>CM053623.1:359951296-359970099 GCA_028646595.1 Phalanger gymnotis
CATTTATAGAAACATTGACAAGATAAGGAAGGAAACATATGACTCATTTCTCTATAGTTGGCTACCCAACTTTCTAGCTCTATGCTTTTTATCAGTGTGGTTAAAAAGAACCAAAGTTACTTTCATTCACTCGCAAGATGCCTGCTGTCTTGTATTAATGCACTTTTCTTTGATGACTAGGGCATGAATTTCTACTATGAGAAACCTTGGTTAGGGGGAGGCGATGATGAACTATTTAGAACTATTAATAAAAAATAGTCAGTGTCTGAAAATGTAAAATGGTAATTTAGCTATAAGTAATTATGGATACTGAATAACTTAGGATAAATAGTGAGTCAATGTATAAACTGTTTAAACAGGACCCTCTAGTCCTTCCTTAGGAGCAGAATGGGATCTGCTAATGAAGTAAAAAAACTTGGACATATTTGAAAAGATTGATTAAATTAATATGTAGCAGAGAGCTGTTGTTCAATTTTTTCATGGAATGTGATGTCCAGAAGTATGATTCGGTCTAGTCCATTGAGGAAGAATTAATATACACATATATGTATAAATCTGCATAGAAATAATTGGCTTATTTAAGCTGAAGAGAACAATGAGAGATAACAAAAAAAAATCAGGCCAAGTATAAAATCTAGGGTGGGAGTCATTTAAGCTAAATAGGTTAAATACGACCCAGCTGAGGGGAGCCAGAATATAGCAATATCAGGAAACACAAGAGCAGAGAGAGTTTGTAAGAGAAAAATCATTTATGTCAAAAACTGCCACAAAATAAAAAATATGATGAGACAAAAGACCAATAGATAATTTTTTTATCTGGGGAAGAAGAGAGAGAGAGAGAGAGAGAGAGAGAGAGAGAGAGAGAGAGAGAGAGAGAGAGAGAGAGAGAGAAGCAGAGAGAATAATTTTTTTTAAAGTAAAAATTCATAAGAGATGGAAGGGGATAAGCTGCCTAGAATTATATACCTAATTTTCAGAAAGAGCAGAGTTCTTCACATTATAAATCAGAATTATATCATCAAAGTATTAAAAATAAATAAAATGCATGAAGAATGCTAATAGTAAAGATGAACTTAGAAGCATTCGATTTTGTAAAAGAAAATGATTATGTCAATCAAATGTAATTAAAATAAAAACCTAATAAAGTTCAATTGGTCAAATTTATACAGATAAATACACATACACTCACATATTTGTATTAACATATACATATGCATACATAACACATATATAAATATGTACCCCGAAATATACACATATATGTTTATATATCATTCCTCTGTGAGTGTGTGTGTGTGTGTTTGTGTGTATGTGTGTGTGTGTGTGTGTGTGTGTGTGTGTGTATGTAGTCTTCCCTGATGGAATGTAAACTTCTTGAAGTCAGGGATTATTACATTTTTACCTTTATATTCCAAGAGGCTAGAACAGTGTCTTGCACAAAATAAGCACTTAACACATGTTAATTGATTGAATCTCTAACTATGCCATGTTCATGTAAGTATAAGCAGAATTTTAAACCACAGAATACTGCTACGACCATGGAATACTGCGTAGGTCTCTTTGCAGGGAAGGCAGAAATGACATTCAAAAAGAATTGTATCACAATTTACAGGCTACTGTCAATCCATTGAGGGATAAAGCATGGAATCTTTTTTAAATGCTATAAAAACATTCGTTTATCCAAAATATATTAATAAAAATAATAATATTATTTAAATATTTTAACAATGATTTTTTTTAAAATCTTAGTTCCTAAAGCTATATAATAACAAAAGGAGAGAGACAAAAGTCATATTATTGCGTTAATGTTTGTTCTGGAAGCACAGCACCCACTGTGAAACTATATTGTAATGTTTCCTATGAAAAAAGTAAATATCAGGCATACCTTTCCACATAAAATTGTTTTATTCTTAAAGTTTTATAAAAATAACAAACACAAACTTAATTTCAAGGTTATAAAATGCAGATTTGCTCAATCAAGACATAAAAACACTTAGATAATTATAGTTTCCTATACCCTTTATTAAGAACTCCATGAAATTATATTTATATATCTATATACACATACATTATACATATATTTACATTTGTATATACATAAATATGCACGTGAATATTCATTTTAAAGATAAATTGTGAGTAGCATATCAATGTTTCAACAATCTGGCAAGCAGCTGCAGTGGGGGTGTAAAATCAGCAACAGCCAGCTCACAGAATGTTGCAAAAGCCCAGGTTGTTTTGATCTGCTTTACTAAGGAAAGCAACGTTAAGGGGTTAACAAGCTTATTCAGCATACACATACCATTCACTTAATTCAGGGGAAAAAGCCAGCACCCTGAACTTCAGAGCAAATACAAACAAATTACAAACATCGACAGACAGTCCAAATACAATTCATAGTTACCAACATTTGAGTTCAGCCTGGCAGCTCATAACAAGGGCTGGCCAGGAGTCAGTCATGCCACCATGGTTGTGGGTCAGAGCTCTGAAAAAGAGAAATCCAACCCCTGATTTTATATCTTTTTCGGGGTCATGGGTGAGTCACATATGAGACTCACCCACGTAACCTAAAATCGTCACAAAGATGCGACTTAAATCCATGTGGTCTAAAAGCCTCTGATGTCCCAAACATGTCACTCAAACCCATGTAAACTAGGCTTTCCCTTGAGGCAAGGACGTCATCAAACTCCTAATTTAATCAAGGAAATAAAAGCCAAACTCTTCAAGGGCACTTGGTTGAACTGAGTGGTAAGAGCCCATTTTGATTGCCAACACAATCCATCAAGTTTGTTGAACATTGATAAAAATAAGTATCCTGATCATAGATTTTTTGTTGGAAGGTTCCTTAAAGAACATTTATACCAACCCTGCCCTTTTACATGTGAATTAATGAGGCCCAGGCAAGTTAAGTAGCTTGCGAAAGATCACACAAGCAATAAGTTGCAGAGCTGGAATTCAAATTCAAGTTCTGTGACTGAATGAAACACATTTTCTTCTTTTCCCTTTTTGCAAGAATAAAGAGACCCTATGGAAAGGATAATGACAAACTAAAATGTTACTGGAATGACAAAATATTATGGAAATGAGGCTGTGTTCTTAGAAATTTCCACTTGATTCTCATAATTTAAATTTGATAGCACTCAGTATAATTTAGCCAACTAACACTAAACACTAGTTGTGACATTGAATTATGCTATGCTAGAGGACATTTAAAGATAAATAAGGGAGACATAGCACTTTCCCTCCAGCCTAATAGGGAGAAATAAGATAAAAACCCCAGAAAGGAATTCTTAATTAGAATATGTTATATAAACCAGATGATAAAGTGATGTAAGATCACATGAGAGGAAGAAAGTTTTTTTTTCTTTTTTTGGTGTGGTGTATGGTACAAATAACAGAAAGATTTATGTGAAAGATAACATTGAGGTGGATTTTGAAGAATGGGTCCAAAGGCAGTGTTGAGGTGGTAAGAAGAAAACGATCCTACTGGAACATTAGGGGAGAATTATACAGATACACTTCAATAGGTTAATGGAGAATTATTTTTAGAAATTAATTTAAAAAATTAATTTAGCAACTTCCTATCATCTGATTTGGATAAATTTAGTTTTAGCATGCCTGAAGAACAAGCAATACTGATCACTGGACCTCTATTTTTTTAAATTATTTTGGGGAGAAGAGCTAGAGACTCAAGAGAAGACCAAATGTTATCCTAGGTTTTTTTTTTAAATTTGTTTTGCGTTGTTGTGGTTTTTGTTTGTGTGTTTGTTTTAAAGAAGATGGTTAAGTCAGCAAACTGTAGACCAGGAATTTTTAACTTTCTATGTATAATGGAACTCTTTGTCAGCCTGTTAAAACTGATTGGCCCCTTATGAGAATAATATTCTTGAATGTATAAATTAAATCGATGGAAATATTAAATTTATATTAGAAGCTAGTGGAAAAGAACATTTATAATCCCCCACCAAGTTCACAAAACTCTTGTTCTATCCATGGACTCCTTGAGGATGCATGGACCCCTGGTTAAGAACCCCTGCTCTCCATCAATGGTTTAAATGGTCCTTCTGACAAAATTCTATAGTGTACGAGCAAAGGGGTGAATTGGACTCTGCCACATGAGTGACACTTGGCAAATCTCTAAACCATTTGGGGCTTTACATTCATTGTTTGTAAAAGGAAAGAGATTGGATTAGAATGATTACTACGGTCTTCTCTAGCTCTAAATCAGTGATGCTGTGATTTGTAAGCACTTAGGGAGTTAGTAACTTCTAAAAAAGAAGATGGCTTCATCAAGAACAGCTCCTTCCGGACTAACCTTGCTTCCTTTTTTGATACGACAATTAGATGAGTAGATCAAGGGGAATGCTGTAAACATAGAAACACAGATTTCAGCAAACCATTAGACAAAATATCTCACATTATATTTGTAACATAGATTCTTAGAACTTGTTTAATTAAATGGAATAAAATGAAATTGAAGTGAAATTACCTATGTAATAGAATATTAATTTAATCCTATGGTAGTGAAAGCATAAAACATCAAAGTAAAATGACCAAATATACTCTATAACACACACACACACACACACACACACACACACACACACGTCCTGAAGGAATTGATTGAGTAAATAAGTCATGGAAGAAGAAGAATAAAATATAGGATTAAGGGATTGAGTCAGGGAATTTGGGCATTTTTTACTCTGTTATTTACTAGCTATATGATATTATATAAGTCATTTAACCACTTTGGAGTTCAGAATCCTCCTTTATACAATGGGGATGGGTAGATTATGTCATTGTTAGAACTTTTCCAACATTTCAGCTATAAAATTATGATTCTATGATTCATGTAATAACTAATGTGATAATGAATAGAGTTGAATTGCAAT
Source organism: Phalanger gymnotis (assembly GCA_028646595.1). Taxonomy (NCBI): domain Eukaryota; kingdom Metazoa; phylum Chordata; class Mammalia; order Diprotodontia; family Phalangeridae; genus Phalanger; species Phalanger gymnotis. Next base: position 359,956,189 of record CM053623.1, read on the forward strand.
AGGGAGACCTGACCCTAATTCCTACTACAAAAGCCAGTGACTCACTTTGGTTTAGAAGTAATGAGTTTAGATTCATCCTCATGTCCTCTCGTTTTTGAGGGGGTGTTGGAAGAAAGAGACAAATACAGCCATCTAGATTGATCCATACCATTAGCAAGATGTTAAACACATGCAAATAAAAAGGGAGTTTTTCCCCTACTTACATTTTCTTTTATTTTCTGATGTATCTTTAATAATACAGATGGCATATGTTTTCTCATCTTATATAATTGTTTTCAACCATATCAGTCTCTAAATCCTACACAGGAGAATCTTCCCAACATTTCAGGGATTCTCCTCTGATTACTGGACATTGATGGTTATAATGTGGTCAGCTAATTGGCTTAATAGATAGGTAACTAAAACTGTAGTCCAGAAGACTGGAGTTAAAATCCAGTCTGCAACACTCATTAGCTGTGCAACCCTGAGCAAATCACTTATAGTCTGCCAGAATTTTCTCAACTATAAAACCTTCCTTACTGAATTGTTGTAAGAAACAAACGAGCTATTTATAAAGTGCTTAAAACAGTGCATAAGTACATAGTGCCTGGCACATAGTAGGTGCCATAAAAACCCTTACCCCTTTCCCCTTGCTATAGCATATAGTAAAAAAAATCCATCAGCCAAAACTGTAGCCTTCTCTTCTAGCTACAGGGGAAAAGAGATGTTGAATATTACCAAATATGGTAGATATTTTGCCTTTAAAAAGACAAATTAGCTGGAATTTGTAGCATGCAGAACACTTAATTTTTAAAAAGAAATAAAGGTGAAGAATATTATTATGCAATCCGTCTGTTGCCCTTAGGCCACAAATTTAAAAAAAAAAAAGATCTCTTTGATAACATTAATGCTTCCTACAGGCAAGATATCTTTGCAAGCACCAGTATGCTGACTTTTTTAGAAGTCTCTGAAATCATTATTGGCAACAAAAACCATTGAAATTGTTAGATTAAATACTATCAGTAAGACCTAGAGCAAAAAAAAAAACACTCTATTACACAATATGTATGGAATTATGCTTTATAAAAAATTGCAAGTTGTATGTAACTTCTATTGTTTCAAATTAGTCAATTGCCTTTGTCTCAGTTTAAACCCCATATTGTTCATTAAAACATAAATAAATAAGCAGGGGGAGCAAAAAGGACAGAGTAAAGTCAGGGACTCACCTGTGCTCTCCCCCAAACCCTTCCAAATACCTTTTAAAAATTACTATAAACAAATTCTAAAGTAGCAGAGCCCACAAATAGAAAGAGTGAAAGAAATTTCTAGCTCAAGACAACCTGAAAGTCAACAGGAAAGGTCTGTTGCATCAGGGTGAGAGAGGAGCACAGTCCAGCTCAGGCCCCTCCAGGGCATATTGGGCCCCAGCAAGCCAGGAGGAGGTCTCAGGGCAACTGAATCATTGGTAGCAGTGTCGGTTTACAGACTTCTTAGCCCACAGATGCTAAAGACAACTGAAAAGGTCAACAGAAAAAGTCTCTTGAACCTGGGTAAGAGAAAAAGACATTCCAGTGAAGGCTGCACCAGCACAGCTCCAGCCCCAGACAACCAGGAACATTGCTTGGGAGTGATTTAGTCAGCAGGTACAGTGGCAGCACAATGGCAGTGGCAGCTTCTGGAGCTCTCAGCCCACAGATGGCAAGGGGATAGAACAAGTGGTCACAAGAACATTATAGGGATCTCTATGCTAGCACTGAGGCAGGACTCTGGAGAGGGGATCCTCATCACAGTTCCCAGGCAAAAATAGAGTGCTTGTAGTCACTCACTGACCAGAACACAGGCCAGGAGAGGAGTAAACATCTCTCCTTAAATCACCACTTTGGAAGAACTCAAAACTTGCAGGTCCCTAGAAATATCTCTGAAAACAGTTGCACAAAACCCCTAAAGCTTAGGATGCTGTGTCCTCCACCTGGAAGCAGAGCCCTATCTTAATAAAGAGCTTAAATAAAAGTCAACTAATTGACAAGGAAAATGAGTAAGCAATGGAAAACAAAAACAACAAGAAAAACTCTGACTACAGAAACTTACTTTGATGACAAGGAACATCAAAACACAAACTGAGAAGACAACAAATACAAAGCTCCTACATCCAAAGCCCCCAAAAAAATAGGAATTGGTCTCAGACCATGGAAGAACTCAAAAAGGATTTTGAAAATAAACTAAGAGAAGTAGAGGAAAAATTGGGAATATAAATGAGAGTGATGAAAGAAAATCATGAAAAATGAGTCAACAACTTGGTAGGGGAGACATAAAAAAAATAGTGAAGAAGACAACATCTTTAAAAAAAAGAGACTAAGCCAAATGGTAAGAGAGGTCCAAAAAGTCAATGATGCCTTAAAAAGCAAAATTGGCACAATGGAAAAGGAGCTCCAAAACTAAAGAAAATGATTCTGTAAAAATTAAATTAATTTTGATAAATTTAATTTAATTATTTAAAATAATTTAAAAACTTAAGAAAATCATTCCTTAAAAAGTAGAATGGAGGAAATGGAAGCTACTGACTTTATGAGAAATCAAGAAATTATAAAACAAAATCAAAATAATGAAAAAATAGAAGTTAGTGTGAAATATCTCATTGGAAAAACAACTCACCTGGAAAACAAATCCAGGAGAGATAATTTAAAAAATTATTGGACTACTTGAAAGCCATGATCAAATAAAATGGAGGCTAGACATCATCTTTCAAGAAATTATTAAGGAAAACTGCCCTGATGTTCTTGAACCAGAAGGTAAAATAAAAAGGGAGAGAATCCACTGATTACCTCCTGAAAGAGATCCTAAAATGAAAACTGCAAGGAATATTATAGTCAAATGCCAGAGTTTCCCAGTCAAGAAGGAAATATTGCAAGCAACCAGAAAGAAACAATTGAAGTGTGGTGGAGCCATAATCAGGATAACACAAGATTTACCAGCTTCTACATTAAAGAATCAGAGGGCTTGGAATATGATATTCCAGAGGTCAAAGGAGCTAGGATTAAAACCAAGAATGACTTGCCCAGCAAAACTGAGTATAATCCTTTATGGGGGAAAATAGACATTCAAAGAAATAGAGAAATTTCAAGCATTCTTGAGCAAAGACCAGAGCTAAACAGAAAATTTTACTGTCAAATACAGGACTCACGAGAAACATGAAAAAGTAAAGAGGAAAAAGAAATCATATGGGTAAAGGTAAACTGTTTACATTCCTACATGGACAGAGGATATTTGTAACTCATAAGACCTTTCTCATTTTGGGGGTAGTTAGAAGGAGTATATATTGAAAAAAGGCACAGGTGTGAGTCGAATATGAAGGGATGATATCTAAAAAATAAAATTAAAGTGTGAGAGGAGAATGTACTCAGAAAAAGAGAAATGGAAAGGTAGAATGAGTTAAATTATCTAACATAAAAGAGCCAAGAAAAAGCTTTTACAGTGGAGGGGAAGAGGAGGGAGGTGAGGAGGAGTGAGTGAACCTTACTCTTGGCTCAAAGAGGGAATAATATATATGTACTCAATGGGCATGGAAATTATCTTACCTTACACTGAAAGTAGGGAAGAAGGGGGAAAGGGCAATATAAGAGAAAATAGATAATTGGAGGGGATAGTCAGAAACAAAACACTTTTGAGGAGGAACAGGGTGAAAGGAGAGAGAGAATGTATTGGGGACCCTTGAAGAGTTTGGCCTTTGTTTCCTTTGATTAATTCAGTGTCTTTGATTGAATCTTACTAGGTGCTAAGCCCCAGGCCCAAACCCCTATTTGGTGCTAAGCCTATGTAGGTGTGAATTGGTAACTAAGGTGGGGCCCCGGGTGGGGCCAATGAAGGGAGGGGCTAATACCAGAGCTAATTGAAGGAGCCTAAGTTCTGGTCCCTCAGATGACATTTGATAACCTCTGAAACTGTGTAAAAAGAGAAGACAGAGATATTTGCCAAGGGCTATCACTCTTGGTGGTATGCTGATGTGGAGACCCCAGGCAGCTGTAGCTAAGAGCCCTCCAGCTTGTAAACCAGTTGTTGGGACTTTGTTAAACTCTGGTAACTATAAATTGGGATTTGAATCAGTCTGTCGATGTTTGTAATTCGTTTGTATTTGCTCTGAAGTTCAGGGTGCTAGCTTTTCCCCCTGAACTAAATGCATGATATTTGTATACTGGATTAAAGTAAGATTGTTAACCCCTTGATGTTGCTTTCCTTAGTAAAGCAGATCAAAAGACTCTGGGCTTGCAGCATTCTGTGAGCTGGTTGTCTTGGTTTTACACCCCCACAGCAGCTGCTAGCCAGATTGTTGAAACAAATAACGAGTGCAATAGGATGGAGGGAAACATAGTCTTTCACAATATGACTATTATGAAAGTGTCTTGCATGACTACATATGTATAACCTATATCGAATTATTTACTTTCTCAATTAGGGTATTGGGGAGGGAGGAAGGTAGAGAAATGGGAACGCAAAGTTTTAAAAATTAATGTCAAAATTGTTTTTACATGTAACTGGGGAAAAATAAAATGCTAAATAAAAATTTAAAAGCTGAATAAAGATAAATAAATATATAAATAAGTAAAAATAAGAAAAAAACAAAATAAAATTGTAATATTACAAATACTCCCTCTGACAAAGAATATATATTACTTCTTGACATAATAGAGGTAGGGATTAATTCCTGTTTCTTGTAGCATTTATTTGATTTTCTACAATATGAAATTTAATCATTTCTATCCCAAAAATAGTAATGATTTTTAAGACAATGTATGTATATCAGGCACTTTATAAACACATCAAATACTATACCCCTTACAAACCAAAAAGAGAAAAAAAAAAAGTACGATGCATGAGAACTTAGGGAAAAAAGAGAAGATGACAAAGAAATGTTGACATTTAAATGAATGTGAAAGATTTAACAAAACAACCAATTTGGGACTTAATGGTGACAAGGGAAAATGCAGATAAGTTAATTGATAAAGCCAATTAATAAATGAAATTTAATTGGCTATCAGTTAAAATAAAATGTAAATATATGTGATCATTTCTGAAAAAGGATATTTTATCTATATTGTTGGAATTACAATATGTTAAGCTTCTTAAATATTTCCTGTTACATATTTCATCTTGGTTCACAATAGATAATAAAAATCAAATTTTAATCATTTTATCACTGTTTACCTGTCCTGATTAGATCATAGAATTTTTTTTCTTCTAAATTATTTAAAAGTCCACTAAAACATGTTTTCTGTTTTTACAAAACAAAAAAATCCCACTACATTTGTCTGTCAAACTTTCTGTTCTCAAAGAATAAAGCTGTCCTCAAAGACTTTAAGTCTTTGAGAAAATTCATAGACTTTAAATGAAAGGGTAACACCAACATTAGTGTTTTATTGACATTAGACAATACACCCAAGTTACAGGCAAATCATCTTGATATCCCTGAGTCTTGTGACAGTCTCAACTAAGAGAGAACAAATTTGTGCTCAGAATGTGTTCAAGTCAGGAAGCATATCTGGACACAAATAGTTTAATACCTCTTTCTCCCAAAACAATCTTTCATGTCATTTAATTCCTCTACTCTGGACCATAGCCCCATGTAGGAAATTACCCTTTCCCCTTTAAAGCTACATCTTCATCCACACACAGCACATGATTTTCTAAAGTAGTATTATTCATATAGGTTGCTTCCCTCACAACTGAAGAACACAGGGAAAAGTAAAGGATTCATCTCTTTAAATGTCAAGTATAATGCATTTCATAGCACAAAATCATAGGTCATTTACAGCTGGAAAAGAAATCCAGATGTACATTGAAGCTATGGAAAGAACTATAATAAGACTGAAAATGAATCATAAAGTTCAATTATTTTTTCCCTGTGTGATTCATTTTCTAAGATTGAAGACCAAGAATAAAATACAAGGCACTTATTCTTACAGAAAAACATAGAGCTCTTTTAAACATATGACTTCACAATTATTCTATACTGAATATGTTTAAATTAAATACAACAGCTGAAGTCTCACCTCCACAATTTCAAGTCATTATTAGCAATTAATGGTTATTGAATGCATAATAAGGCCAGTTAGTACTTGGCTAAATATAGCAATACTAAATAGGTCAACATCTCAAAATAGGAAAAAGTCAGCAAAGCATCCCTGTAACAGAAAAATCTACAAAGATAAAACATAAACTATTTGCAACTAAAAGTTTCTCTCAGTATAAGTATGCATTTTATTCATAATTGAAAGGATTATTTTAGTAGAAGACATTAAAGAAAATATTCATTTATTTTAAAGAATTACAAAGAATATACACATTTGAGCATTTCTCAAACAAAATTATGTAGAATTGAATAATATGTAAATAATATACTAGATTTTTTTTTATTCTGGATCAATGGCTCCTCAAGGCAAATGACAACCAAAAAGAAAGACACTTTAAGGAGGGAAGAGTTAAAGAAAAGAGGGAGGAGAAGGTTTATTGATAGATTTCCTTCATTAATGCCCATTGGAAACTCATTTGTAACTTAAAGACTTAGGAATTCTCCTATAACACTGAGAGATTAAATGGCATACTTATGTAAAAAGAAAAGTGCTTGTTATGTACCAGGGATATTGTTAAAATAAAAATAGTACCCCAAATGATTTTTAAAATTGTATTTATTTAATTTAACATGCTTTTAAAAATTGATTTCTTTGTTCTCTCCATCCCTTCCCAACCCTAGCCACTGAGAAGGAAAGCAATATGATATAACTTACATATGTTAATTCATGCAAAATATGTTTCTATATTAGCCATATTTCAAAAGAAGCAAGAAAAATAAAGAGGAAATTTTGCCTCGGAGTTCACCAGTTCTCTCTCTGGAGGTGGACAGCAATTGTCATTATGAGTTCTTTGGAATTTTCTTGGATCACTGTAGTGATCAGACTAGCTGAGTCTTTCACAGCTGATCATCATTATAACACTGCTGTTACTGTGCCCAATGATGTCTCATTTCTTCTTACTTAACTTTGCTTTAGTCTATGTACGTCTTCTCATATTTTTCCCCCGAAATTACTCATTTCTCAAAGCACAATAGTAGTTCATCACAATCACAAGCCACAAATTGTTCAGACTTTCCCCAATTGGTGAGCATCGGCTCAATTTTTACTTGTTTGTCACCACAAAAAAAGCTGTTATTTTAGTACATATATTTCCATTTTCTTTTATCTCTTTGGGATGCAGGACTGGTAGTGAAAGTGTGAAAGTGCCAGGTGAAAGTATATGTGCAGTTTTATAGCCCTTTGAGCATAGTTCCAAATTGTTCTATAGAAATGTTAGAGCAGTTCACTACTCTTCCAGCAATTCATTAGGGTACCTGTTTTTCTCTTATCTCCTCCAGCATTTATCATCGCTATTGTGTGTGAGGTGGTACCTCAGAGTTGTTTTGACTTGCTTTTCACTAATCAATGGTGACTTAGAGAATTTTTTCAAATGACTTAGATAGCTTTGATTTCTTCTTCTGAAAAACTGCCTATTTACATCCTTTGACTATGAATTGGGAAATGGGTCTTATTTTTAAAAAGTTGACTCAATTTGGTACTTAGTATATATTTGAGAAGTGAATACTTTATCAGAGAAACTTGCTATATCTTTTTATATATCACTTCACTATCTATGGTACTTTTAGCATAATTCAGATTTCCTGATTATATATTTTAATTAGGTCAATTTTTGCTTTTTCTTTCTCTGAAATTATGACTGCCACCCCTGCCTTTATTTTTTTACTCCAGCTGAAGCATATTCGACTCTTTTTCAGTTCTTTATTTAATTATATATGTGTCTGTTTCAAATGTTTTAGCCGTTTTCGCAATGTTGTTTTTTTCTGAGTCGATGCCTTTGTTTTCCCTGCCATCCTAGTAGCTTTATATGGTAAACTTCTTTTATGTTGTTTCCTCATTTTCCAACACATTGTTTTACTTTGAACTTCACATAAAAGTTTAGCTCTGTTTACTCGGGTTTCAGGATGCACTATCCCAAGCTTCAGGCTTTTTTGTGCAGCTGTTTTCAGAGCTAATTCTGGGTATTAGCAAGTTTTTCCAAGCTAGTGTGATCCTGGGATCAGTACGGTCACTTCTCTTCTTCTCTGTGCTATGACCTTTACCCAGGAAGGGCCTCTGGTTCCCTGCATCCACAAGTGCTAGCTTCCTCTTTGTTTTGTTACTGTGATCAGGGTGAACACTCCATGGTAACTGACCTCCAGCAGTCCTTTATACCCTGGAACTGTGGGTCAGAATTTTGTATGGGCAATAAAGTTGCCCATTGGTACCAGCTGTTCGCCCTGACAGCAAGGAGTCACCTGTTATTTCTTTTTGACCAGTTAGTTGTCAGACCCCCTTACAACTCTAGGCTGAAAGCTGTAAAATTGGTTGCTGCTGCTGTTCTTGCTGCTACTACTGCAGCCCCTGACTGTGTGAGAGCTCTATACAGGCCCCTAGCACAGTAATACAGATTTTACCTTCCAACCTCTCAAGTTTTTTAAGCTGGAAAAATGTCTCACCCTGACCTTTTGTTTGTTCTACTGCTCCAAAATTTAATTTTAGGCATTATTTTCAAGTTGTTCTGAGGGGATTATTTGGAATTTCAGCTGGGTTGCTTCCCCTAATATGTCATCTCAGTTCCCTCATATGTTTTTCAAATTATTATCAACTACCTCCATGAAAAGCCTTACTCTAATGCCTCATTATACTCCTCAGGTAATTAGTTTCTTAAAAAAAAAACTATGCAATTTCAATGCTAGCTTTAGAGAATTCTACAGACTCATCTCAATATATTTCCACTATGGTTCCCATAGTAGAAAGTATCTGCTAAATGAAGAAAGACAAATTATTTGAAGAACTTAACAAAATTCTCCAAAGTATATGTATATGTATGCGCACATATAAAATGTTTTGTGATTAGAAATGAAACATTAAAATCTTGAAGATTAATCAGAAGCCTCAAACTTTTACATTGTGAATACATTCTTTAAGAAGAAGGTCTGGACATGCTGGACATTAAGAGTATCATTAACATTAAAAACACCTGACCTTGTTTTAATAGATAGCAAATGACTGGTTACTGACATTGGAGTCCATTCAAGATTAGTTGTCTGTTTCTAGTCAGATCATAGAATAAGGTCAAAATTGGCATCAAAATGGAAGATAAAATAATGCATTTCCAAGAATTAAGATAGTCCCAACCCAACCTACTTAAAGAAACTACCGAACTGTGAAAAAAATGAAAACTATACCAAAGTAAAAACAATGCCTTAAATTCCAAAAATTTCTAAAGAAATTTAGCTGACACAATGCAATCATGACAATAAAGAGGCATAAAAAGGCAAGAAATGGTGTCATTCCCCCAAAAAACCTTGTCAAGCAGAAAGATAGGGCAGTCATGTGCAGTACTTTTTAAAATACAAATGCAATTGTAAAAGATTACAGAAAAAAAAATTGGGAGATTGAGAGTGCTTTTGCCTCACACATCATTGCAAGCAATAGACAGGAAAAAGCCTTTAGACAATTAACTAGGACACACACCTAAAAATGAATATCTTGAAGACAATTATAGATGTCATCTAAAGAATAACAAATATATGTGAAATTAAACAGATTGACCAGAATTTCTTTAGAAGACTAATCCATCATCAATACCAATGGAACTATTGAGTTGTGGAAAGTGAAAGTACCAACTAAGAAAATCAAGCAAATGTTAGGACCTTGATCTGACCAAAATGAAAACCAAAGGAATTCATTCTGGAAGAGAAAAAACAAAAGTCCTTCTGAGACTGATTTTCAAGATATCCCAGAAAATAAAAGATACTTAAAGGGCAGAAAAGATGAGGGATAAAATTTTTTAAAAGATATAGAACCAAAAAGGCCTTAGATGTCATCTAGTGCAATCTCTTTACATTGTAGGAGAGGAAACTAAGTCCTCAAAAGGTTAAATGACCATCCCAGGTTTATGGAAGCAACGACAACCAGTATTCAAAACTAGATGTTCTGACTGGAAAACGAGTACTCATTTCAGTGAACTATTCTACTATTAATTCCTAGGAGATATCATTAAATATACACTCGCGAAAGTACTTTCTAAAGTCTATACAATCTTTATAACAATGACTTCTACATCAGTATCATTTGTTTCTTATTGACAAATTTTTATATAGAAATACATCTTAAGTCATGCAAGTGATGAGAAATGTAGAAAATACAAGATCCTTCAATGTTTATTGCTTATTGAACACAAATAGGCCACTTGACTTGGTAGTAAAAAAATCTAGCCTAAAAAGCTTTCTTTTAAAATGAGTTTGATTTGTATTCTGAACTCATGATTCATTAATGGAGGCAACAAGAAGTTAACAATTTAAAACATCAAAAAACAGTAATAATCACAAAAAAACAACTAAAATTATATAGTGCTTCAAGTTCTTCAAAGTGCTTTATAAATATAATTTAATTTTATCATCATAGCAGTGTTGGGAAGTAGGTGATATTATTTTACTCATTTTATAAATTAAGAAACTGAATAAGACTTATGTTGTGTTTTGCCTAGGGACATGTAACTAACAAGTATCTGAGTCCAGATTTGAACTCAAGTCTTCTGCATTCCAAGTCCATTGCTCTATACACTGAAACACCGACAATCCATTTGTACAGATCAATATTAAGCAAGTGTGGGTAGGGATAAAAAAGATGGGTTTTTTTGTTTGTTTAATGAAGGTGGAGAAGTTCTCCACATACTCCTATTTGAGAAAAATATTTTATTGATTTTGCTAAGAATTAGAATACTATGAAGCTCAATAAGGCCTCACTCAGAAGAGATTGGCCTAATAATTCATTTGGAAAAAAAGTGGATTGAACAAACTTGACATGTAGTCATATATTGATTAATAGGTCGTTACAATTATCTAGGAAACTGTCAGAAGCCTCTCTCCCCAACTAGGCTACTGAGCAGTAATCTAGCGATGAATGGGGTTCAGGTAATCTTTTGAGTTTTAAAAGTCCACTGGAAGCCAATATTGTTGTTGTTCATTCTTTATTTGTATGTGAATTGCATTTAAATGAGGCAAAGTTGCATAATGTCATCAGCCTTGCTCTCTTTTCCAGAGTCATCAAAGTCCAGTGTCAAGACAAAAGTCAAGACAAATAACAATGGCCCAGTATGCAGTGGATGATTTGGGCATCTTTAATGTCTGACAAAGCTCTCAGTTCTCCATAAGCACCTACATCAGCTGCCTCCATGGCTGTTAGAACACATTGTTCTCTTCTGCCCATTCTTCTGGGGAAGTCTTCACATTCTTGAGGGTAGAGATCCTCTTAAATTACTGGTAGATTTAAGGTCTGTTGGTTATCCTCAACCTGCTTTAGCCTATCTACCAAGATGTATTACTGCAGTGCAAACATTGTGCATGTTACAGCTTTTTGGCCAAGAGAGTAGCCATAGTGACCAAAGAGCTGGTCAATTGCAATTTAAGTAGCAAGAGCAGCAGGAGCAGACTGATGCCAAGAGAAGAGTGAACATAACCGATCAATCAATCAATATTTATTAAGCTAGTACTATGTGTCAGGCACTGGGCTAAGTGCTAAGAATACAAAAAGGAAGTCTTCAAGGAGCTTACAACCTAGTAGGGGATCTACAGATATATTTCAGGGGGTCAGTGAACCTGGATAGGAAGATAATTATATCTTTATTTCAAAATAAATGGCTTCCTTTTTAATCCTAGTTATAATTTATGCTTTCAAAAACTCTTCTGAGAAAGAGTTATAGACCTCACCAGACTGTTGTTGTTTAGTCATTTCAATTGTGTCTAACTCTCTGCGACCTCATTTTGGTGTTTTCTTGGCAAAGATACTGGAGTAGTTCTCCATTTCCTTCTCCACCTCATTGTCCATTTGTGGAACTGAATTAAACAAGGTTAAATGACTTGCCCAGGGTCATACAGCTAGCAACTGTCTAAGACCATGAAGATAATATACAACTTAGCTGCCCATGATGTAGGCAAATTGAAAAAAAAGGTGAAGAGCCTCTTCCTTATAATGAGTAATTTTAATACTTCCGACACAGCATTTCCTGCCATTTCAAATTACTATGAACATTTGGTTTTAAAATTTTTCACTTTAAAATATAGATTATTAAGATACAGGGTAGAACTAGTTCACAAAGATCAAAATTATTTTAGCAGCCTTACAAAGAGCTATACATATTAGAAACGCATATGAAAATTAAAGATTTCTCTATACAAAGCACACCAGGAGACAGTATTGAAAATAAGAAATGCTAATCCTTATATTTGATGCACACTAACTGGGATGGAATATCAATGGGAGATAATTGCTAGATACTTTCATACTCCAACTCAGCGAAACAAAACTGTCAAATTAGTGTTGAAAATGATGGAAATGTCAATATATGCATATTTGAGGGGAGGGCTACAAATGGCAGAGTGACAGAGAAAGGAAAGAAGAGAATAGAGAAAGAAGCCTTTAATTATGAATATAAAATGTAAAAAGAATGAAAAGAACTCTAAGAATATTCATCTTTCCATTGAAAATGCCAAGGTACTCAATAAAATGACCCATGAAGATTGTACTAAGAAAGAACACCAACCTGGAACTTTATGTAATTTAATATAGCATTTGTTTTTTTTCAAATTTCATTTGGCTTCCTTTTAAATAATCATCAATACAACAATGGAACTTGACCAGAAATTGTTATATTCTTTTACTTACTTACCAGAAACATTGTATTCCTCTATTACTTACCCTGTAATCACATATAAGAAATATCTGGTTACCAGATCAATGATCCCTTTTACTTTTTGAGATTCCAGCCAATAAAGAAAGATGTGAAGCTCTCTTTCTTTTGTATTTGAAATTCTTATCAAAAGTTGTTTGGTAGCAGCTACTTCTTTTGTAGACAGAAGATCATCTAAAAAGAAATTCGGTAGAAACACAAAGAAATGAAGTGGTAGACATTTTTAATGGTATGTGGCATTGGTACAGAGGAACTTGACTAGGATTTGGATAAGAGACAGACTGAGAATGCTTCCTGACTGATGTATTTCTTCCTATCTAATTAAGCTCTGGAGTTTATTTGTTATCCCATTTTAAAGGTCAAAGTTTAACTAAAGTGTTTGAATTACATGTGTATATCTTCAGTGTGCTGTTTTAGGGACAACAAATACACAGAACAAGGAGAATTCTTACCTCAACAAAGAATCGACCTTATTCACCTTTGCTTAGGAGAAAACTGAAGGAGGAGTTTCCTTGTGGGCAAAACGGGGCACTTTACAAAATTTTGGCAACACTACATTTAGCTTGAAAATATGTTGGTGGAAAAGGCTGAGTTAGGATGGTAGAAGAGAGAAGAAATCAGTCCACCTCTCCAAAATTTCCCTACAAGCAATTCTAAAATAACTTTTCAGATCAAATTTTGGAATAGCAGGCCTAACAAAATGTCCAGTGAAACATGTTTCTAGCTCAAAAAAACTAAGAAGGTTTGCAGAAAGTTGTGGGAGGGATTGAAACAAATAGACAGAAGAAGATTACAGGGTTTTTACTGGTTTTAGGACCCTGTTGCCTTGCCCATACATGGTTCCCAGTCACAGTCCAAGGGCCAAAAGGAGTACCAGTACTTGTAGCCCTAGGGGACCAAGAGCCCTGGTCATAGTTCTATGGTGGAGAAGAGTGCTTGTGGTCACTCACTGGGAAGTAGGGACCCTGGTCTCAATTCGAAGACAAATGGGAACACACTGTTATCACTAAGGCAAGATTCAGGACTTTGAGGATGACATGAACATGCCTGTTCTGAATAGTTCAGAGTCGCAAAATATGAAAAACTCTCTAGGTGGAAGGCAGAGGAAGTACAACATTTATTTAGACACCAGAG
>CM053623.1:359970599-359986570 GCA_028646595.1 Phalanger gymnotis
GTGGATCTTACATCCCCACAGGAGCTGCTAGCCACATTGTTAAAACAGCTCTACAGCAAGAATGCTACCAGAATAGGTTCTTTTGATCTGCTTTACTAAGGAAAGCAACGTTAAAGTGTTAACAAGCTTACTTTAATTCAGCATACAAATACTATTCACTTAGTTCAGGGGAAAAAGCCAGCACCCTGATCTTTAGAGTAAATACAAACAAATTACAAACAGACCAAATACAATTCATAGTTACCAAGAAAACCAAGTCTGGACATCCGGGCAAGCTAGAGGGCTCTTAACTATAGCTGCCAGAATTCTCCACATCAACATGCCACCAAGAGAGAGAGCCCTCAGCAAATGGCTCTGTCTTCACTTTTTCATACAGTTTCAGACTCTATCAAATGTCACCTGAGCTACCAGAACTTAGGCTCCTATGATTGGCTCTGGAGTTAGCACCTCCTGTTACTACTCTGGGAGCTTCACACGGACATACGCTTAGCACTTAGCAATTAGGGGTTTGGGGCAAACTTAGGAGCAAAGATCTAATAAGGCCTCCCTTAGTTAGCCCCACCTGGGGCCCTACCTTAGTTACCAATTCATACCCACATAGGTTTAGCACCTAACAGGGGTTTGGGCCCAGGGCTTAGCACCTAGTAAGAAATGAAATGAAAAACACTGAATTAATCAAAGGAAACAAAAGCCAAACTCTTCAAGCACCCCCAATACAGTTGGTCACAAGAGAACAAGGGAACTGGTCACAATCACAGGGCTGAAATGAGTATTAGCATTTGTAATTGCAGGAAAACAAGGACTTGATCACAGTTCTTGGGCCAAGAGTAGTGATAGTGCTTGTGGCTGTAGGGGAATGAGTACCCTTCATTAACCAGAACCCAGACGAGAAGAGCAGTGACCACCCCTCTTCCAAGGTTTTATCACCTTGATAGCACTGAAAAGCCCCAGACTCCCAGATTAATATCTGAAAATAACATCATGAAAAACCTGAAGCTTGGGACAGTGCCTGTCCACATGAAAATTGCCAGAGACCATCTTTAACAGAAAGTTCAAAGTAAAGAAATAAGCTTAGAAAATGAGCAAATTCCAAGTTATCTCATAAACAACAATGTCTATACCAGGGGTGAGGAACCTGTTGCCTCAAGAAGACATATTTCCCTCTAGGTCCTCAAGGGCTGATTGAGCAAACTTCTCTGAAGTTTGGATTTAGTCAAAGGGCTGCACTTGAATACCTGGAGGGCCACATGTGGCCTCCTGGCCACAGGTTCCTCACCCCTTCCATATCAAGGCAGAGTGATGTTTGCTTTGGGGTGACCAGATCAAAATCCTTCAGCTATCATAGCTAGTAGAGAAAGGGAGAACTCATATTCCAAGGAATTCCAAGGGAAAGGAGGTCAGACAGCACATGTTTAATGGATAGAAACTATTCCTTCTTTTTGGCTATTGGATCTAACTTGGTGGTTTAGATTCCAACAACCTTACTTAAAAGATAAAAGTCTCCCTTGAGGTAAGAGCTTTCCCTATTAGACTTTCCTCAGCACTAGAAATACACTGCATACTATTCACATAAGCATAAGAATACTGTGTCAGACAATAAAGTATTTGACATAGATTCATGTTAGGATGAGGCCTAACACAATCTGGTTCCTTCCAAGGTAAAGGATAATGCTAATAGACAGACAAAAATATTACCATGGTCATTGGACATGTTTGAAGGGACAAGTCAATATAAGTTTGATCATTTTGTATTTTTGTAACAATAGAAAGCAAAGCTTTCCAAAACACTTGCTCACAAATTCATGTTCTTTGCAATACTTTTAGAAAGTTCCCAGAAGAATCTTCTTCCAGAGGTGAACTTAAGAACCCAATAATATTATTCAAATCAAAATATTCTGTGTTCTCTGAAACAAAAAGAAAAAAAAAAAGAAAAAGAATGAGCAAACAGCAACAAAGAACTTGATCATAAAAATCTACTACAATGGCAGGAAAGACCAAGACATAAACTTAGAAGACAACAATGTGAAAACAGCTTTAAGCAAAGCCTCAAAGAAAAATGCCAATTGAACCCAAGTCCAGGAAGAATCACTGAAAGTATTAAAGAAGGACATAAGAGTGGTAAAGGAGTACTTCTGGGAGCTAAGATGATGGAGTAAGCAGTAAATAGCTATAGCTCTCCCATAGTCACCTCCAAACAATCATAAAATAATGCCCCAGAACAAATCCTAGAACAGCAGAACCAGAAAAAAAAAAAAACAGGGTAGAGCAGTCTTTTAGCCCAGGAGATTTGGAAGATCAACAAGAAAGGTCCATCCCACTAAGGTAAAATAGAAGCACAATTCAGACATCCTAGGAATCAAGTAGGAAGAGCCACCTCATCAAACCAGCAGGATATCCTGAGTCCCAATGTGGCAGAGCAGCCAAAGGCCAACATCGGGATCCTGCACATGCCTCAGAATAGCTAGGGGAGCCAGTGGACTCTAGCCTCGAGGACCACCATGTGCTTCAGCATATGTCTGAGGAAACAGAAATCCTCCAGAGTAATAAGAAAGTAGGCCAGACCTCCACATCCTTCAGGTAAGCCTAGGCAAATAGGCATCCTCCAGCAGCCAGATCCCCACATGCTTCAGAACAGACCAAGTAAGACAGGTACCCTCTTGTGGCAAAACTGGGGGAATGCAGAAAATACCCACTTGGCCTCAGGACATGCCAGATACCGCCACTAAGACGCCAGCTTATCAGGTAAGCTGCCAGACCCCTACTCTGGAGAATGGATAAAATGCTCAGTCAAAATGAATAATCTCACAACTGCTATGTTGCCAAAAATTTTGTTGGAATTGCTCAAAATAGTTTCTTCAGTCTGATGCTACTAACAGTATCTCCAGGAGCTGTCGGATCTTGTAGGCAATGACGTACTATAAATAAAAATGTAGTGTAACCCCTGGCAGTCAGGTGTCCTGTGGTGGCCAGACCTCCACATACTTCAGTGTGAGTCTGGGAAAAAACAGAAAAACCCTTCCAGGCCTCAGCACACATCAAACACCACCACTAGGATCCCAAGGCAGCATGAGGTAAGCTTCCAGACCCCTATGGCCTCCAACAGAGTCAGCTATCCCCCTACTTCACCCCCTCAGTGCAGCACCAGACACAAGGTTCCCCTGTGGCCTCAGGCCAACATCAGTATAGCACCAAGTAAACAGTCAGACTATAACCATTGGCACAAGAAGCCTAAGACAGTGCCCCTTGCACCCCAGAAAGAGAGCTCAAATTCAAAATAAAAGGAAAAAGCCAAAAAAAATAGCAAAAAATAGCAACAACAAAAGAATCTGACCATAGAAAGATATTTTTGTGACAGGGAACATCAAGGCATAAACTCAGAAGAGAACAACAATGTCAAGGCACTTATGGGCAAAACCCCAAAGAAAAATGGGAAGTAGCCTCAAGCCCAGAAAGAACTTATGGAAGAGCTCAGAAAAAAAATGACTTTAAAAATCATATAAGAGAGTTAGAAGAAAATTTGAGAAAGAAATGAGAGAGATACAAGATAATTATGAAAAAGAGTCAACAGCTTGGAAAACTGCTTAAAAATTAGAATTGACCAAACAGAAAAGGAGATACAAAAATCCACTGCAGAAAACGGCTCTTTAAAGAGCATAATTGGCCAAATTGGAGGAAAAAAAAAAGTACAAAAGCTGAGGGAAAAAAAAAAACACCTTAAAGTTAGGATGGGGCAAGTGGAAGCTAGTGAGTCTATGAGACATCAGGAATCAATTAAACAGTGGCAGAGCCAAGATATTAGAGGGAAATCAGGGATTCACTTGAGCTCATCCACAAATCCTCCAAATACTCATAAAAAATGACTCTAAACAAATTCTAGAGCTACAGAACCCACAAAATGACAGAGTGAAACAAGTCTCTAGCCCAAGATGGCATGGATTGTCGCTGGGAGAGGAGCATAGCCCACAGTGGGCCCTGCCAGGATAGACCAGGCCAGAGCAGACAGAGAAGAGTAGACCTCGGGGCACTGAATCACTGAGCTGTGGCATTTTCCAGACTTCTCAACCCACAAATGCCAAAAAGGATATAGCAGGTTAGTGGGAAAACTGTTGGATCTTGGTGAGAGAAGGGTGAAGTTCAGCCCCAGCCCAGGGGTGGCAGAGGTGGTGCAATGGCAGCAGCAGCAGCAGCAGCAGAAGAAGAAGAAGAAGAAGAACAACAGCAGCTGCTTCTGGAACTCCAGGCCCACAGACAGTTGGGGGAATCAACATCAGAGCAGGAAAGCAGGGATCTCTTTCCTGGTGCTGAGGCAGGATTCTCTTGTTTTGCCCCGCTTGGATCTGGGTTGTACTCCTGGATGGCAGTCCTTGGGGGAGGAGGAGCACTGGTTTGCTTGTGGTGGCTGCAGAGAGAGAGTCCTCCTTGTAGTTACTAGGCAGAAAGGAGTGCTTGAGATCACTCTCAGAGCAGAGCATATGCCAGGAGATGAGTAAACACCTCTCATGGGATCATACCACCTCGGGAGAACTGAAAATTTACAAGTGCCTAGAAGTAGCTCTGAAAACAGCAGCATAAAACCCCTGAATCTTGGGACAGAGCAGTCTCCACTCTGATAGCAGTCATACCCTGACAAAGAGCACAAAAGTCAAATAATTGGCTGGAAAAAATGAGCAGACAGAATAAAAGGACTCAGACTATAGAATCTTACTTGGGGACAAAGAAGATCAAAACATACAGCAAGAAGTCAATAAAGTCAAAGATCCTACATCAAAAGCCTCCAAGAAAAATGTGAATTGGTCTCAGGCCATGGAAAACCTCAAGAAAATGGAAAATCAAGTAAGAGAAGTAGAGGAAAAATTGGGAAAACAAATGAGAAGGACACAAGAAAATCATGAAAGACATAGAGTACTAGGCCTGGACTCAGGAAGACTCATCTTCCTAAGTTCATGTCTGGCCTCAGACATTTGCTGGCTGTGTGGCTCTTTTTCTCATTTGTAGAATGAGGTAGAGATGGAAATATTAAACCACTCTAGTATCTTTGCCAAGAAAACCCCAAATTTTGGTCACGAAGGGTTGGACATGACTGAAACCGTACAACAATAATAAAAATAACTTAAATTTCCTAATTGTTTAAAGAAAAGAATAAATCAAATAAAATCAAAAGAATGGGAAAAATAGAATAAAATATAAAATACCTCATAGGAAAACCAAGTGACCTGGAAAGTAGATCCAGGAGAAGCAATAAAAGAATGATGGTACTACCTGAAAACCCTAATCAAAAGGAGGATCTGGACAGCATCTTTCAAGAAATTATCAAGTAAAATTGCCCTGGTGGTTTGTGGTGAGATTGGAACTCAGGAAGATGACACCTCCTGGTTCTGAGCCCAGTGTTCTATTTATTACACCACCTGGTTGCCCAGTTTTCTTTCATAGTTCTTTAAAATATGATGTCTAGGGGACCTCTTTTTTATCATGGCTTTCAGGTGTTCCAATAATTTAATTATTTCACCTCAATCTATTTTCCAGGTCAATTATTTTCCTAATGAGAAATTTCATATTTCACATTTTCTTCCTTTTTCCAAAATGTATAATAAATAATAAAAATAGGAAAAATGAAAATACAAAAGAAATTGAACTAGGTGGATACAAAGAATAGTCATTAACAGTTTGATATGAATTTGGAAATATGTCTCTAGTGACATCATCCTACTAGTGTGCTAGTTCCTGTGCTGTTTAACATTTCTATCAGTGACTTAGTTAAAGGCTCAAATATCATATTTATCAAATTTAAAAATGACACAGCTATCCAGAAAAGCCACCACACTCAATTACACATAGAGCATTCATAAAGATGTTGAGAGATTATCTCACTGTGCCAATTACAGAAAAGAAATGTTAATAGGAATTAATGTAAAGTATATGCTTTGATTCAAAATCAATCTCACAAGCATTTAATTTGAGAGGTAAGGCTAGGCATCAGGGTTTATGAAAATAACCTAGGAATCTTAGAATATCACAAGTTCAATGAGTTAATAGCATATTATGAGATTTTTAAAAAGCCAAGCAATTTTAAAAGTTGAATTGAGAGACATAATACCCAGAAATAGGAAGGCAGTAGTCCAGTTATTTTTCTGCTCTAATGAGACTGATGAGGGTAAAGAAAAATTACAATGGTAGGCAACCATAGGATTTTAGGAGCACTCGAGACCCCAAAACACTGTCATGCCAAATGAATTCCACTCAAGCCTTCTCAGCCAAGGAAAAAGACCAAGTTTATTAAGTATTCACCATAATGGGTTGCCTTACGAAATGTCACCTTTTGTGATGCTTGTTTTCACAAGTGGGATGGGTTCAATGGAATCAAGATGAAACTTATATATGGAAAGATTGTAGGAGGAATTGAGAGGTAGTCCAGTAGTCTAGGGTGACTAGAGGAGTGGTTTAGGGAGGGTCTTGAGGAGGAGTCTGAGGAGGATTTTGATGGGACTGGGATGACTAGAGGTCAAGATTCCGGGAAACAAGAGAATGGGATTTTGATAGGATTAAGGGTGGGAAGCAGCTGGATAATAAAGGTCTAGGCTAGGTAGAGATTTGGGCTCTACCTGGGGCTTATGGCCCCAGGCAAAGACCAGATCTAGTGGGAAGATTCAAGGAGAGTTCAAGGGGGTTCCCAGAGACTTTACTCTCATCAAGACTACTGGATCATTTCAATAAATACCTACTTTAATTTAAAATATTCTCCACAGAAAGAGGAGACACTCTATCAATGGTGTTGGTAGGCACAATGCCTGATTTGACTAATGCTGTTTCCTTACCTAAAGAAGTCATGTCAACAAGCATTAAATAAGCACCTACTACCTGCTAGGCACTATGTTAATGTCATGTATTGTTAAATTGGTCATACTCAGCATCCTTTACATAGTAAGAACTAGTTAAGAATCATCAAATTTAATTAAGTTGATCTGATATATTTTTTACTGGATTTGAAATGCCCCCATTTCATTCAGCTACTCCCATATTCCCACAAACTTGGCAGAGAACACTAATTGATAATTGCTATAAATTAAATCACTAAAACTTGAGAACTGTCACTAAACAAGAGTTGCTTAGTACTTGAAAGTGGAATCTTTAATATTTTTAAGTGGTACTGCTTTATAAAAAAATAAAAACAAAAAAAATAGCTGTCACTTTGAATTACCTGAACAATTTAACTGACTAGTCCCTTTGAAAGAAATCTAGAAATCCTAAGTCTGTCCTTTTAAAAAGTATATTATACATTTTCCTTAGCTGTGCAAGGCACCTTCACAAAAACTGACATGTTTTAAAGTACAAAAACCTAACAACTAAATGGAGAAAAGCAGAAATATTAATGTATTTTTAAAACTAAAATTAAAGAAAAATGAATTCAATAAAGGGCCTTGGAAACCTAGATTAAAAATTAATTAGGCACTAAATTATCTAATCCTAAAGAATGAGTGGCTCAATGAACAAATCTTGGAAACAAATAATTTCATTAAAGAGAATGATAAAAATGAGACAACATATTAAAATTTATGGGATGTGGTCAAATCAGTACTTATGTGAAAGTTTATATCTCTCAATACCTGTGTTGATAAAATAAAGATAAGATCGATAAATTGATTTCTTGATACATACATACACATACACTTATACATATATACATGCATATGTAGATATATACTTTCCAAAACATACTCTACTCTTGATCTTTGTTTTTATGTTTGTTCATATCTCTTGTTTCCTATCTCTCCTGTCTCCTCTACTTCCTGTGTTGGTAAGCAAAATGGGCTCTTAGCACTTAGTTCAACCAAGTGCCCTTGAAGAGTTTGGCTTTTGTCTCCTTTGAGTAATTCAGTGTATTTCCTTGAGTCTTACTAAGTGCTAAGCCCCAGGCTCTAACCCCTATTAGGTATTAACCTAACCTATGTGGATGTGAACCTCCCAGGATCCTAAGGGGAGGGGCTAACTCAAGAGCCAATCACAAGAGCCTAAGTTCTGGCCATTCAGATGACATTTGATGACGTCTGAAATCCTATAAGAAAAGACGGAGCCATTTGCACAGGGCTCTCACTTTTGGTGGCTCAAGATTATGCTGAGACTCGGGGCAGCTGTAGCTAAGAAGCCGTCCAGCTTGTAAACCCAGATGCTGGGACTTTGTTAAACTCTGGTAACTATTTATTGGGATTTGAATCAGACAAGGTCTGTCTGTCGATGTTTGTACTTTTTTTGTATTTTGCTCTGAAGTTCAGGGTGCTGGTTTTTTCCCCTGAACTAAGTGAATGATATTTGTATGCTGAATTAAAGTAAGCTTGTCAACCCCTTAATGTTGCTTTCCTTACTAAAGCAGATCAAAAGAACCTGTGCTTTTGCAGTGTGTTGGCAGCTTTCTGGGTGTTGGTTGTTGGTGGATGTTACACCCCCACAGAAGCTGCTACCTGGATTATTGAAACACTTCCCTACTCCCTCCTCCACCAACCATCCTGCCTTCCTATTACTTGCCTTCTCTCCTCCAAGGATACCTTCTCTATCCTCCCATTCCCATTGATCTAAACACCCTTTACCTATTTCCTCATTCTCCCCTCTAAAAATTCCTCCCTTGTCCTAATCTCTCCCTTGTCCTCCCTTTGTCACTAAATCCCTACCATTTTATTTCTTCTAAATTTAGAAGACTTTTATACTCTTCTAAATATGTATGTATTGTTCCCTCTTAAACCCATTCCCAATAAAAGTAGGTTACCAGAACTACTAGCCCTCTTCCCCCCTCTAAATCTTCTTTATCCTTTCTTCTTCCTGTACCTATTTTGTATAAAATAGTTACTATTTTTAGCTGTTTCTAAATGGTTTTACTTTTATAATTCATATCATAGTCAGGTTTATCCCCCTCTTTGTTATGAGCTGGACAATTATTAATAAGAATGCTAGACATACATTTTACATTTTATGTTATATAAAAAGCAAGCAATCTGTTCTTACAAATCTCTCATAGTCAGTCTTTGCTATGCACCTTATGTTTCTCTTGGTTCTTGTATGTCGAATCTTCTATTAAGTTGAGGATTTTTTTTTTACAAAGTCTTGAAAGTCTGAGGGTTTGTCAAATGTCCATTTTTTTTTCATTCAAGGTAATACCGAAATTTGAAGGGTATGATATTTTTGCCAGGTCTTTTGCTCTTTGATATATTGTGTTCCAAGACCTGCAATTCTTTATGGTCTCTGCTGCTAGGTCTTGTATGATTCTAATTGTGGCACCATCATATTTAAATTGTTTTAATTTTGATGCTTTTAATATTTTATCCTTGAGCTGGGGGTTCCAGAATTTGACTATGATATTCCTATGAGTTTTCCTCATAGGATCTCTTTTAAGCAGTATGTGATGGATTTTTTTTTCTTCAATTTTACTTCCCTGCCTTGCTCTAATGCTTCAGAACAATTTTCTTCAATTATTTCTTGCATTATTGTATCAAAATTATTTTGTTGATCATAACTTTCATTTACTCTGATTACTTTTATATATTCTTTTCTTGATCTATTCTCCAAATCTGTCATTTTTCTTGTAAGATGTTTCACTTTCTCTTCTATTTTTTTTTTCATTATTCATGTTTTGTTTAATTATTTCTCGAACTCTTATAATTTCACTGGCTTCAATTTGCCCAATTCTAATTTTCAAGGTGTCATTTTCCTCCTTGAGATTCTAGATCTCCTTTTCTAATTGGTCAACTTTCCTTTCTTAACCTTCTTGTTTTTCTTGGATTATTATTATTATTATTTATTGTTATTATTATTATTATCATTATTATCTGTTTTTCTTCCATCTCTGTCATGTGATTTGTAAAGTCTTTTTTCGGATCTTCTATAAATTCTTTTTGGGCAAGTGACCATTTAACATTGCTCTTTGGGGGTTCCTTTACTTCAATATCCTCCTCTGAAGATGAACCCTGGTCATCTCTATTCCTATGATAGGTTTCTATGGTTAGATTCTTTCTCCATTGCCTGTGCATTTTTTTTTTTTTTTGTGGTAATAACTTGATTATTATATAATCACCTCTAGTCCTGAGGTATGGGAACTGGTGCCTCTTGCCCCAGATCTTCAGTTCTTCCCTCTAGCCTGGAGCCAAAGCCAAACCTCCAACCTCCTGTAAGTGCTCACAGCCAGGGGCTTTCAGCGCTACTGCTTCTGCACTCACCAGTGTGTACTGGTTCCTTCTCACCCTCCCCGTTCTTAACAGCATAGCTGGGTCTGGCGTTCCTCATCAAAAGAGGTTCCCTCAGTCTTCCTGGGCTCAAACACATGACTACCCTCACTGTCCCAGGGTGAAAAGTTCCAGTGGCTGGGGCTGCAGCAGCATCTCAAACCAACTAACCCCCTGGCTTGCCACTGGTTGTTTAAGCAGGTTGCTTTTTGTTAAAACAGAATCTATCCTGGAGGTGTTTATTCCTCCCAGAGACAAACCTGGTCCAGAATTTTTCATCAGATCTTCTCAAACTGTCCAAGGAAGACCCTGGTTGTGCCCCTATTTTTCTTTGTCTCCACCCACACTTTATTCGCCCTAAGGTGCTATTTTAACTTTTTCGTGGAGGAAAATCTTGAGAGTTTGGAGTTTTCTGACCTACTCTGCCATCTTCCCAGAATCCTCTCTCAAGTTAGTCTATTTTTGGTGTTATTTTCTTTAGTATTTTTTGGGGGTCTCCTTTAGCAAGTCATTGACTTGTTTTTCATGATTTTTTGCATCACTCTCATTTCTCTTCCCAGTCTTTCCTCTGCTTCTCTTATTTGCTTCTACAAATATTTTGAGCTCTTCCATGGCCTGAGACCAATTCATATTTTTCTTGGAGGCTTTTGATGTAGGCTCTTTGACTTTGTTGACTTCTTCTGGCTGTATGTTTTGATCTTCTTTGTCACCAAAAAAAGATTCAAGTCTGCATCCTTTTTTGGTGCCTGTTCATGTTCCCAGCCAACTACTTGACCCTCATGCTTTTTGTCAGGGTATGACTGCTTGTACAGTAGAGAGTGCTTTATCCCAGGCTTTAGGGACTGTGCTGCTGTTTTCAGAGTTATTACTACTCCACTGTCATCACAAGCTCTACCACAGCAGCACTTGTCCTCCCCCAAAAACCACCAACCAGAATTGCAGGGAAGATCTGAGCAGGGCAAAGCAAGAGAACCCTGCCTCTGCACTAGCAAAACACTGCTTTGCTGCCTCCCTGCACTGCTTTGCTGCTTCCCTGCACTGCTGCTCTTATCTGATACTCAATTCTTCCCAGCAGATAGTCCTGGTACCAGAAGCAACTGCAGCTGGAGCTCTGGAAGCAGCCCACCAAAAGCTTCCTGCTTCATCTCTGCCACCCCCAGGGCTGGGGCCAGACCTGTACTTCTCTCTCCCCCACCCAGCAGTTTTCCCACTAACCTGCTCCATTGTCTTTGGCGTTTGTGGGTTGAGAAGTCTGGTAATTGCTACAGCTCAGTGATACATGGCCCTATGGCCTGCTCTACCCCATTTCCAACACCATGGTGATTCACATGCTGGCTTGGGCTCTGCTCCCAGCACCTTCTGATAGGCCCTGCCCAGCAACCATCCAGGTTATCCTGGGCTGGAGACCTGCTTTCCTTTGCTATTCCGTGGGTTCTGCAGCTCTAGAATTTGTTCAGAGACAATTTTATAGGTACTTGGAGGGATTTGGGGGAGGGCTTAAGTGAGTTCCTGCTTTCCAGCAGCCATCTTGGCTCTGCTCCCCTCTCCTATTTCTTTTAATCTAATATTACCCGTCACTCTCCTCTTACCTGCAATCTCAATTTGTTCAGACCTCTTTGATGACACTTATCAAATGAAGTTCAATATCGGCACTGGATATCTCTATCTGTAAGTCCCACCAGCACTTCAAAATCAATATATCAAAAACTGAACTTATCAGCTTCACCCCCAACACCACTTCCTCTATATTTTCATCAGTTGCTGTAAATCATACCACTTTGCTCACAGCCAGGAAAGTTCATAACCTCAAAAATCATATTTGGCTCTTCCATATCCCTCACAGCACACACATTCATTCAGATACCTGATCCTGTTGATTAAACCTCCACTATATCTTTCACCTTTTCTCTTCTCCATTCTCATTAAAACAATTTTTGTCCAAACCTTGATTATTTCTTATTTAGACTATTGTTATAGCCATCTAAACAGTCTCCCTATCTATCTATTTTTGCATCCTTATACCCCTGGCAAAGTTACCTTGGTGAGAGACCATCTCTGGTTATATTTCTCTACACAAAAGCTTTCAGTGACTCCCCAGTGCCTACTAAATAAAGAAGAAAGTCCTGGTCCTGGCATATAAGGTCCTTCATAGTCTGCTTCCAAACAATCTTTCTAGTCTGGCCTTTTATTTTCTCTTCACTCATCTACATTCTAACTAATCTCACTCATTTTTAAAGTCCCTTTATCCCTCCATTGTGTAATTATATATATATATATATATATATATATATATATATATATATATATAATTAACAATCTGGTATGCCCTAGTTTTAATTCAGTTAACAAATTTTAACTAAGCACTTACCATGTGCTAAAAACTACAAGCACCAATTATATAAAGACCAATAAATGAAGGGGGGGGGCAGTGTCTGTCTTCTTCCTTGAGGAATATGTTTTCTACTGGAAGATAAGTAAAAATAAAGTTGCATGAGGTAATGCAAAATAATGTCTAAAGGAAGTAGATGTCGGTATCTTGGGTAATCAGGAAATATCCTATGTAGGAGGAATCCACTTAATTCGAACTTTGGAGTAAATAAGAATTTAAAAAAAAAAAAAACAGAGGGTGACATATAGACTTAGGAGAAAGTCTATGTTTAGCCTTGAAGGCAGGAGAGGAAAAGCCAATTACAGCTAGTAGGACAATTGACTAGAACTAAGAATGTAAAAAGGAGAATATATAAGAACTCATTATGAAAAATGCTATACACCTCCAGAGAGAGAACTGATGATTTCAGAGTGCAGATTGAAGTGAACCCTTTTTACTTTATTTTTATTGTGTGTATGTTTCCTTTTGTTACATGGCAAATATGGAAATATATCTTGCATCTTCAAACGTATAATTGACAACATATTGCTTCCCTTCTCAAGGGGCAGGAGAAGGGCTAGAGGGAGGGAGAAAATTTTGAACTTAAAAAAAAAGTTTAAATTTTTTGAAGTGTTTAGGGAAACATTTAATGACATATGCATATATGTATTTGTCTATACAAACACATGTGTGTGTATGTATGCATGTGTGTATGTATGTATTAAAGAATGCAAATTATCCTGGGTGTAGAGATTGTTTTTCTTTTGCTTGTTTTCCCAATATTCAGTACAGTACCTGGAACATAGTAATCACTGAATAGATGTTTGTTGGCTGATTGTAGCATGCTTTGGGGAACATGAAAAGGATTCTAAAATAACTTAGACACAAACACTTGGATCATACCAATTTGTAAGCTAGGTCCTGCCTATATAGTATAAATCCTCGGAATTTCTTTATTTTTACGGCAGTCTGCTTCTTACAGGACATGAGTATATGTGGTAGATGTCTTAATGTTGGACATATTTTACTGTTGTCTAAGTCATTCCTTGCTCTAGTTTCATAATGAAGAATGAGGCTAGTTATACCGTCCTCTATCTTTATCTCCTTGGAATATTTGAAGAGACATGAAAAAGGAAAAAAAAAAGTTGTTTATGTTTCCTAGAAGAAAACTATGACAATATCACTGTTATGTGTTCTTAATGTCTATCTTCATTGAACACATTGTCCATTTTTCCCGAATACACATTATCATGGGAAACAGCATGGCATAGAGTCAGAAAGTCCTGCATTCTGGTTATGCTTATGACATCCTGACTGTGTGACCTTGAATGAATTACTTAACCTCTTAACTTCCCTGACAAATTTTTAAGAGGAAAAGTTTCAAATGAGTTGCTGATCTACATCAGTGGAGAAGAGTATGTTATAGGATGGTTCCAAATTGAGAGTTCTCTGCCAGGAAGAAATGGTCTATAATGTTATGTTTTATGTAAATCACCACTTCATCTTATTTTAAAATTGGATATACAAAAGCCTAAACTTAAAAAGAGATGATTAGATGGCTATAATTTTTTTTAAATTAACCATAGCCATGCTAATATCAGTTACTTTACTTCATTCAAAAATGGATTAATTTGTAAAATGCCATTTATTAACCAAACCCAAGAACATAACATGAAGCATGCTTATATTGGGAAAGTTATGAAAAGAAACAAAAAAGTTTCTATGAAAAAATAAGTGAAATTATTTTACCATAAAAGTAGGCTGGTTTACATTTGACACGTACAGAAAAAGTAGAATATCAAAAGTTAACTTCCTTTCCATAAGAAATAAATTTGATTTTTCTTAGAAGGATGAAAGATTAGTGATGAACCCTACAAGATTCACTTTACCAAAAGACATGTGTCATGGTTAGGTACACAGTGCAAACAAGATTTTAGTTTTTGCTTAGGTGCATATTTCTTTTTTCTGTAATTTATTTTCTGCTGAGAGGTGGCAGGAAAGCAGAAACTTGCTTAAGATCTCCCCCAAATCTCTCAAAACACCTGTAAAAAATGGCTCTGAACAAATTGTAGAGCTGCAGAACCCATGAAAATAGCAGAGGGAAGCAGGTCTCCAGCCCAGGATAACTTGGATGGTTGCTACGAAGTGTCTATCTCACAGTGCGGGGAACAGAATGCAGGCCAGTGAGGGCCATGCCAGGAGAGAACAGACCAGGAGTGGGCCGAAGCAGGCCTGAGGACAATGAATCATTGAGATGCGGCACTTACCAGACTTTTCAGCCCACAAACCCCAAAGACCACAGAGCAGGTTAGTGGGAAAACTACTGTATCAGGGCAAGAGCGGTACAGTCCCAGGCCTGGAAGTGGTGGAGGTGGCACAGTGGTGGCAACAGCAGCAATAGGAAGCTCCTGTGACTGCCTCCAGAGTTTCAGAGTCAGCTGCTTGCCAAGTCCCTGGCTCACATGGTGGGAGTAATCAAGCAGTGGATCAGAGCAAGAGTGTAAGGAGTGCTTTGCTGGCACAGAGGCAGCTCTGCCTTGTTTGGATCTGGGTCGAAATCCAGGCTCGGTGGTTCTTGGGGGAGGAGGAGAACTGCTGTAGCAGAGGTTGCTCTTTAGAAGTAGCTCTGCAAACAGCAGCACAGCCCATGAAGCTAGTGACAAAGCACTCTCTACTCTACAAGTAGTCATACCCTGACAAAAAACTCAAAGGTCAATTAGTTGGGTGAGAACATGGCCGGGCAAAAAAAGTATCCACACTCAGACTCAGACTCAGACTCTAGAATCTTTTTTTTTTTTTTTTGGTGGCAAAGAAGATCAAAACATACAGCCAGAAGAAGTCAACAAAGTCAAAGAGCCTACATCAAAAGGCTCCAAGAAAAATATGAATTGGTCTCAGGCCATGGAACAACTCAAAAAGGATTTGGAAAAGGAAGCAAGAGAAGCAGAGGAAAGGTTGGGAAGAGAAATGAGAGTGATGCAAGAAAACCATGGAAAACAAGTCAATGACTTGCTAAAGGAAACCCAAACAATACTGAAGAAAATAATACCTTAAACAATACGCAAACCCAATTGGCAAAAGAGCTCCAAAAAGATGATGAAGAGAAGAATGCCTTGAAAAGCAGAATTAGCCAAATGGAGAAAGAGGTCCAAAAGACCACTGAAGAAAATACTACCTTAAAAATTAGATTGGAGCAAGTGGAAGCTAGTGACTTTATCAGAAGTCAAGATATTATGAAACAGAACCAAAGGAATAAAAAAATGAAAGACAATGTGAAATATCTCATTGGAAAAACCACTGACCTGGAAAAGAGATCCAGGAGAGATAACTTAAAAATTACTGGACTACCATGATCAAAAAAAGAGCCTAGACATCATCTTTCAAGAAATTATCAAGGA
>CM053623.1:359987070-360003345 GCA_028646595.1 Phalanger gymnotis
CCCGCGGGTTGTGGGAAACCTGAATTGTCTACGTAATTGCCTCAATTTTCTACTTGAATTTAGATTTGGAAATCTAACCAGAGTTCTGCCTCACATAAATTCACATGAAATCAAATGATGTAATGAAAGCATTCTTTATTAAACTGTTTTTTAGTTTACATTCTGGTATTTACTATATTGTCCTCCTTTCAGGGTTCTTCTTTGTATATGGTTACTTGTCTTATTCTGTGAATATACTTACCCTGGGGCAAGGGTGGGGAACCTGTGCCCTGGAGGCCACATGTGGCCCTACAGATGCTCAAATGTGGCCCTTTGACTAAATCTAAACTTCACAGAACAAATCTTC
This sequence comes from Phalanger gymnotis, assembly GCA_028646595.1. NCBI lineage: Eukaryota > Metazoa > Chordata > Mammalia > Diprotodontia > Phalangeridae > Phalanger > Phalanger gymnotis. The sequence goes on from CM053623.1 coordinate 359,987,417, forward strand.
TTAATAAAAGGATTTGTTGTGTAAAACTTGGACTCATTCAAAAGGCCACAGCCAAGGACCTAGAAGACTACATGTGCCCTCTAGGCTATAAATTCCCCATCCTTGCCCTGGGGTATCCAACAATATATGCCATTGTAACAAAAAGCCTAGAAAATGCTAGCCAGGTATAAAGGCTTTAAGTATGCTCCTTACAAAGAATTTTGTATATGTCCAAGAGCCTTCCTAGCTAATTCTGGAGAGGCTCATCACAACAGATTTGACAATCAGGTAATGATTTTTTTTCTTCACAGCAATTCATTTAAACTATCTGCTGAGTCATTGATAAAGTACCCAATCACATGAAACCAAAAAGACTCGATCCATGACTGTGTCCACTTTATCTCTTTTGTCCTGAATAGATATCCTTGATGAGTTGCTACGGATAAAAAAAAAAAAAAATCTGCTGATGGTCAACCCTCATATGATTAATATCAATAACTGAATCTAAAATGATACAGTGATTTCTAGGATTAATTGTATTTTTATTCTTAAGGGCAATTGAGATTAGAATGCTTATTCCTTCAAAGGCAGAGGATTTTCCTTGAAAGTGCCTCCTTCAGGAATATAGATAGTACTGCAGCACTGACTGCTCCTGTTTAACAGTAACGTTGTTGTTGTAGTTGTTGTTTACATAGTATAGCAAAAATCCTCATAGGACATTTATAAATCAATAGATACCGAATTATAGGACTGATCAAAGTGATATCATATATGTCTTTGTTGTAGATGACATACTACATTCAATCTTCAGGGCTACTAAAATACTTATTGGAATCATCTTAGGATCACAGATTGAGAGAAAGGGACCTTTAGTTCAGTAGCCCTTAGAATAAGTTCACATAATACTCTGCCTTTCATTTTTCCTCTATGAATTTCTAAGGCATCATGAAACTCCAGTTTTCACAAGTTCTGACGTGATCATACTGTTTCACTTTTACATAGGGGGTTATGTTCTTTGAAAACTAGTTCTACAATGATCCAAGTTGCTCTTCAGAGAACAATCTTCCCTGCTTGGCAGCATCTTCCACCCCACCTCATCATTAGACTTTCTTTCAACTTAAGTGAGTCTGCCAGTGTTCTAAACAAAACAGGTCCCCTTCAGAATCTCCATTGAATGTAAGTGAGACTGAAACACTCTAAATATGTCCAGAAAAGTAATTTTTTCCAAGAAATGATTGTGGGTTTCTGGAAAATAGATTTTATCTGAAATTTCTGAATTCTTCCCAGAGAAATTCTAAAGTTTAATGAAGGTTTTGGTGTAGTATTATTAGGTATCAACCTTGAAGATTTTAGTTTTGCCTGGGGTACAATTATCTGTCCCTCTCCTGCTGTGAGTTGATTATTACTTTCTATCATAATCAACTTTGCTCCAATAAGATCCTTGATATGATTTATTTTCAAAAGTTTTATCTATCCATGGTAACTATATTTTTATGCCAAAATATAAAAGAAACTTAATTGCCAATTACTCACACATTTTGGATAAAATGTTCTTACTCAATGCAATTTGCATTTTGAAGACAGCTTACCCCAGGATATTAGCATTAAAACAGGAAAGATTTTTTTTAAGATGAAATAATACTCAGATATTGCCTATCTTGTTTAACCCAGTCATTAAAAGTATATGTCTCTGGTTCTAAAATAGCCATGGAAGCATGAAAAGTCAAAGGTCTACGGTAAAATATAATGGAAGCAAAGGGTTTCTTTCTGAGAAGATCCTATTTTTTCCCTTAATAAATTCTGGAAGCCAGCATCCTCTTTTTACACCAGGTAATTTAGTAATCACTAACTATGATTCTGCACTCTGATCAGAGAGCTCTCAATTTCTCATAACAACTGGAAAAGTAAGTATCTTAAACCACTGCTCCGAGAATCCATTTCGTGGGTTTGGCCTCATCACAGATTTATCCTTTTCTCAGGGCTAACTTTTGATTTCCAGAATTCACATTTTAGGTTAGGAGACAAGTAAACTAATTACTTGCCTTGTCTTAAATATATGGTGCAATACTTACTACAAGCAGTATTAACTAACACTGAGAACTCATTTAGAAAATCTAAAGCATATTTGATATGCCCTATAACATTGAGAAGTTAACAATGGTCATGATTTTCTCATATTTATTTTATTATTATTTAAGCTACCATAATGGAGATTCAGACTTTTTGTGCTGATGCCTAACAAATGAACCCCAATGATTTTTCTTCTTAATTTGTATCTTTTATATTTACTACTTTATTTTCTTGAGCACTGCATTTGGGCTTACAGGACTTGGGTTTAGACCCCATCTCTGTTGTTTACTATCTATGTGATGTTGTAGCAATCATGAAATGTTTATTCAAATTATAGAGATAACAGAAATGTTATTCTGAAAAAATGGTAGGACTTAGCAATATAAGTCAATTACTTGTAGATTTTTTTTAAAAAATTTATGTTCTCTGATGTCTGCCACTTAATTTACCTCTATTGAGTTCTCAATATATAATAACGCAACTTAAATTGAGAGAAATATTATTTACATTTCATCTGACTAAACAGATTGGAAAGTACTTTAAGATAATTGCCCGATCAAGTGCTTTTTTATGTAGAACTTAGCTATGCTACTAATTCATCTTACATAGAATACATGATAGAAATCTGAATAATTGTCTGAATGTTCACTGGGAAGAAAATACTTTGCATCTGAAGTCAAACAAGAATCAAAGCTATTTGATCTTTTTTGTTTCCTATATAGAGCCAACCTGTTTCATTGATTTAGCTTAGAATATAATGGGAGAGAAAAGATAAAACAAAAAAGAAAAGAATTCTTTAGAGCACTCTAAGTCTAAAGAAACTTGCAGCCTAGAAATTATAATTAAATGGTTCATAGTATATAACTTAGTTTATTCATGTTTTTGTCCTTCCCGTTGGGAGAACTTCCCTCCTATAAAAGTATTACTTTAGTAAGAATATTATCAATTGAAAATTAAAAAAAAATATTTGCCACTTCTTGATGGCTACTTTGGATACATATTAAATCAATTAAATACAAATTCTTACTGTGAAAGATCTGACATACTTTGCTTCATTGTAGAAATTCCTCAAAGGAAATATCATAAGAATTGAAGTTCAAAATGGTAACTATTTGCTTAAAAAATTTGAAAAAAATATGCGAAGTATGAAAGGATATAAGTTCCAGGACTGAATAAAGGCTTGAATAACACATCTCAACAGAGTGTCTGGTGGAAGAAAGTACAAATGTATGCCTATGTGGATAAACTGAAAGTATAAAGTGCAATAAGGTTACCTGAGATAGTCAAATACAAAGTGTTACTTGAATGTAGGAATGAGTGACTTTCTTGACAGAAAGAAGTTAAATCCATTTGACCTTATTCTGTCCAAATGTATCATAAAGTAATCTAAATTAGTGGAAAGTATGAATTATAAAACACCCTTAAGTAAAGAAATCCACTTCATCACTTTTTACATATATTCCATAAATAGAGATAGACAAAGGAAGCTCATTTGCTTATTCATTCAAATTATATAATTAGAAATATCCTTAGGGAATGAGTTTTATTGAGTAGATAAGATTGATTTGTAATTAGCACATCAATTATTTGTGTGAAATTGATGGTTCAGCGGTGCCTGAGGCTATTTGAAAATGTCCATTCTTTAAAATCCCCATTGAAAATATTTTTTTTTCAGTACTATTAGCTTTCCTTACAGGGAAAAAAATCCTAGACACAGAACGTTCACTGCATCATCGCCTAAATTTTCACAACAAATATGTGATACCTGCATTGATAAGGGCTTTTACTACATGGAATTTTGTGTTCAACATATACATATAATTCTCTAAATCTAAGACAATGAGCTTTCTGAAACTAGAAGAGAGAACTCAAGCACACATAGGACTTTAAAAATAGATAAAATGTCTAATTTCAAAAATCAGTCCTCACATGAACATCAACTAAAAGTCAAATAAATATTTATTGAACATCCATTATATACTGAGAAATGTGTTAGGGGTCAAGGAGAGAAGGAAACAAATAGGTACATTTCTGTTTTCAAGATACTCAGGTTGATGAGACAAGATTAACACACACAAAACAAAAAGGGAACAATTAGACAGTATCATATAATATGAACTTATATTCATAGCAAATTAGAATACACACACACGCATATATGTATATGTACCTATACATATATATTAGAATAATAGATTTAGAGTATCTGAAGCAGGATTAAAGCTACATGTTTTTGATTGTAAGATAGTATAGCCAACAGAAGCATTTTTTCCCCCAGACTAATTAAGCTTTAAATAGAGGAAGAGATAGGGGGAAGGAAACCTAGGTAGTGTAAATGGCAGCCACAAAAATATGAAGGTGAGGATGAGTAGAGGATAGTAAGGAAACTGGACTGACTGAAATGAAACATGCGTACTAGGCTATAGTGAGAAAAGCATTTGAACAATTAAGATGGGATCAGATTATGCAGAGTTGGACAAGTCAGGGGAAAAATTCCATTACATTTTTTAAAAAAGATTTATTAAGACATTGTGTCATAGGCTTTCAGGGGTAGAGTCTGGATGGCAGAGTAGAAAAAATCACTTATCTGAACTCTCCTAACATTCCCCTCCAAAGCATTTTAAAATAATGCTTCAAATCAAATTGTAGAGTAGGAGAGTCAACAAAAGGTCAGAGTGAGACATTCTTCCAGTCCAAGAAAACTTAGGAGATCAGAGAGGTCTGTGACATGTGAGTGGAGGCTGGCCTAAAGCAAATGTATATGAAACATCAGGGGTGTAACTATGTGGTACTGAAACAAGCAGCAGCAGCTTTGAGATGTTCCAAGCCAGAGATGGCAAAGGGAACTGGCAACTGGTCAGAAAGAAATACAGAGGATCCCTGTGGCAGCAGTCAGTGTAGTACCAGATACTGATTAGCAATTCCGTCACCTATACCCACTTTTAAGCTATAGTTTAAAGGTGGAGAAGAACATTATTAAGACGGAGCAGAAGCCCTGAGGAGAAGTATCGCTTTTGGCCACAAAGAATCAGGTACCCTGATGAACAGTTTTACTTCAAGTCCCAAACGATCAGAGAGTAATATCACTTCCAGTCCTAAGGGAGAAGAGGCCCTGAGGAGCAGTATCCACAGCAATCTCAAGGGATCAGAGGTCCTTCCTGTGAAGGAACAGTGTGTACACCAGGAGAGCAGTGACCACATCATGGATCGCATCATCTTGGAAGTACTGAAAAATTCTAAACCCCCAGAATAAGTTCTGAAAACCATAATGCAATAAAGTCTAAAGCTTGAGACAATGCCCCTCCCACCTCCATGCCAGGAACAGAGCCCAATGTTAACATAAAATTCAAAATCTAGAAATGTAAAAAAATGAGCAAATAAAAAAGTAGCTAACCACAAGAAGTCACTATGACAGAGAAGATTGATATACAAACACAAAAGAAGAAAGCTACGAAGACTCAAAGGGGAAAAAAAGTGATTTGGACACAAGCCCAACAAGAATTCCTGGAAGACATAAGAGATAATTTAAAAAAAAAATAGGTGTTGTAAGGGAAAAATTAGGTTAAAATGGAGGCAAAGGAGGAAGATTATGAAAAGACACTAGCTAATGTGATATGAGATGTCTCAGTCCAGTGACTTTTTCCACTTAACCACAGGTTTTATAGCAAGTTTCCTTAAACTTTTGAATCGAACATGGTTTTGTCCCTTTCAATAAAAGCTAAATTAAGCTAATTTTTCTGTGCAGTTTTCTCATGTTCTTAAATAACACATTTTCTCCAACTTACTAAAAAAGTAGTATGATATGCTGGCAAGTAACTAGGAAATTTAAACTAATTTATGTTAAGGACATCACAAGGGTTAATTTGGCAGCTGGTTCCAGAGCCAGAGATACTGGGGGGAAAATCATATGGGATGCTATTCTTAGACTTTTTTACAAGAATCTTGATAAAGTGCCACACATCTCAGTGTCTCGCTTGCCATCAAAGTGGAGATTCTTGCAAAGTGTTTATTTAAAAAGTTTATTAGGATTGACATACTAATACTGTCAAAATGATTGGCTATCCTAGAAATATATTCAATAAAGACAAAGGGAAAATGAATAGAGAAGACAGGGATAATGAATAATAACTTGAGATTCATTTTGAATTCTGGCTCACATGTATTTTCTTCCCTGATGCCTCCTCATACGTACAAAAAGTAGTTGAATCCACAGTATACCCAGTAATTGTATGGATGTTGGAGCCACGGCCCACGGAAAATCATTTAGAGATATTTGCTTTAACATCCCCCACTGTTTAGTGATGCAGAGGTCACATAGGAGTGGTTTGTCTCCAATACAAATTTGAGTAAAGATGTTGCAAAGATGTTGCCAGTTAGGGAAAACATGTCTCATATGAGTTTTGAATTCTAATAATGAAGTAGAAAAATGCATCATTTTATTGCTTTGAAATTCTTTTACTTTTGTTTTTAGAACAGTGTTCTGTGCCTGTTTAGGTTCAGCTAGGACTTTTACAAAAATGGTAGTAGAAAAGAGACATGGTAACTAATATCTGAATAATTTAGGTGGCACCAAGGCAAACTGGGGAAATCTATAGCAGAACCAAAAAGGCACCTGATGCAATGGATAGAGTTCTGGGCAAAGAATCAGAAAGAGCTGAGTTCAAATGTAAACTTAATACTTAGTGTAACCCTGAGCAAATCATTCAACCTGTTTGTCCCAGTTTTCTCAACTGTAAAGTACAGAAAATAATAGTACCTACTTTGCAGGATTGTTGTGAGGATCAAATTTGATAATAGTTGTAAAAAAAAAAAAGACACTTAGAGTTCCAGAAACATTATAGGTGCTATATAGATACTTGCACCTCCCCTTGCCGTGAATGGGCACCAATTTTAGTGAAAGATACAGAATTAAATAATAAGGGCTTTCTATGTGTAAGGAAAAATTAGAATTGAAGGGACATGCTCTGATATTCCAGTTTGATATTGCCTAAAGTAAAATCTTCATTCCTTAGGAAAATGTACCCAGATTTTTCCACAAATAGATGATATCCTATCCTTTTGAAAAAAAAAATGCTTTGATTTTAAGTGCTATGACTGTTCTTTAATTCAGTTCAACTGGAAAAGAAATGAGTGAGTTATATGGAACTTTAGATTTTCATTCCCTACCCAGTTCCTCAATGATAAGTACTGAGTATATGGTGCCTCATCTACATTTCTATGCAAGCTATTTTGTGCCTAGGCATGTCAGCATATATAACTCATTATTTCAAATATATCATGAAATAAGAGAGGGAAAGGGAGGGAAGAAGGGAAGGAGGGAGGGAGGGAGGGATGGGAACAGAGAGAGAACAGGAGAAAGAGAGAGAGAGAGAGAGAGAGAGAGAGAGAGAGAGAGAGAGAGAGAGAGAGAGAGAGAAAGTGTACAGGTGGCATGCATTTTTTTTTTTACACCATTCCTTAGGACAGTGATTAATTTCAAATTATATCACTGGACCTAGACCACAGTTAGTGTGAATGATTCACTTTCTCTTCTTCCCTCAGGGAAACTACATTTAAATTAACATCTATTTGCATTAACAGCAAGGTGTGAAAATAGGTATTAGTGTCTAAAGGCAAAATTAGCATTTAATTAAGGAATGATTTTTTTTTCTCTTTTGGTCCTTCCTCTCTTTCTCTTTTTCCTTCTTTCTGTCTCTTTTTCTTTTGATTCCTCTCAGTTGTCCCCCTCTCTTTCCTTTCTCCCTCTCATTATTTTTATTCCTTCCCTTTCTTTTTTGCCCTAGATTTTTCTCATTTTCTCTTTATTTCTTCTGTTTTGTCTTTCTTCTTTTATTTTTTTCTGTTTTCTTTCTCCTTTCCTTTCTCTAACAATAATGATAATATTAATAATAGCTAGTATTTAAGTCACTTGAAAGTTTGAAAAGCTTTACAAATATACTCTTTTTTATCTTCACAACAACCTTACGAGGTAGAGAATATTATTATTCACATGATGAAACTGAAGCAACCAGAAGTTAAATGACTTGCATAGGTCACGGACTTGTAAATTCCTGAGATCAGACTTGAACTCAAGTCTAACTCATATCAAATGCTGAGTTCTATCTACTGGTAACCCAGCTGTCTTTCCATTTTGTCCTCTTTTCCTTTTCCTGTTTTTCTTTCTGCATTATTTTTATCTTTTCCACAACTATATCTTTTTTCTCTATGTCCACTTCTCTTCATTATATTCTCATTTTGTCAATTTTTCTTTCTTTTCTCTCTTATTGTTGATTTTGCTCTCTATTTTTCCTTCTCTCTGTTTTCTTTCTTCTTTCTTTTTGTCTTCTGTCTATTATCTAGGAAGCTATTGGAAAATAGAAATAAAGATATAAAAAAAAAAACTAATTGCACCTCCATTCCAAAAAAAAGAAAGAGCAATTTGCCAGTATCCAATAAGATGTTTAAACCTATGTGGAGGATGATATGCTGACTTTTTTTTTGTTCTCGACCTCTGATTTAATTTCTATAGGCAGCTTCACATATGAAAACTCTTTCTACCCATAAAGAACAAATCTCTTCTGCAGTTTATTTCCTTAGAAATTCCGTTGATACACTGAGATGTTGAATCCCTTGTTCAAACATACACAGAAAGCATGTATCAGAGTCAGGTCTCAAACTTAAGTATTCCCACATATGTATCTGGACATCTTTTTCATCTAGTGGTTCTTTGATCCCTAAGGAGTTCACAATTAGAGTCCAAATATTAATACATTGAAAATACATATATAATATATATATATATAAATTATTTAATTATTTAAGCAGTAAATCTTTGCCCAGTAATGTTACAAATATATTTTTATTCTGTAACAACAAAAATGTTAATGTTTGAAACATTATAAATTTGTTTCTATGGCAATTCAAAATCATCATGGTCATGTAAAGAATAATTTGGTATTTATACAGCAATCGCATTAAACATTGATCACTTATTACTTAATGCAAAATGTTTTTATAATTTCTCAACTTGTCATCAAATTGTTTCCAAACAATCCCAAGAGTTGGACATTCAAATACAAACCAATTATCAATGGTTAGTCAGAACACTGGTCATGCTTATTGTAAGCCATCAAGAAACTGACCATTACAAATATTCTGCACAAATGAACTACATTGCTCCTCATTGTACTACTAAGCATATTTTCTGACACACTGTTTATGTTAATATTCTTTTATCCAGAAGATTTTTAAATAAATTTGTTGTCAATACTAATTAGCTGTTTGGTAGAGTTTCCATGAGCATACAGTCACTGTGTTAAGTCTAGAGGAGAAGAAAATCAGATCTAAAGAAATTATTTCCTTACCAAAGTTAGTTCATATTATATATATTGTTTAAAAATGAAACAATATATGCAATTGAATTATAAATACATTTATGATTCAATGCAATTCTTGACATAAACCAGTAGAAAAAAATATTTTATATCTGAACTCACTATTTAATTTTGTTGTTTGGTTAGATGACTAATTTTTTAAATGAACTTCTATTTCTCCAAAATACAGTTTGCAAAATTCTCTTACTTCTGTTTCCATATTCTATGATATATGTGGGGGAGTGAGCATCTTCATATTATTCTTGTTTGAAATCAGAACAGAAATAAACTCAATGCCAAATAATATTTACTTTATTTTATTCACTTCCTGAACTCTTCAATACTAATACCTGAATATAATAGGATTTCAGTGAAGGTATCAATTGCCATAATATTATAATGTGTTTATAAACCATTTTGAGATTTTCTAAATAGTCTTGTTTCTATTATTTTACTTCATGAAGCAATCTCATCAAGGTATTATATTCATTTTACCGATGAGGAACTGAGTATATAGCTAATGAGTATTAGAATTAAGAGTAGAGTGCAGTGTTCTAATGCCCGGTTCTGTGTTACTTCAATTGTTTTGTGATCCCTTTCTGAAAAATGAGTACTTGTATTTGTCCAATGGCTCTATGATTTTATCAGTATGGTTATTTCCTTCAATCATATTGCTTGTAGCCCATACATGCAAGCCTATACATTTGAGGTTTGCTCCATGTCCTCCACTGAGCATGCCACAAGAGATCACTATCAAAATGTGACAGGGAACTTTCTTGATATCTCTTAACATTTTTGATATAATTAAACTGATGTTAAAATGGAATGAATAGTGATCCCTCACTACTACCTTATGAAAAAGAGGATGGTGTGCTGACTGTTTTTTGTTCTCAACCTCTGATTTATTTTCTATGGGCAGCTTCACATATGAAAACTCTTTCTACCCATAAAGAACAAATCTCTTCTGCAGTTTATTTCCTTAGAAATTCCGTTGATACACTGAGATGTTGAATCCCTTGTTCAAACATACACAGAAAGCATGTGTATCATCTTCTTTTTCATCACATAGGAGTTAATCTAGATACAAATTACAATAAGAATCACACCATTAATCATAATTCCAGGATGATTAAAGATTTCATCCAGGATGAAAAGGAAATACTGGGTAGATTCAAGGTTCAAGGAGATCCTACCCACATATGCATAAACTGACTGAAAATGTCTTAGTAAATGTAGCTGCTAGATCCTCTTCTTAACATGCACATATATTTGAACTGGTAGCTCAGGACCTGGAGAAATACCTGGTGACCTGCCAGTCACAACATAGTGCAACATAAATGGTTCTCCCCTTTACAAGTGGTCAGCTGCTTTACATTTAAATACGTTAAAAGGGAGAAGGATTTTGGGTGATATGATAACATGAAGCATTTCAGAGAAAATAAAAAATTGGAGTACTAATTTAGAACAGATTATTTTCATGTAACATTTTTCTTTCTTCATATCAGACAAAAAATGACAATTCCAATATCTTTTAGATGTTCATTTTCTAGTCAGATCTCCTGTTAAAACTATAAAACCATAGCTTTAGATTTAATATTGAGATATTTCTGCCCTTCATGAATGCAAAAAAGATATCTTAATATCCATTATAGTTTAATATTCAATTAATGGCATGCTTCAGGGAATTCATAAAAAGCAATTGAAAAGTAAATGTAATATTTTTAATAATGATTGAATTTTTTCAATGCTATCAACAATGAGTTATTGTCAATATCCTGTTGGATATATATTTCCCAATTTTGTTGTCCCAAATGACTGACAAAGTAGTTATCACCTAAATGAAAAAAAAAAAAGATCTCACTAAGTCACGTGGCATTTGCGACACCTTGAAAAATATTCATTAATATTTTAGAATACGGCATTTGCTCAGGTCCTGTTTTCAGTAATAATTTGAATTTAATCCCTAAAGCGAGATGCATAAAATGATCCTGTCCTCATACATGTTTTGGAATGTTGGATATTTGTGACTTGCACTAGATGCATTAAGCTACCCTTAGGTAAAAATGGTCATTCTTGACTTGCCCTAAGTGAAGTCTATACATGTAAGGATGTTCAGAGCTTCAAGAGCTTCTGCCCATTAAGAGAAAAAGGAAGAGCTATTTTTGTATATTGATAAAAGGTTGATACAAATCAATAATCATCTTGAGCAGAAAATGAAAGTAGTTTATGATAAGCTTAGGAGTGTTCAACTCATTGCTAGGTTTAACTTGTATCTTCCTTTGCAGAATCACCAAGGGTGCAGGGCCTATCACAGTACCCTTTAGAAAGTTTAGCGGTTCCATCATATTAGTTTGTCCAATAGTCAGTAGATCCTGGGAAATGATTCAGACTGATAAAATTTACATGCTGTCACATTATTAATTTATAGTGGGAAAACAATTACAAGTGTCCTAATACTGTCAAGTCTTCTCTTTCCTAAAGGGAAATAAAACATTTGGAAAAGAATCGTGTAATCAGAAGCATTTTGTTGTTGTTACTGTCAGAGTGTGGCTTTAGGTATATTTAATTTCCCTAGAACTGAATTTTTTGTGGGGGGGGGGGGCAGGGCAGTTGGGATTAAGTGGCTTACCTAAGGTCACACAGCTAGTACATGTGTCAAGTGTCTGAGGCCAAATTTGAACTCAGGTCCTCCTGACTCCAGGGTCAGTGCTCTACTCATTGCACCACCTAGCTGCCCCCCTTGAGCTGAATTTTGATTTAATAGTATGTAGAATGTCCTTTCTAGTAACACTCTGAAAAATTATCAGAGGAAATGATCTTTTTAAAAAAAAACATTCTGTTGGGGCAGCTAGGTGGCGCAGTGAGTAGAGCACTGGCCCTGTAGTCAGGAGGGCCTGAATTCAAATCTGGCCTCAGACACTTGACACATTTACTAGCTGTGTGAACTTGGGCAAGTCATGTAACCCTAATTGCCCTGCCCCACTCCCCAAAAAAACTAATAAAAAACAAATTTTAAAAAAATTAAAAAAAATTTTGTTTTCAACATCTGGTTTTGGGAACTTCTGGAGCACTTTGATAAGTGGTATTAGGTATTTATATCATGAAGGCAGAATTCATGATTTCAAAGAAAATCATAAATATGCCTGAATGATTCATAACTGCAGGATATAAGGAATTCTCTAAGTAGAAAGTAGAGGAATTAAAGCATTTATTCAAGCTCCAAAGTAGCAGACCCAAGGACCAGTGTTCCCAATTCGATTTTCTGGCCAAAAGCTCCCAGGCCCAATATGTCCGCCTCACAAAAGTAACCAGGAGGTTAAAGAAAAACATTATGACAGTAAGCCAAATCATATTCAGGCTTAACCCTCTGGTAAGAAGATTACCCACTGCCCTCAAGCCCTTGCTCAGCACTCTCTGGTCCACAGGCAGATCAACCCTGCCCTCAGCAGCACCTGCTGCTTCAGCTTCTTCTGCTTCTGCTCTGGCTTCGGCCTCTGCTGCTGCTGCTGCCACCGCTGTTGCTGCCACTGCCACCACTGCTGCTGCTTCTCCTGTCTTCACCACATCTCCAAGCTGGTTCTCTCTTTTTATGTAGTCATTAGACATCATCCAATCTACTAGAGCATCATCTGAGTGACCAGAACTTAGGTGGCTACTATTGGCTCTAGAGTTAGCACCTCCCCCAGGACCTTGAGGGCTTCACACCCACATCACCTTAGCACCTAATAGCTAGGGATTTGGGACCTACTTGGGAGGGAAGATAGAATCAGACCTCCCTTCATGGGCCCCACCTGGAGCCCCAGCTTAAGCCTATTCAAATGGGCAGGAAAGATCTTCTCATTTACTGATTGCCTTAACAGTATTTCAGATGATTCCTGAAGTGGAAACATTTTCAGCATTTACCGGAAGAGTTCTGCCAAAATAAATTTAAATTAAAAAAAAAATTCCTCCCACAAAACACTCCATCTCCAAAATATTTGCTTTTTAATTGTCTTCTCCCATGCCTAGAATATGTTCCTACCACAACTCTGCCTTTTTCCCCACTGGCTTACATCAAATATCATCTTAAATTACACCTTCTGGAAAAAGACCTTTGGCAGTCAGTCCACCTCCAATTCCTTTAATTCTCCCTTCACCTTAGGAATCATATGGTCCAAGCCTCTCATTTCACATAGAAAATGACAAGTGAGATTGGTAACAAAATATCCCAACTAGTGTTCTTTCCACAGTAAGTCATCATACCTGGCCTACCTACTATACAGAAGGGGTGGGTGGGGTGTGTACAGACAAAACTAGCACCTCTGGTGTATGGGCTTGCCAAGCCTTTTTCAGGGCTGCTCATTCACTTTTGGTCTCTACTTTCACCCAACTCTAACCTGCAGCTCCAAGAGGTTATAGCATTACCAGTGAAATTTACCCAATAGAGCATTTACCCAGTAAAACTGTATTGACAGATAGGCTAAAATAGGTTGAGGGTAACTGGCAGGCCTCAATCTGTCAGTGAGTAAAGAAATATCTATCCCAAGTGTATGAAGACTTCTCTTAGTCTAATGGGGGACATGGGAACATTTTATCCCAATGTCCATGAGGATAACTGGATCATTGAGAGCCTGGTCAGATGTCAAAGATGCTAAGGTCATCTACTGCATCTTGGACATAACCAGTTATTTTAACTTTTGTCCTGCCACTGGCTTTTGATGACTCTGGAAGAGAGAGTAACACATTTAATGACTTTGTCCAGCTCTGATTCACTTAAATTCAGTTCATGTGCAAGTCAAGATATCACCCATGATGTCATTGTCCCTTACTGCAAATGGATGAACAATATCTATACAGAAAGTGCTGTGAAAATCCTAAATCACAAAAGTCATTTATTCCTAACCATGACTATATGCTACCATAAAAATTCCATTTATAGAATATTTGAAAGCTAGGGGCAGCTAGGTGGCAGAGTGAGTAGAGCACCTGCCCTGGAGTCAGGAGGACCTGAGTTTAAATCCAGCCTCAGACACTTGACACACTTATTGTTGTTGTGTGATCTTGGGCAAATCACTCAACCCCAAATGCCTTGCCTTCTCCCATCCAAAAAAATAAATATCTGACATACAAATTACAGTGGACAAAAGCTATACACAGTCAAATTCCTTGTTTTACAACTGTATAACTTTGGGAAAGTTGCTTAAATTTTCTGAAACTCAGTTTCCTCATTTCCAACTTGATGTAGTTGGACTAAATGACTTTCTAGGTGCTTTCTGACTCAAGATCTTTGATTCTAAAAACATTATGTATAACGCTAAATGCTATTATTTAAACTTATAATACAGGCTGCATGGAGAGAAAACATATGTAAAAATGTTTCCACATGGAGAAGGGGAAAAACTCTATTTTATCATACTTATAACTAACATTACATAGAATTTTAAGGTTTTCTATGTGTTTTATATGTAATCTTAGATTTCATAACTAGGAATTGTGGTTCTGTATCATCTTATAAGCTATAGCTAACTGTGTCTTTTGACAGTCTATGCATAAATGTCGAACTGCACAGTGAACCACATATAGGATAGAAAAAATAGAGTTAATGACTGTTGAATTATTTCTTCATAGTTCAAACAGTATAATTGTGATTAAAGTTTGGTGAAACATTGGTTTTATAAAAACTTATTTTGGGTGGAGTTAAGATGCAAAGTAGAAAAAGCACTAGAGCCAAGCTCTCCCAACATTCCCCTACAAACCACTTTAAAATCATGCCTCAAATCACATTCTGCAGTGGTAGAGAAAAAAAGTTGGGAGATTTTTTTTCAGCCCAGGACAAGTTAGGAGGTTGCAAGAAGTCTGTGATACTGGAATGGAGGCTGGTCAAACCTCATATGGTGGCAACATTTCCTTTGTTCATGGAGTTTGAGGCTACAACGGTAGCTTCAGAAGCTCTCAAGCCAGAGATGGTAAGGGGATTTGACAAACAGAAAGAGATTATAGGGACCCAGGTGCTAGCACTGAGTATACACTGGGCACTGTTTGGCATCTCCATTGCCTACACCCGTTTCTGAGTCATAGTTCCAGAGTGGAGAATAGGGAATAAGGGGCCCGGAAGAGCAGGGCTGTTTATGTTGGCAAGGGAGAAGAGACCATTTCTGAGAAAGGATGAGAACACTGAGAAGGAGAACAATGACCACACCTTTCCCAGGATCATGCCACCTTGGAAGCAAAACTTCCAGAATAAGCTCAGAAAACAAAAGTATGAGTAAGTCTTAATCTTGAGACAGTATTGTCCCCTCCCTCCCACTCCCTCCATCCCGGGAAGAAGGTTCAACTTTAACATAAAGTACAAAGTCAAGAAGTAGTCTGGAAAAATAAGCAAAACAAAAAAGCATCTGAGCATAAAAAGCTGCTATGATAACAGGTGATATAAAAGCACAAATTCAGAAGAAGACAATAGTGTCTAAAGATGTATGAAGAAAGCCCCAAAGAAAAAATGTGAAATAAACACAAGCCCAACAAAAATTCCTGGGAAAAGGTAAAAAAAAA
>CM053623.1:360003845-360021572 GCA_028646595.1 Phalanger gymnotis
CAACGCTACTTCCCAATTAGCCAAAGATTTCCTTTCTCACCCTTCCAATGTGTACAATTGGTTGCCTTCCTTGGATGGACAAGGTTTTTTACATACGGTGGCTCTGGTCTGTCTCGGAGTCTTGGGATTCATTGTGACATGTGTCTGCCTCCCCTGCCTTCTCCGTCTCCTTATGGGTGGCGTTAAGGATGCCATGGTGGAGCTCCGCACGTTAAACAGAAAGGGGGAATTGTCAGGGGTCTAGAACCGGGCTTCCTGGGAGGAAAGGAGAACGCCTGGAGTCACCACCTATGGCGGGAGTGGCTTCAAAGGTTGTAGCTCCGCCCCCGAAGGAGGCGCTGGGGAGGTCCTCTGCTTTCCCTAGATAAGGTGTAGGAAGGAGGAAGGGAAGAGAGACATCTTTGTAGACTCCAATAAAGCAACCTTGCATATTCAGCTGTGGTCGCTGTCTGGTTATTGCCCCTTGGCCTACCAAGGGGACCGGAGACGTCCGAAGCCCGGATAGGGAGGCGGTTGCTCACCGAGGAGGGTTCTGGAGGCGTGTCCGGCGAGAGCGCGGGACAAAATATTAGAGAGGTCATTTTAGGCTTGCCATCTCCTTTTCCTGCTTCTCCTTTTTGTTTATTACATTAGAGAAATATTCTCAGGGACAACAATTCAACACCATCCAAAGAAACCACTTTAGTTATTGAAAATAACCTGAGGGATAAGCATTCAATCAGAAATTTGATCAACCACTCTGAAACAATTAGCTAAACATTATCAACATGCTTCGAAAAACCCTATTTTCTTACCTGTTAGTAATTGCAGACAGACCAATAAAGAAGTCCTTTCTAGACATATTAAGAAATTATTAGTCACATAAAATTGGATTCCTACTAATAAAACCATATCAAACAAAGTGACAATGCTACATGGGCAATCAAAGATAAGGTGATGATTTCAGTTCAAGAATAAAGAATGCATACTTGACCCTTTGGCAAAGCAATATTCCTTCTAGGGCTGTATCCCAAAGAGATCATATGAGTGGGAAAAGGTCACATATGTACAAAAATATTTGTAGCAGCTCCTTTTGTGGTGGCAAAGAATTGGAAATCAAAGGGATGCCCATCAATTGGGAAATGGCTAAACAAGTCATGATATGTGAATGTAATGGAATACTATTGTGGTATAAGAAAAGAAGAACAAATGTATTTCATAACAATCTGGAAAGACTTTCATGATCTGATGCTGAGTGAGGGGAGCAGAACCAGGAGAATATTATATATGACTATTGACACATCATATCTGTGATGACTAACTTTCATAGACTTGGCTCCTCTCAGCAATGCAAGGTTCTAAGACAGCTCCAAAAGACTCATGATGGAAAGAGCTGTCTCAATGAAAGAAAGAACTATGGAGTCTGAATGCAGATGGAGGCAAACTATTTGCTCTCGCTCTCTCTCTGTCTCTCTCTCTCTCTTTTTCTCCTTTTTGGTTTTGTTTCTTCTTTCTCGTGGTTCATTCCATTGGTTATAATTCTTCTTTACTACTTGATTATTTTGAAAATAAGTTTAATGTAAAGGTATACGTATAACATATTTCAGATTGCATGCTATCTGGGGCTGGGGGAGAGGAGAGGGAGGGGCGGAAAATTTGGAATTCAAAAACTTGTGGAACTGAGTACTGTAAACTAAAAATAGAAAAAAAAAATAAATTAAAAAAAGAATAAATACTTGAATGACTTAAGCCAAAGATTTGAGACTTTAAATAACAGCAATATTGAGTAAGCAATTATACTCATTATTATTTCTATCTATACCTATGCAGAAGATTGTCAGAAATAAGACGTTCATATAATTCTTTGAAATGTTTCAAAGTGTTTCACATCTTTCATCTCAGTTGAGCTTCACAAGAACACAGTGAGGTAGTCAGTACAAGTATCATTAGTTTTACAGAGGGTGAGAGAGGTTAAGTGTCTTGCCATGGTCACATTTTGTCAAAAGAGGAAGTTAATTCCTGGAATTTTCTCATTCCAAGTATAACATTCTATTCAATATGTCATGCTATGTCTTCAGTAGCAATAACGTCTTTGAAAATGGGCAGGGGAAAAATTTGAAGAGAAAATGCTATTGGTCAGATCTTTTGTAAATGTGTTTTCCATGTCACAAGAATTCTGTATCCTCTTTTTTCCTGTCACAAATTTCTCTCTCCTCATGTAAGAAATTGAAAGCTGCAAAGAGTTAAATTTGGGAGTAGTGATGTTTCATTATAAAGGGATCCTTCAAAGTTACAAAAATGGTTAGTGAAGGGTCTCTTTAAGGAGCTGATAAGAAATGTATTCACCTATTAGTTTATGGATCATTACTTAAATGAATTGGAGAAATTAGAAGATAGTGAAACCTAAAGCCAAAGTGTCAGGAACTACTGTTAATTGAAAATCAATCAGAGTTGAAGATAAAATACCTTTGAAATATTGTTGCTGATTCAGGTCTGACTCTTTGTGACTTTATTTGGGGTTTTCCTGGCAAAGATATTGGAGTGTGTACCATTTTCCTCATTAATTCATTTTAAAGTTGAGGAAAATGAGGCAAATAGGGTCAAGTGATTTGCCTAAGGACACAGAGCTAGTAAGTATCTGAGACTGAGTTTGAACTCAGGAAGATGAGTCTTCCTGACTCCAGGCCCAGACCTTCATCCACTTTGCTGCCTAGCTATACTTTGAAATATTAACATGCCTTAAAGGGAAACTATAACTTGATTTTCTTCAAAATGATTAACTTACAAAATTTAAGGAATGTTTTTATTGAATACAATGAAATTCATATGTGCAGATTTTTGTCAGAATAATTTTTGTGTTCTTTGACTTTGACTTTGTGGGGAAGCTTAAAAGTTCTCTGGAAGTTTTTTGGCTGGTTGTCTTTGTAATCAAATTCTAAGCTTTGTCTGAAATTCAGAAAGATTTGATGTCATCAAATTTACTTTGATATTAGAATATAATTGATTTAAGTCTCAAATGGAGGCTACTCTAGGATAGACACTGGAAAATATACTTCAGGAAAAAGTAAAAATAAAGAGAGAATTTACCAGTAAAGGAGGTTAAAAGTTGCCTCCTTTGCAGTTCTAAATCAGTTTACTTTTTAAAAGGTATTTGGAGACTGTGAACCAAATGCATGAAAACTATTTTTTCTTGACACCTGTCACTGTGGTTCATTTCAAGACCCATCAGTACCTCTAATCTTTGTCTTTCATAAAGAAATAATGAAAGGATAGGAAGAATTAATTTAACAGATGGGAACATGAATGGTCAGCCAATGGACCACATATTGCCAAATATAACTTGGCAAGAAAATTTTATGCTCATTTTCAGTTTTCAAATGCTTTAATTCAGAGATTATGCTACAAAAATATTTTATTTGACAATATTTTTGTATCCACATAACGCTGTTACTGGGTTGAATATGGAATAGCTCTGGTTTCAAAAGAGTTACCTGTTATGGTATTTAGGGTAGGACTTTTTTTTTTTTACTGTTTTCTCCTTTGGAATGCTGAGGTAATCAAGCACCTTTGATGAATTTTGATTTTCAAATGCAATGTCAAGCAAAGTTGACTTTTTGTTGTCTTTGCTTTGCAGTGCTTCTCAGCACTAAGGAATCTTTGATTGCAACAAGAGTCTTTAATGACCTGCTTACCTCAAAGGAAGGCCTACTTCAGTCTTCTGATCCTGAGCAAGCATTTAAGTCACAAGACGGCCTAAGTCATGTGGGTGTGAGTGGCATGGTTGTGATGCCCTTTGACCCTGAAGAAGTATATATAAACTCAGAGGTTAGTGTTTTGCCTTTGAGGGCACACTCATTGAAAGAGTGTTGGTGATGAGATTCTGGATAGCCCAAGGAGCCCTTCCCTTCTCACCTTCCTCCCCTCACCTTGCCAGGTTTTGAAAACCCAGATGTTGGCTAGAAGCCTATCTACTGGTTTGTGTTATTTGCTCTGTTTATATAATTTCTTTTTAAGCCAGAGTGCTGGCTTTTTCCCCTGAACTAAGTGAATGATATATGTATGTTTAATTAAAGTAGATTATAAACTCCTTCAAGTCACTTTCCTTAGAAAAGCAGATCAAAGGTCCTGTGCTAGCAGCCCCTCTGTGTGCTTTTGTTGTTGGTCTTTCACCCCCAGAGCAGCTGCTAGCAACATTCTTATTATACAACCCTAGAGAGGTTGGCTGCATGACAGAACAGAAAGAATAGTGCCTATGGAGCTGGAGGAACTAGATTCAAATTCAAAATTTCTGTTTCTTGCTACTTGTTTGATTGTGAGCATATCATCTCAATTCTTTGGTGCTCAGCTTCACTATTTGTAAAATGATGAGGTACGTGGTTGGAGATTCTGAAAAGATTTTGCACAAGATGATTTCTAATTTACCTTTAATGGTTAAATGCACAATTTTGCCACCTGGCTCTGACACTTTTTGGAAGATCTGGGTCATGTTATTTTATCTAAGCATCAAGAACAAAAGGAATAATCAACCTTTCATGACCTTACGGTGTGGTTATGTGGATTAAGTAAAACAATGTCTGTAGCGTTCTTTGAAAACACATTAGATAAGGTGGTATTCAGCTCAGGAATATCATTGTCACTGAGTATCAACACCATTCATAAGTGCTGGCTTTTGAAGGATAGAAAGAGAGGTAATTCACAGATACTTGTAATGGCAAGCAAAGTGGGACTTTTGCTTTGGAGTGCTTCTTAGCACTAAGGCAATCAAGTGCCTTTGATTGAGTGGTGCCTTCCTTTGAAGGAAGGCCCATACCTTTGTGATGATAATCAGCAATTAAAGATTCTTCCCACCCCCTCAATAGACCTCAGGTGAAGCAAACAAAGGGAGGCCTGAGTAGAGGCAGGCCCACACCCTTTTGCTAACTAGATGTGAAGCCCCAAGTCCACACCCTTGGGGCTCTAACTCACTGGAAGAGTGTTGTGTGATTTGACCAGATGAGGTTTTCAGTAGCCACTGAAGCCCCCCCCTGCCCAGGCTTTGAAAAACCCAGATGTTGGTGCTTTTCTGGTAACTATGGATAGCTATGGATAGACTGGTTTGTCTGATTTGCTCTGTTTACATAATTTCTGTTTGTAATTGCTGCTTGTATTTGCTCTGAAGTTCAGGGTGCTGGCTTTTCCCCCTGAACTAAGTGAATGATATATGTATGTTTAATTAAAGTAAGATCATTAGCCCCTTAAAGTGACTTTCTTTAGAAAAGAACCTGTGCCACCAGCCCTTCTGTGTGCTGTTGTTGTTGGTCTTATACCCTCACAGCAGCTGCTAGTAGCATTGTTGTTGCAAAACTCACCTCAAGAAGCTGCTTATTTTTTTTTTTTGATAAATGAAAATTTTGTCCAATGATAAGAGAGTATCAGGTACTAAATAGGTGTGAGTGTTATTGCTGTTGTTTTTGATTGGTAGCCCTGAAAATCAAACTGCATAATCAGTTCTAAAGATGGTTTATTCCTGTAAAGGAACTTGGGAGTATGACTGTCAGATATTATTTCATTTTGTCTTTTCTTACTAAATAACTCCCAATTCTCTATATCTAGTATACTTTATTATGAATGAATTTTAGTTATACAGTACATGGCATCAACACATTTAAGGACACTTTTTAGTGTTACTGCATTGTCTAATTTGCATCCTTCAATTCATCTCTCAGCCTCCTATGTTATTTCAACCTTTATTAATTATATTCCCGGCAACAAAATGTAATTGTAAATTTCATCCTTTTCATGAATAGAAGTAATTACTTAGGAAATCAGTCTTTAATGCTTAAGAATTTCTAAACCCAAAGCTTTGTTCTTCTTAATTGTACCAAACTTTTTGTTACACTTCTACCTTTGAAAAGCTTTTGGAAGCTTTTATGTAATAAATCTATTTTTACATCAGTCATATCAAAAACAATATTAATGAAACATTCATTGCAAAATACTGTGAGTATTTAAAAAAAAGGTAATGAGGTAATCTATAGAAGAATGAAAGTCACATTATTTAGTTACCCAAGTGACCTAATACAGATTAAAAGATGGGTGTGACAGGGTTGGAACACGAAGAGATCCCATAGAATCTCTATTGTCCACGTTTTTCTTCCTTACTCTGTTCAAATGCAGACGAAAAAGCAGTAAGGAAAAAAGCAATCATTAAATGCCTCCCATGGACCAAGAATTACATTAAGTGATGGCAATCACTAAATACCTATTGTTGGGATTGCTGTTGTTGTTATTATTCAATCATGTCTGACTCTTTGTGACCCCATTGACAACAGCACACCAGTCCCTTCTATCCTCCACTATCTCTCAAAGTCTGTCCAAGTTCATGTTTATTACTCCCAGAAGACTATCTATCCACCTCACCCTCTGATGTCCCTTCTCCCTTTGTCTTCAATCTTTCCCATTATGAGGGTCTTTTGCAGTGAGTCCTGTCTTCTCATTTTGTGGCCAAAGTAATTAAGTTTCAGCATCAGTATTTTACCTTCCAGTGAATAGTCTGAATTAATTTCTTTAAATATTGACTGATTTGATCTCCTTGATGTCCAAGATATTCTCAAAAGTCTTCTCTAGCATAACAATTCAAAAATGTCAATTCTGCTATGCTTTACTTTCCTCATAGTCCCCCTCTGACAGCCTTATATTGCTATTAGAAAAAAATAATAGTTTTGATTATGTGGTCTTCATTCTTAATTGTGCCAAACATTTTGTTATACTTCTATCTTCGAAAAGATTTTGGCAAGGTAATGCCTCTGCTTTTTAGTATGTTGTCCAGATTTCCCATAGCTTTCCTTCCAAGGAGCAACTGTCTTTTAATTGAATGGCTTCAGTCATCATCTGCAGTGATCTTTGAGCCCAAGAATGTAAAATCTGGCATTGATTCCACTTCTTCTCCATCCATTTACCAAGAAGTGATTGGACAAGTTGCCAAGATCTTAGGGTTTTGTTTTTCTTTTGTTAAGCTTCAAGTCAGCTTTTACATTCTTCTCTTTTACCCTTGAGAGCCTTCTTAGTTCTTTACTTTCAGACATCAGAGTGATTACCTAAGTGTACATTAAAAAAAAAACATATGAGATGACATCATTTAAGTTTTTAGGTTATTCAGTGAACTCTAATTGTTCCCTATCCCCTCCCTATCCCTATCCCCTATCCCCTCGAATATAACATCGCATGTTTGGTGTTCGAAGCTCTTCATAATTTGGCCTCCTTCTACCTCCCCAGGCTTGTTATAACTTTCTCCCCTTCTTTCCTCTCCACAGACTCTATTTGCCATTGACACCAGCCTTTTTACTGTTCTTTGCATACAACATTCACATTCCTGACTCTAAGAACTTTCACTGACTGTCCCTCCTTTCTAGAATTCTTTTTCCTAGCTTCCTTCAAACCCCATCTAAAATCTACCTTCTAGCAGAGGGTTTTCTTGATCCTCTTTAATGTTAGTGCCTTCCCTCTGTTGATTTTCTCCAATTTGTCTTGTCTCCTAAGGTTTAGTAGGCTTGAAGACCTACATGTATGAAAACAAATCATTTGAAGTGTTGAAGTATAAACATGGATTATATATTTGCTATTTACGTGTACTTAAAACAGTGAGCCACTTCTGGGAACTTGGATGGCAGAGGAAGCAGTGATCACTCTCAGTCTACCTAATTGACTTCTGAATAACACAGAGAATTGCATCGCAGTAGAGGTCCTGGAACAGCAGAACCAGTGGAGTGACAGCGAGAAGCAGTCTTTTATCCTGGGGGACTTAGAGGATCATTAAGAAAGATCTGTTTCACTTGGGTAGGAAGTGGGGCACAGATCAGGATGAGAGGGGTCCCTGCAAGCCAGCAGCAAGCCCCACCTCAGCAAACCAGTGGGAGATACTGAGCCCCAGGGTGGTGGAAAGGTAAACACCAAGACCAGGATCTCTCACATGCCTTAGCAAAGCCAGGGTAACTGGCAGACTCCGGCTTGAAGAACCACCACGTGCTCCAGCACAGACCTAGGCAGGCAAGCATCTTCCAGCAGCTGAACCTCCCCGTGCTTCAGTGCAGTCCCAGGTAAGCAGCAATTTTCTAGGAGCTGAACCTCCCCTTCTTTAAGTGGAGTTCCATGCCAGCAGGCATCCTCCAGCAGCTAAACCTCCTCATGCTTCAGTATAGCCCTGGGGAAATGCAGAAAAACCCACCTGGCCTCAGCACACACCAAACACCACCACAATGACCCCAGTTCAGCACCAGGTAAGTTACCAGACCCCTACAGCCTCCAGGTGCAGACAACTGAGGCCCCAGCACACAAAGCAAGGGAACAAGCCCCTGTCTCCCAGGCCAAGAAGCTTGCAATAGTGTACCCTGTGCTCCAGCAGGAGAGTTCAACTTTAAAAGCCAGGGAATAGACAAACAAAATGAACAAAAAGCAGAAAAGAGCACTGACCATAGAGAATTATTATGGAGACAGGGAATTTCAAAACACAAATTCAGAAGAGGACAACATTGTCAATATGCCTACACTTGAAACCTCAAAGGGAATTATAAATTGGTCCCAAACCCAAAAAGCCTTCTTGAAAGAGCTCAAAAAGGATTTTAAAAGTCAACTAAGAGAGATAGAAGAGAAATTGCTTAAAGGAATGAGAAATATGAAAGAGAGAGCCAACAGCTTGAAAAAGGGAGGACAAAATTTGACTGAAGAAAACAACTCTTTAAAAAATCCAATGGGCTGAATTGGTACAAAAATGCACTGAAGAGAAGATCTCCTAAAAAGGTAAAATTGGCCAAATGGAAAGGGAGATACAAAAATTCACTGAGGAGAACTTTTTTATTGAATTTTATTTCACCAGAACACAAATACAAAGTAGAGAAAAGAAACAAAAACATATCATAAACTTAAATGTTGAAACTTAAATATAAAATAAAAAGAGAAAAAACCTATGTCATGTGCATAGCAGAACATAGGAAAGGATTCAAAATTTTTAACAATAAATTTTCATTTCAAGAAAGCCTGCATGATAAGTAATACACCCTGTGTTGAGAATTGTCCATCTTTTCTTTGCTTCCTGGTGTTTTCTTTTGTTCTCTGCTGTGCACTTTTAAACTTTGTTCATTGTTTTGTTCTCCCCAAACCCCAAGAAGGCTACAATATAATTTAGATATTTCTTGATATATACATACGCATACAGATATATACATGCACTTATAGATATATACATGTGTATATAGATGCAAACTTTCCCAAACATAATCTACTTCTGATCTTTGTTTTTTGTTTGTACATATGTTTTGTTTCTTATCCTTCCTGCCTCCTCTACTTTACGTCTACCTGCTACATCACCATCTTATTACTTACTACCCCCGTTTTCCACCAACCACCCTGACCTCCTATTACTTACCTTCCGCCCTCTAAGGATCCCTCCCCTATTCCCCCATTCCCATTAATCTAAACATCCTTTACCTATTCCCTCATTCTCCCCTCTAAAAATTCTCTCCCTTGTCCTCTCCCCCCTCACTAAACCCCTACCATTTTATTTCTTCTAAATTTAGAAGACTTTTATACTCTTCTAAATATATATATGTAATGCTCCCTCTTAAACCCATTCCCAATGAAAGTAGGTTACCACAACTACCAGCCCTCCTCCCCCATCTTAGTCCTCTGTGTCATTTCTTCTTCTTGCACTGAAGCCAACCAGCAGCTTCATGCGGTCCATGGAGAAATGAAATGATGCGAGCTGGGCAGAGTCTGAATCAGAACTCAACTTTATTCAGGCAAGCGTCAGACTTTTATACTATTTCTGAACCTTTACATTGCTTTGTCACTTTACTGGAACATCTTTAATACTTTACTGGGACATCCTGCCACATGTCTCATGTAGCCCATGTAGCTTAGACACACCATGCTCACTATATTGCAACATTCCTGATCATTCCCATGCAGATATCCATACTTGAAACATTTCTGGTTTTTTCCATGTGGATAACAGCTGCGAGGGTGGTTCTGGACCCACGACCTCTCATCTTGTATGGTCTTGCCTTGCACATGTCCTCAAGGGTAGCTTAGAACAGGCTCAGGCTTAAAGGAAAACCTATTATTTAACTCTCTCACCACGGAACATCTCAGAGTTAGTCCTCTATATTGCACCTCTCTTGTAGAAAATAGTTACTCTTTTTAGCTGTTTCTAAATGGTTTTACTTTTAAAATTCATATCATAGTCACATTTGTCCCCCTCTTTTTATAATCTCAACAACTATTAATAAGAATGTTAGACATACATTTTACATTTTATGTTATATAAAAGGTAAGCAGTCTGTTCTTGTAAATCCCTTATAGTCAGTCTTTGGTATGTACTTCATGTGTCTCTTAGTTCTTGTATGTCAAATCTTCTATAAAGTTGAGGATTTTTTTAACAAAGTATTGAAAGTCTGGGGGTTTGTCAAATGTCCATTGTTTTTCATTCAAGATAATACTGAAATTTGAAGGGTATGATATTTTCAGCCAGAGTCCCACATCTTTTACTCTTTGATATATTGTGTTACAAGACCTGCAGTCCTTTAATGTCTCTGCTGCTAGGTCTTGTGTAATTCTAATTGTGGCACCATCATATTTGAATTGTTTTAATCTTGATGCTTTTATTATTTTATCCTTGATTTGGGGATTTCAGAATTTGACTATGATATTCCAATGAGTTTTTCTGATAGGATCTCTTTTAAGTGATGTTCAATGGATTTTTGATGTTTCTACTTCCCTGCCTTGTTCTAATGCTTCAGGACAATTTTATTTAAATATTTCTTGTATTATTGTATCAATTCTTTTTTTGATCCTGACTTTCAGTTACTCTGACTATTTTTACACCATCTCTGCTTGATATATTCTCTAAATCTGTTGCTTTTCTCATAAGATGTTTCACTTTCTCTACTACTTTTTCATTATTCTTGTTTTGTTTAATTATTTCTTGATCTCTTATCATTTCAGTGGCTTCACTTTGCCTAATTCTAATTTTCAAGGTGTCATTTTCCTCCTTGAGATTCTGGATCTCCTTTTCTAATTGGTTGATTTTTCTTTCATAACCTTCTTGTTTTTCTGGTATTATTTTTTTTTAGCTTTTCTTCCATCTCTGTCATTTGGTTTTTAAAGTCTTTTTTAAGATCTTCTATAAACTCTTTTTGGGCAAGTGACCATTTAACATTACTCTTTGGGGATTTCTTTACTTCAGCGTCTGAGGAGACCTTCTTAAAAAGTGTAATTGGTCAAATGGAAAAGGAGGTAAAAAAGCTACCTGAAGAAAACAATTCATTAAAAATTAGAATAGTGCAAGTAGAAGCTAATGACTCTATGAGAATCAAAAATTAGTCAAACAAAATCAAAATAATGAAAAAGAATAGAAGAAAATGTAAAATACCTCATTGAAAAAAAAAACAACTGACCTGGAAAAGAGATCCAGGAGAGATAATTGTTAATCTATTGGAAAGCCATGATCAAAAGAAGAGCTCAGACAGCATCTATCATGAAATTATCAAGGGAAACTGTCCTGATATTCTAGACCTAGAAGGTAAAATAGATGTGAGGATAAAAAAATAAGGGGTGAAAAAAGGATTGTACTGAGTGAAGAGAAAAAGAGAAGATAGAAAAGGATAAATTATGTCACATGAAATGATGCAAAGCCCTTTTATGGTAGAAGAAAAATGGGATTGTGCCAGGCATTGGTTGAACCCTCCTCTCATCACATTTGCCTCAGAGAGGGAATAACATACACACTCAGATACAGAAATCTATCTTACTCTGTAAGAAGTATGAGGGGAAAGGTGGGAAAAAGAGTGGTGGATAGATGGGATGGCAGAAGGGATGGAAGAAGTAGTAGGGGAAAGGGGAAAGAAAAGGGAAGGAGGCCTGATTGAAAAGAAGGTGGATTAAGGGAGGCAGCGGTCAGAAGCAAAATACTGGTGAGGAATGAAAGAGAGAAACGATAAAGAAAAGCATAAATTGGGGGAGGGAATAGGATTGAGACAAAGACATAAATAGAAACCATGACTGTAAATGTGAGTGGGATGAACTCTTCCATAAAAGGGAAATAGATAGCAGAGTGGATTAAGAACCATAGTTCTACAATATGTTATTTACAAGAAATACATCTGAAGCAGAAAGTTATACAGAGAGTAAAGGTAAAAAGGCTGGAGCAGGATGTATTATGCTTCAGCTGAAGTTAAAAAAAAAGTAGGGGTAGCAATCCACATCTCAGACAAAGCAAAAGCAAAAGTAGCTTTAACTAAAAGGGATAAGGAAGGAAACCACATCCTGCTAAATGATACCATAGACAATGAAATAATATCAATATTTAACATAACTTCACGAAACAGGAAAATAATGAATGTTGGAGAAGATGTGGAAAAACTGGAACACTAATTCATTGTTGGTGTGGTTGTGTATTGATCCAACCATTCTGAGGAGCAATTTGAAAGTATGCCCAAAGATCTATAAAACTAGGCATACCCTTTGACCCAGCAATACCACTTCTAGATCTGTATCAAAAAGAAATTATGAAAATGGGAAAAGAACCCATGTGTACAAAAATATTTACAGCAGCTCTTTTTGTGGTGGCCAAGAACTGGAAATTATGGGGATGTCCATCAATTGGTGTAATGACAATTTAGATTTGAAGATCTTTCCCATCCATTAATAGAACCATGTGATGTGCTTACATCACAGGAAGCTTAAGTCACATGTGTTGAGAGGAGCTTACTGAGAGGAAAAGGTAAGTGTGTCACTGAAAATGCTCAGAGAGAGAACAGTTAGAACTGAGGGACAGAGCAGATGTGGTGGCTGTGATGTGAGTAATTGTAGGTGTCAAGGCCCAAGCAGGGGAGGTGTATGGCTTTGAGATGGAGTGGTTCTCTGCTATGATATTGTGAATTGAATTCTTTACTGCTATGATGGATTGGGTTTATTGGTTTTGGGATGTGGTCCTTTGGTGTCTGAATAAATGGTTTACTTTTTATACCTTCTATATGAAGAGTATCTTATATTTTGTGATAAAGAACCACACAGATATTTTGACAATTATCATCTATATTGTGATTATTACCTTGCTAATAAAATTGGGAAATGGTTTAACAAATTGTGGTATATGAATGTAATGGAATACTATTCTTCCCTAAGAAATGATGAACCGATGAGCTTCAGAAAAACCTGGATAAACTTACATGAACTGATGCTGAGTGAAATGAGCAGAACCAGGAAAACATAGTACACAGTGACAGCAACACTATGTGATGACCAGCTTTGATAGACTTGGCTCTTCTGAGCAATGCAATGATCTAAAACAGTTCCAAAAGAGTCGTGATGAAATATGCTTTCCCCATCCAAAAAAGGGCTATGGAGTCTGAATACAGATTAAAGCATACTATTCTCTCTCTCTCTCTTTTTCTCTCTCGTATTTTTCTTTCTCGTGGTTTTTCCCTTTAGTTCTAGTTCATCTTTACAACATGGCTAATGTGGAAATATGCTTAATATGGTTGTACATATATAGCCTATGACAGAGTGCATGCCATCTTGGAGAAAGGGGAGGAGAAGGAGGGCATGAAAATTTAAAACTCAAAATCTTATAAAAATGAATGTTGAAAATGAAATGTAAAAAAATATTTTTTAAAATATGAAATGATATAATTTAAGTCTTTTTGAATCCTTTCTAAAACACTAGGTGCCACTAGCAGTTACACTTCACTAACATAGCTTTCAAGAATGTAGTCATCAGTGTGACATGATTTATCCAAAAAAGAATTTAGTACAGACTTTGATATATTTATTTCAGATTAAAGAGGTCTTTTGAGAACCCTCAAAATCAAGTAGTTGAATCATTTGCCTCATATCTCAATCATGATTGTTATTCACTACTGGGTTTAATATACTCTTTAAGCTACCTTGCCTTAAGCACCATCTAGCTGGTATCAAATTAAAAGCATATTCTCTGTACATAGCTAACATATTCCTTAAGGAAATTATTGACAAATTCAGCCCTACTAAGTGATAACAAATTTCCCAAAGGATATGAAAAATAAAATGCAAAATATATAAAATTATGATCGTATATTGAACATTGAAATGGAAACAAGTTTTTAAAATTCAACAGATTTTTTAGCATGGGTAATTTGTGAAATGGAGCATTTCAGTTATTAAATATATTGTCAATGCACTTGAAGTTAGAAATCCAGGAATTTCCAGACTGCTTTGATTTTTAAGAACATTTTAATTTGAAATTAAATAGCAGAAGAATCAAACGATTACTCTGCTCACTGATTTCATGGTCCTGTTTTCCTTCATTCTTTCTTGTTGAGCCTCCTACTGTTCATAAAATTGAAAAATCATGCTGTGTTGAATGTCCAATGGCCTAGATAAAATTAACTTGCATTCTGTCTTTTTTTTTCTTTTGAATTTTGTGATTGGCAACAATGGAAAAGGGAGCTATTACAATCAATATTTGCTTTATATACTACATATTCACCTTCTTTTTATTCATGCCATGAATCCACCTTTTTTATTTGGAGGAACAAAACTGGCAAAATTATTGTTCAATATTACCATTCATGCCACTTTGTTTAACATGGCTTCTTAGCATTGCAATTATAAATGTAGCTGCCCCCCAAAAAAATCACCTACAACTGAAAATCCATGCACTTTAACATCACTTTGCATTTGATACATTGAGAAATTAGATAATACACATTTCAAAGGAAAGATAAAATATAAAATATGTAGACCATTAGAATGCTGGTTGTGATTTTAATGACATTTCCACAATTTATTAGGAATCAGTTATATCAGAAATGAAAAAGGCATATTAAGTGAGTGAATTTATCTCCTGAGAGCCATTAAAGGAAAGCAATTTAAAGAAACCGTGTATATACTTTTAATGCACATGAGAGAGTCTTGTCAAAATGACTTAAAATTTCAGTTTCTAATATACCAAAATGGAACTATAAACCCAAGCAAACACATGACAATAATAAGGATCAATGCTATTATATCATTCCAAATTAAACAGTAGTGTTAATTAAAATGAATGGTTTTTTCCCTCAAAATCTTTGTCATAGTTTACTTTGCAGAATACAAGATGGACAAATGCATCCTTTTTTATCTGTTGTCAGTTATGGGGCTACGTATTCATCTTAAACACTTAGCTCAAACATGCCTTCCCTTGCTGTCACAAAGACTAATACTTGTTTCTTTGACTTGGTGTTTTAATTTAATTAAGCCCTCCTGCTGTTTGGAAACCATCTTTCTAGAATCTTGTTTTGCCCTGGAAAAAAGATCTCAACATTCTCAGTTCTCTGGAGCAGGATCTTTTGGGACCGCAAATGCCAATATCCCAAAAGCTATTAAATATGAGTAGCATGGTACTGAAGCAACTTTTGTATAACTGTTAGAAAATTAGTCCACATTAAGCAGCATTTAACTAAATTAATGTAGTAATATCTTTGTCTTAAAAATGAAAGATTCCAGAAATATACTGAATGCAAAAGAAAAATACATGCACCCAATAGTTCTAGAGAGAATATAAATGTTCACTTGACACAATTGTGGTAATCAAAGTAGTAATCACAATTATAAAACTACTAATTGTACCAAATTTTATGGGGCTATTTTAACAACCTTTTAGAGCTACTCTTAAGATTACAGTTTAATAGATAGTCAAATGAAAATAGATTATCTAGTTAGGAAAATTCTAACTTATTCACCAATAACTGAGAAAGAGGTCAATAGCATAATGCTTTCTCTTAGAAGAAGCAACCAAAAACATGATTTATTTACTCCAATGAATATTTAAGTGATCTGTTAAGAATTTGGTACATCGATATATGTGTATATATGTTGTCTATATGATTCTGAAGTAGGGGTAATGTGGCATAGTTAGAAATTCCACTAATATTTGGAAACAGATAATGGGTTCAAATCCTGTTATTTGCTGTGTGACTTTAAAAAGCCCACCATGAAAAGTCCATTATTAAAAAGTCCATCCACAAACTTTGATTTTTTCATCTATAAAAATGAGAGATTTAGTTAAATGATATTGTTCTAAAAAGGAATTGTAAACTTAAAAATATGAACGAATTCTCCAATTCACAAATGTAAAGAGAAATGAAAATCAAAACATCTAAGTTTGAAATCACATCCAGAAAACTAAAATGATAAAAGATGTGAAAAGTCAATGTTGTATGGTTTGTAGGAAGATGGGCACATTAATGCACTGTTAGAGCTATGTATTGGTACCATTATTTCAAAAAGCCATTTAGAATTATGCAAAAAAAGTGATTAAAATATACAAAACTTTTGACCCAGCTATTTCAGAGGTCACCTAGAAAAAAAAAAAAGTCTGTACATATCAAAGTATTTATGGCAGCAATTCTTTTGTGATAGTAAAGAATTAAAAGTAGATGCTTGTCAGTTGTGGAATGGTTAAGCAAATGTTGGTACATGAATGCAATAAAAAATGAATGTGTAATAAGAAATTACATACATGTCTAAAGAAATATATATACATATGTGTATATGCATATATGTGTATACATATACACATAAGCATGTGGAGACATTCAAAGTGTTGAAAAGTGAAAATTTCAATGAGGAGAACTATGTAATGTCTAGGGCAAGTAATTCTAAAAATTATTTTATTTTTATTTTCAGTTCTAATTTCTCTCCTGCCAATCACCTATTGAGAAGAAAAGAAATATTATACTCATTATTAACATGAAGTCATGCGAGGTATTTCCACATTAGCTATGTTCTTTGAAAATAAAGAAAAATATGCTACACTCAGAGTTCATCAGTCTTCTCTCTGGATGTGGATAGTATTTTTCATCATGAGTCATTTGGAACTGTTGTAGATCACTGTATTGATCAGATTTTACATTTTTCAGATTGATTATCGTCAAATATTGTCATTAATGTCTACATTGTTCTCCTGGCTTTGCTTACTTCACTTTCATTAGTTCATATAAGTCTTCCCAGGTTTTACTGAAACAATATTCTTCATCATTTCTTATAGTACAACAGCATTCCATCACAATCATATACCATAACTTGTTCAGTAATTCCCTAATTGCTGACCATACCTTCAATTTCCAATTACTTTTTACCATAAAAAGAGATGCTATTAATTATTTCTGTACATATGGGTCCTCTTTTTCTTTTTTCTCTTAGGGTTATATAGTAGTGATTGGTGGCTCAAAAGATATGCACAATTTATTGACTTTGGGGCATAGTTCTAAATTGTTCAACAAAATAGTTGGACTAGTATCCAGCTTCACCAAAAGTGCCTCAATGTCCCAATTTTCCCACATCCCCTCTGGCATTTGCTTGGCCAATTTGATGGGTTTGAGGTGGTACCTTAGAATTGTTTTAATTTTTATTTTTCTAATTATTATTGATTCATAATACCCCAGGAGACAGGACAGGAGAGAAGAAGACAGGAGAGGAGAGGAGAAGACAGAAGAGTAGAGGAGAAAACAGGAGAGGAGAGGAGAAGGCAAGAGAGGAGAAGAGAGGAGAGGAGGGGAGAGAAGGAGCGGCATTGGCCAACTGAAACTGGCCACCTGGGTCACCACTGGGGGCAACTCGGACTACTCACAGGTTATTGTTTGTCTTTAGTTCTTTTTTTTTCTTTTCTTTTTTTTTTAAATTTATTTTTGACATGTTTGGTTTTCAGCATTGAATTTCACAGGCGTTTGAATTACAAATTTTCTCCCCATTTCC
>CM053623.1:360022072-360069904 GCA_028646595.1 Phalanger gymnotis
CTTTACTCTTTGTGGGTTGAGAGGTCTGGTACATGCCACAGCTCAGTATTTCAGGATGCCAGGGCACTTTCCGCTCATCTCCTGGTCTGGTAGGTCCGCGTCTGGTCTGTTCGCTGGGCTCAGCTCTGCTCCCCTCGGCTGGGGGCTGGGAGGTCCGTGTGGGACACACCTTACCCAGAGACCATCCAGGCTGTCCTGGGCTGGGGCCCTACTTCCCTCCGCCACTTTGTGGGTTCTGCAGCTCTAGAATTGGTTCAGAGCCATTGTTTTATAGGTTTTTGGAGGGACTTGGTGGGGAGCTCACGCCAGTCACTGCTTCCCAGCCGCCATCTTGGCTCCGCCCCTCCGGACTTGCCCTTGTCTTTAGTTCTTAAAGAGGACCATGACATCAGGAAGTTAGTGACATGACTTGCAATTGGATTGGATTTGAGTGAGAGAGGGCTCTGTTCTCCTCTCCTCTCCACACGTGGGGTACCATGCCCTTAACTGAGAGTGTTCTGTACAAAGGAATGTAAATTTTGATGTCTGAAACCTACCTAGTTATCTTGGGGTTTACCAGCTAGGTTTCTCTCTCAAAGATCATGCCTTAAGCCCAGTTCACTCTTTCTCTCATTTGTTGGGCAACAATAGGTCCCTACCCAAGCACCATTTAATTGTTACTTTTTGGGTGCTCTTGGCTCAGTGTGAATATAAATAATAATTGTTTCCCTTTTGGCCCTCAACCCTGAGCATTTTTCCTTCCCAGTTTGATTTTTTTTAATTAAAAGGGCCATCCCTTGACTCACTCCTTAAACAAGCCTATTCACTGAATGGGGATTACCTTACTCAAAGTCAGAACTCAGAAAACCCTCAGCTTAAAAGGGCCAAGGTCTCCCACTGCATCTTGGGCCATCTCAGGTCATCCTGATCTATATCTGGCCACTAGATCCAGATGACTCTGGAGGAGAAAGTGAGGCTAGCGATTTTGTAAAGCCCTCCCTCACTTAAACCCAATTCACTTGCAAGTCATTTCATTATCTTCTTGATGTCATGAACCTCTTTGAGAATGAAGGACAAACTGCACAACCACAACCACAAGTAATTTAATATTTCGTATAATTATTGGTAGCTTTGACTTTTTTCTTCTGAAAATTGCCTTTTATTTACTTTTTCATTGATCAATTGAAAATGGTTTTTACATTAAAAAAATAAATTTGGCTTTGTTCCCTATATATTTGAGAAATTAGTTCTTTATGAGGAAAGCATACTGCAATATTTTTTTTTTTTGGTTTTCCACTTTTCTTCATTTTTGTCTGAATTGGTTTTGTTTAGATTAAAGTTTTTTTTTTTTTTAGAAATTTAATATAATTAAAACAATCAATTTCACCTCCTGTTAACCTCTCCCTTTCTTGTTCGGTCATGAACTATTACCATATTCATAATTCTGACAAGTAACTTTATCTATGTTCCCCTAATTTGCTTATGATATCACCCTTTATGTCTAAATCATATTCCCATGTTGAGCTTATTTGAGTATACACCGTAAGATAATGGCCTATACCAAGTTTTGGCTGCCTTCTTTCCAATTTTCCAAGCATTTCTTTTTGGCAAATACTGAATTCTTGTCTCAACAGTTGGTATCTCTGGGTTATCAAATACTAGATCACCATGTTTTTTTTTTTTTTTTAACCTCTGTATATATTATGCACTTAATCTATTCCATTAATCAACTGTTCTATTTCTTATCCAGAACCAAATTGTTTTGATGATTACCACTTTGTAGTATAGTTTATAGTATAGTTTGATATCTGGTCTATGTCTTTTTCCTTCACATTTTTTTTTCATCATTTCTCATGATATTCTTGACCTTTTAGTCCTCCTAATGAATTTTTTATTATTGTTTTTATCTCTATAAAATAATTTTTGCTAGTCTGATTGGTGTGGCAATGAATAAATAATTTATCGTAGGTAGGATTTTCATTTTATTATGTTGGTTTAGTTTACCCATGAGCAATTAATATTTCTCCAATTATTTATATTTGCCTATCATACTACTGAAACTTGGTTGACCCACAGGGATCTCAAATTCAGCATGTTCAAGAATATTATCTTTTTTCCTCCAAAATCTACTCCTCAAAATTTAATTATCATTTTTGAGACTACCATTATAGTGCTAGCCACATCAGTTCAAATCACAGCCTCAATAGTATCTTCACACATATGATACACAGGCACACATAAGCACACACAGAGCTATACACATGTTTGTGTGCACATATATAATCTATGCACAAGTACATGCATATACTATTCTTAAGAAACTTACATTCTAATAGAGCATAGAAGTAATAACCAAAAAAAGGTATCCAGAAAGGGGATAGGAGAGGAAAGGTAACATGGAAGGCATGGAAAAGAGAAGGCAGATGATTGCAGAGAGAATCCACAAGAAGAAATTACTGGGGAAATTGGTCGTGCTAGCCATGGAATGACAAGAAGAAGGCCCAAGTGTCAAGGTTTGCAGCTAGTAATGCAGTAGATAAGTAAACAATAGAGCTTCTCAGAGCAGATACGTTCAGGGCCATGGTCTGTAATTAAAAACTTTACCATATAGTTAGACTTACTAGAGCTTGAGCTACTCTGGCAATGCCTTCAAAAACCTGTTATCAGAAACATAAATGGCATTCCTTGGAGTTAGAGGAGTGCTGTGTTCAAATTCAGCTTCCCATTCTTAGCACTTTTATAATATGAGATAGATTAGGGTAGCCCAGTGGACTTAGATTTAAAATGCCAGCAATGACTGCAGCTCACTGGGCTGGAATAATTGGTATCAATCTACTTTTCCCTGTTTTTGCCCATGATTTGACCTATGCTGTTGGGGGTTGTCCTGAACCTTGCTTTTACACTGGGCTCCAAGAAAACTGGAAAAAAGAACTAAGAAACATGCATATTCCCCTCAATAATAAATAGTAGCAGGTAGAGAAGGGAAAAAAAAAAGATTAAGCAAAAGCCATTGTAAACTTCCAGTTAAAATCCATTACTCAGAGAGCAATAGCCCCAAACACATTCAAAAGTCCAGCTTTTCAGTTATGCATTTCCTTCTCCTTTGAGCAGGCATCCCATTATTTTTCTCCACATGGGATAAAGTTAATAATAGTTTGCAACATATGGATAGTTAATTGCACCAAATGGTGGTGGCCATGATAATCTGAGCAGAATATCTGTGTGTGTGTGATTATTAAATAGTTTTAGACTTGCTTTGAAATTTTCATTCCTGACTGTGACTAGGGCAGTGAAGAGGCACATTTAACATGACATATCCTGTCAGAGAAAAACAGGCAAGAGTCTGTTCATTAAGACAGACCTGTGAGCTTTTCCTTTCTTCCTAGGAGTTTAACTGTAGGCAGCTTCTTATTTAGATATTTTATGAATTAAAACATAAGAACAAATGAAATTTAATAAAGACCAAATGTGGGTACAAAATCTAGACCTGGTGACTGAGAATGCCTCAACATGACAGGCCTCTAAAATAAGACTTATGGTCACTCAAAACATCTTGGCCTAGTCATACACACTGAAAACAACAAATACAGCAATAGTTGAAATATGTGCCTAGTGTCTAGATGTGTCCAGTGTCTAGTGTAAAGTGTGTGCTCATATGCAATTGGATATATAACATATAGGGTGGGTCCAATGGTCTATACAACATGGAAAAACAATTAATTAGGTCAAATAAGTAGGTTAAATAGAAAGAGATGATTGGGCTGAACTGTCTTTTGAAAACAACACAATCACCACGAGAAGGTATTTTCCTCAAGGGCACAGACTATTTAACTTTCATCTTGGTATCTCTTCCTGGTAAATTACAGTAGTAAGTAAATGATTATAGATTATTTAATTTTGCAATGTTTTTAGTTTTTCCAATCATCTACCTGAAACAATGGCCTGTCTTCTTTGTATTAATATATTATTGTAATAGTTTATGATCTTCGAAAATTACAGAGGACATTGTGAGTTAGCTGCATTATATTACCAATTAAGAAGTGAGTAGGAAAAGCAATGTAAAATTTACTGGATAATTCTAGAATAAAAGTGAGAAACAAATGATGGACAGTGGATGTACTCTTTACAATAGGAAGAGATCAAGAGGAAGGCTCTAGTACATTGGCTATACTTCTTTATGGAAGGTCATGGACAAAAGTTCATGTAATTATATACACACAATTTGTACATATATACATTTATATAAACAAATATAACTATATACATGTATGTCTGTGTATATTGTTATATATGTATATAATGTGTCTATATACCTATATAACATATATACATGTTTGCATGCCTGTATATAAAGACATATGTTATGATGTACACAGGGGAAAGAATACCTGCACTGAGATAACACATCAAGCAAAGTAACAAAAGATTGTGACAATATTCGTCTCAATGGCTTCAACATAAAGTCACATTTATTAATTGTGATTTTTTCCACAACCACATAACTTAATGTCTTTAATTATTAATTGGCTATTACGTATCCCAAAATGTCAGTTCTTTGACATTTAATATTAATAACCTCTATGATGTTGGGATCTGTTTAGGTTCAGCATTGGAACTTATGCTGAAGAACCCTTTCTATGCCCCTACACAGATATTTGGAAGTGGCTTAAATAACATCATAAAAACTGTACCTTTGGGTTATGAATTTTTTTTACAATACAGCTTTTAATTCTCTCTGATGCATTGTACTATCAATCTTACTAAGCATAAATCAGTAACATTAAATATCCCTAAATGTCCACCCCTACTTTGAATTTGGAGAAAATTTTTACAATTACAATAAAGCACTACTAAAAGCAAAGATACCTCACCAAATATTGAATTGGGAAATATTTTCTCAACTTTTACCTTTTTTAATCGATTAGATATACACAGATGTACACACATGTGCATATACATGTATACATATGCACAAATGTGTGATATGTTATGTATTATACAACAAAATGGAAATAATAAGGTGATTCTGTTAATATTGATAAAATACATTAATAGTACTTTTTATGACTGTTATTCATTATTAATCTCATAAAGTTTTGACAATATCAAATATGGACATAGTTTGACTACTTGCTAATTAAGTCATTAATATTTGACTGTGATTTTCAGAATATTTTTATTTTTCATTCAGTTGTCCTCTCAGGTTGAATTAATGGATGAAATTCAAGAAGAAGATAGAAGAGAACTGAAGACGTCACCTAATACTGATGTCAAAATGATCACTTATTGCAATGATAGAGAAAATATCATACCAAGAATTTTAGTAGAAGATGGTCAATTATTCTAAATTTCATACCATATTAACATCAACTGGGTGAACAAAGAGTAAAACTCTGGATGCACAAAAACAATTGAGTTTAAGTGATTTCGTAATAACTAGTTTAGCTTCTTTGTTTGCATTAATTCAATGAGTGAACCAGTCAAATAGCAACTAGATGGTTTTTTAAGTAATTGATTTTTTGTCAAAAACAACTTTTTGTTATTTAAGCTTATGTATCATCAAACAGACAGCTATCTGGATGGAATAGTGTACACTATGACACTAGGACAATAAATATCTGAATAAACTCCCTGGGGGATGTTTATAAGCAAACATGAGATAGAGGTGATCACAAAAGTAAATTGTATTAAATTGTACAATTTTGGACTAACAATATCACAGAAACTAATATAAGAAGAGAAACTATTGATTTGGAGAGATGCATCAAATATTCCAACTAGGGGTCAAAGATATAGTTAATATAGTAGTTAATATACTTTGTGAAAGTCACTTAACAGCATCGCATTCAATTCTATAAGAATATAAATTACAGAGAAGATGCTGACCTGTTTTGGTAGAGTTTCTGAACCCTTGACTTACCTATAGCATTCAAACCCCAGTTATAGTTCCTATCTCTAGGGAGATTGTTTTGAATAGTTGCCTATTAATAAATCTGAAAGTAAAAAGTGGATCACTATCTTACAAAAATATGATACCCAAACTGACAAAATAATAAACAGTCTAAACAAGTAAATTTATCCCATAAAAGCAAATTAAGCAGTCTATGATTGTACTACTATATCAAAACATACCAGAACCAGATACAAATATCTGTCAGAAATATAATAATAATGATAATAATAATAATTGTACACTATGCAGGTTGTACTTCATCCTCAAAGAAAACCAAAATGACGTCACTATGTTGGCATGAAGGTACAACGTGTCTGACTCTGGCTAATTTGACCAGTATGAGGTCAGAAGGCTTTACCACAGGTCAGGCACTAATACTTCACATGAACATTTGGAATGGAGGTATCTCTAAATTTGCAGATCTCATGTTTCTTTTGAGCTACTGCAATTCTGCTTCACTCACAGAGTGTAGTGCCTTCTTTGATGTAGGAACATATACAGGGAAGTCCCTTGCCAGTGTCTCCCATGACATAATTGATTCCAAAGTTCTTGAGAGACCTCGGGAGACCTTGTCTTTGTATCTCTTCTTCTCACCTCCATGTGAGGGCCTGCTCACAAGTTTTCTGTATGTAACAAGTTTTTATGGAAAAGCGAGTATTTAATTCTACAACCTAGTGACTTCCATAATCAGGGATGTGCTGATAAATGTTTAATTACTGGCTCTATAAGGGGGAAAAAAGAATTCATAACACACTTTTAAGTTTAATTTGCATAATTAACATTTTCTCAAACACCTTTTTATCTTAAATCAAGAAAACACACACTAATATAATATAATGCAATAAAATATAACATAACACAACATAATTGATATATGTATATACACACACATGATTTGAAGTATTTGCTTATTTCAGAGGCATAAATTCGCACACTGAAAATTTAACAATCTCTCAACAACCAGCATGAGTAGGCTCCAGTACACTCCTACTTATATTGTTTCATTTATACCTTTCTAATACTAATTAATAATATTAGGTGGGCTTTGTAATAGCTTCTGAAATAAAAATGGAGATTTAGGTATCTGTGAGATAATGACAGCGAAACTTAATCTCAGGGACAAGGTCTCACTCATCCTTGTCTAGATATTAAATGACACTCCCAAAAACTACAACATGAAATTGAAATTGAAATACAGATGATCATTTGGGATTCAGAATCCTAACTTCCTTAGCATTCTAATAGTGTTACATCATGCTTTCTTTCTTAATAATGAATGCACATAATTTATGTAATAAAGTTAATACATTCAAGTCCATTAGGAGAGAAATTGACATTTCAACCAATAATCTTTCTTAAAGATTTGAGGTCACTAGTTAAAGAACTGATTTTCTATCTTACTGAAAGAGAGATGCAAGCAAACTTATTTCTAAAATATGTATATATATATATATATATATGTATATGTGTGTGTATACATACTCTTTCTAAATAAAGGTGTGTGAACTCACACATGTAAATATTTAACACTGAATTAATTAGCTCTTAATATTTAGAGACATTGATTCTGCAGAAAGTGGTACATTAAAAGTTTTTGGAACCTGAATAGTTCATGTAAAAAAGCAATATATAGTGATTTGAAACCTCATATTTTCCATTTGTGAAATTCTGATGGATTTACATTTCGGGCTAATTAACATTTTGTGTAGTCTTTGATAAGTTTCTTTCTTTCTTTCTTTCTTTCTTTCTTTCTCTTTCTTTCTTTCTTTCTTTCTTTCTTTCTTTCTTTCTTCCTTTCTTTTTTCTTTCTTTCTTTCTTTTTTTCTTTCTTTCTTTCTTTCTTTCTTTCTTTCTTTCTTTCTTTCTTTCTTTCTTTCTTTCTTTCTTTCTTTCTTTCCTTTTACCTAAGAGAATTCAAATTCTCTCATGAGATTTATTGTATATTTTAGTCTCCTGCATCATGGCAATAAATGATGGAAATCTGTAATAAGAGTGGACTTCTGGGAGCCAAAATGGCTGAGTGATCAGGAAATCATCTGAGCTCTCTCATATTCACCTGCAACAAAAAAACTATAAAATAGCACCACAAAACAAATTATAAAAAGGCAGAATCAGCAAAAAGACAGGTGAAACAATCAGAAAGTTGGAAGGCCAGAAGGAAAGGTTTGTTTTACTCAGGTAAAGGGATGTGTGTTCCAGGACACGAAACATGCTGGCAATTAAGCAGTAGACCATGGCTCAGCAAGCCATAGGGAGTCTCTAAGCCCCAGTGCAGCACCAAGCAGGCAGGCAAATGCCAGCACCAGGGCCCCTTATGTGTCTCAATGCACCCTCAGGTAAGCAGGCAGTTGCCAACACCAGGACCCCCCACATGCTTCAGCATGGGCCTGGGTGAACAAGCGGACACCAGCACCAAGACCCACAGGTGCCTCACCTAAGCACCATAGGATCTGCCAGATCCCTGCAATGTAGGACAATACCACCCACCCCCAAATCCACCTCCACCTCTGCACAACAACAAGGGAGTAGCAAGACACCCCTCCATTGTCCAAGTGTAACACAGTAGTCCCCCACATACTTCAGCATAACACCAGGCTAATAGGCAGAAGCTGGCATCACTCATTCCCCGCTTTGCTCGGCACAGCACCAGGCCAGACCCCTGCAGCCTCGAGCAGCTTCAGCAACCCCCACCTCATTCCCTCAGGGTAGCACCAGACAAACCCAGGATCTGTATCCCTTAGCACAAGAACCTTGAGATAGTGTCCTTTCTACCCTCAAATGTAAAAGTAAAGAAAGGGGCTGGAAACAATTAGCAAAAACAAACACACAAAAGGAATCTGATCATAGAAACTTATTATAATGACAAGGAAGATTAAGAAACAAACTCAGAAGAAGAAAAACAGTGTCAAAGTGCCAAACGCTAAAGAAAAATGGAAATTGATCTCGAACACAGAAAGAACTCATGGAAGAGCTCAAAAAGGAGTTTAAAAATCAAATAAGAGTAGTAGAAGAAAAAATGGGAAAAGAAATGAAAGTGATGCAAGAGAACCATAAAAAAGTCAACTTGGGAAAAAGAAACAACTCCTTAAAACATAGAATTGGCAAAATACAAAAGGAGGTAGAAAAGCTCACTTTCTTAAAAATTAGAATTGGGGAAGTAGAAGCTAATGATTCTATGAGACCAAAAATCAATCAAACTAAATCAAAAGAATGAAAAAATAGAAGAAAATGTAAAATGCCTCATTGGAATAAAAACTGACTTGGAAAATGGATCCAGGAGAGATAATAAAAGAATCGTTGGGCTACCTGAATGCCATAATCAAAAGGAAGATATGGGCATTATACATAAACAAATTGTCAAAGGAAAGTGCCCTGATATCCTAGACCCAGAGGGTAAAATAGATATTGAAAGAATCCACTTATCACTTCTGGAAAGAGATCTCCCAAAGAAAACCCCCAGGAACAAGATAGTCCAACTCCAGAACTCCTGGATCAAGGGGAAAAATATTGCAAGCAATTCAAATATTGGAGAGCCACAGTCAGGATTACACGGGACTTAGCAGCAGCAACAACAAAATAACTGAGGTCATGGTTATTCTAGAAGGGAAAGGAACTGAAACTACAACAAAGAATCACTAACTTGGTGAAATTGTACATAATCATTCAATGAAATAGAAGGCTTTGAAGCTTTTTTTTTCTGAGGAAAAGACCAGGACTGACAAAAATTTGATTTGTAACATCAAGACTCAAAGGAAGCATAACAAGGTAAAAAAAAAAGAGAAAACATAAGAAATTAAATAGTGAAAAATGTTTTACATCTCTAATTGAGAAAATGATACTTGTAATTCTTAAGAACTATGTCACTAATAGCATAGTTGGAAGTAGCATACATAGACAGAGGGTGCAATTACACGGTGGATGTGAGGGGATAATATAAAAATAATGAAGGGGTGAGAAAGAAAATTATACTGGAAGTAGATGGAA
This sequence comes from Phalanger gymnotis, assembly GCA_028646595.1. Classification (NCBI taxonomy): domain Eukaryota; kingdom Metazoa; phylum Chordata; class Mammalia; order Diprotodontia; family Phalangeridae; genus Phalanger; species Phalanger gymnotis. The sequence continues at coordinate 360,031,989 of CM053623.1, forward strand.
GGGTGAAGTAGAATAGGGTAAAATATCTCACATGAAGGGGCATGGAAGACTTACTACAGTGGAGTAGAAGATGTGATGGTGTGCAATTGGAATCATTTCAACCTTACTCTCATCAGAATTGGCTCAAAGAGGGAATAACATACACAAACAATTGGGTATAGAAATCTCTCTTACCCTACAGAGAAGTTGGAGTTGAGGGGGTTAAGTAAAGCAGAGGAAAGACAAGGGAGTGCAGAATGGAGGACAGAGATGTCTGAAGCAAAATACTGCTAAGGAGGGAAAGAGTGAAAGGAGAGAGAGTAGGACAGACAGGAGAAAAAAGAGGATGGATGGAAATAAACAATTAACAATCATAACTGTTAATGGGATGAATTCTCCCATAAAATAGAAGTAGGCAGCAGAATGGTTCAAAAACTAGAATCCTGCAATATATTGTTTACAAGAAACACACTTGAAGCAAAGACATAAACACAAAGAATATGGTGAGGGCCTCAGCAAAACTTATTATGCTTCAGCTGATAAGAAAAAAGAGGAGGTAGCAATTCTGATCTCAGACAAAGTGAGAGCAAAAATAGATATAAGTAAAAGAGATAAGGAAGGAAATGACATCTTGCTAAAAGGTACCATAGACAATGAGGAAATACCAATACCAAACATGTAGGCACCAAATAGTATAGCATCCAAATTTCTAAAGGAGAACTTAAATAAGTTAAAGGAGGTAATAGACAATAAAACTATATTAGTGGAAGATCTCAGGCTTCTCCTCTCAGAACTTGATAAATCCAAGCAAAAAAAACAAACAAACAAACAAATCAAAACAAAACAAGAAAGAAGCTAAGGAGATGAATAGAATTTTACAAAAGTTATCTGACAGAAATCTGGAGAAAATTAAATGGTAATAGAAAAGAATATAACTTTTTCTCAGCAATATATGGGACCTAAACAAAAAAAATGACCATTTATTAGCTAATAAAAACTTAAAAATCAAATACAGAAAGGCAAAAATATCAAAAGCATCCTCTTTAGATCATAATACCACAAAATTACATTCAATATACGGTAGTGGAAAGATAGATTAAAATTTAAATGGAAATTACATAATATAACCTTAAAGAATAAGTGGATCAAAGAACAAATCATCAAAATAATAATTTATTAAAGAAAATGACAACCATGAGACAACATATTAAAATTTATGAAATGCAGCCAAAGCAGAGTTTTAGAAGACAATTTATTTCTCTAAATACTTTCATCAATAAAATAAAAAGATTAATGAATTGAGAATGCAACTAAAAAAACTATAAAAAGAACAAATTAAAAATCCTCAATTGAGGATAAATACAAAATCCTGAAAACCAAATGAGAGATTAATAAAATTGAAAGTAAGAAAATTATTAAAGTAATAAATAAAATTAAGAGCTAGTTTTATTTAAAAAAACAATAAAGTAGATAAACCATTGGTTAATTTTATTAAAAATAGAAAGAAAAAAATCAAACATCCAGTATCAAAAATGAAAAGAATGAATTAACCACCAATGAAGAGGAAATTAAAGTAATCATTAGGAAATGTTTTGCCCAAATATATTCCAACAAATTTGACAATATGTGTGAAATTGAGGAATTGGGAAACGATTAAACAAGCTGTGGCATACAATTGTGATGGAATACTACTGTGCTATAAGAAATGATGAACTCAATAATTTTAGAAAAACATGGAAAGACTTTCACAAAATAATGAAGAGCAAAATGAGCAGAACCAAGAGAACATTGTATATAGTAACCGACATTAAAATAGGTTTTTTTGATTGGTATCATTCGGTCTTTGTTGTTGAGTCATTTAAGTCATGCCTGAGTCCCTGTGCCTCCATTTCTGCAGGTTTTTTAGCTAAGATATTACAGTGTTTTGCCATTTCCTCATTTAACAGATAAAGAACTGAGATAAACAGGGATAAGTGACTTGCCCAGAGTCACACAGTTAGCAAGAATCTGAAGCTACATTTGAACTCAGATCCTCTTGACTCCAAGCCTGGTGCTTTACCCACTGCATCATGTATCGGCCTCACATAATTGGGTGCATAGGTATAATAAAGTTTGGTGAATTTAAACAAAATACAAATTTGAAAAAGAACCCTTCTGTTCTCTGTCTTTTGGTCTAACATTTATAATTGTAAATCATTGTTGAAATTTACAGTTTAGGAGAAAAAAACAAATCACTTTCAATTTCTTTTGAGGTCATTTCAGGAAGGTATTTATGTTGAACTATGTGCCAGTGTGCTTGTAAATTCTTCAGTTAATGATCTTACTTTCTTTTTTTATTTGTTTATTTTTTTTATTTTAAGCATTTTTTTCCTTTTAAATTTTGAGTACGAGATTCTTTCCCTCCCTCCTATGACAAGCCAATCCATTGAAAACAGCCAACAATATTATATCAATTATACATGTGAAGTCATGCAAAATGTATTTCCACGTTAACCATATCAGAAAAGGCAAAAAAGGAGAAAGTAAGAAAATTGCACTTCAATTTGCACTCAAAGTTCATCAGTTCTCTCTCTGGAGAGGGATAGCATTTTCTTTTTCATCATTACTCCTTTGTAATTGTTCTGAATTATTATATTGATCAGAGTTGCCAAATCTTTCATAGTTGATCAGTATTGCAACATTGCTGTTATTGTGCACAATGATTTCCCAGTTCTTCTTGTTTCACTTGGTGTCAATCAGTTTGTGTAATTTTTGCCATGTTTTTTTTTTTTCTGAAACTACCGCCTCTTGGCATTTCTTATAACACAATAGTTCTCCCTGAAAATCACATGCCACAACTGGTTCTGCAATTCTCTTGCTGATGAGCATCCCCTCAATTTTCAGTTCTGCCATCACAAAAAGAGATGCTATAAATATTTTTGTACACGTAATTCATTTTCCTTTTTCTTTGAACTATTTAGGGTATAAACCTACTACTGGTAATGCTAAATCAAAGGTTATACACAGTTTTATAGGCCTTTGGAAATAGTTCCATATTGTTCTACAGAAATGTTGGACCACTTTACTACTCTACCAACAACTCGATAACATGCCTATTTCACCTAATCCTCTCCAGCATTTGTCATTGCTTATAGGTTTGAGGTCATATCACAGATTTGTTTTATTTGCCTTTTTTAATCAATAGTGATTTAGAGCATTTTTAGCATGACTATGCAAAGCTTAGATTTCTTCTTTTGAAAACTGCCTATTCATATCCTTGACCATTTATCAATTAGGGAATAGGTCTTATTTTTTTTATAAATTTGATTCAGTTCTCTATATTTGAAAAATTAAGCCTTTATCAGAGAAACTTGCTGTATTTTTTTTAATATTGCTTTTCTGTATATGGTCAATTTTAGCAAAATGTGGTTTCCCTGATTGTCTCTTTCAATTAATTCTCATTTTGCTTTTTGTTTATCTGAGAACACGATTGTCACGCTGGCCTTCCTTTCTTCAGCAGAAGAACAAGAGACTTTATTCCAGTCCTTCATTTCAACTCTCTATTTGTGTTTCTGTCTTAAATGTGTCCCTTGTAGACAACATATTGTTGGCTTCTGCTCTCCAAACCATTCTGCTGCTTCCATTCTAGGGGTTATCTCATCCTATTTACATTCAGAGTAATGATCAATAACTGCATTTCCCTCCATCTCATTTCACTGTGTTTATCGTTTTCTCTCTCTTTTTATCTAGTCCCTCCTCAAAAGTCTGACTTGCATCCAGTGAGACAATGGTCTCACCCAATCTTCCCTTGCTCTTATATATGCCCTTTCTACAACATTTATCCTTTTGCCCTCTTATCTTCCTATTGGGTATGATATATTTCTTTATCAACTGAGTGTATATATGTGTATATATGTATATACACACACATATACGTGTATATATGTATGTATGTATGTATGTATGTATATGCATTCTTCCCTTTCTGAACCAATTCTTATGACAGTGAGATTCAAGTATTGTTCAACACCCCCCATTTTTCCCCTCTACTATAAAAGCTCATCCTTTTGAGCCTCCTTTATGTGAAAAACATTGCCACCTTCTACCTCTCCTTTCCTTTTCCTCCCAGAGCATGCCTTTCTCTCACCTCACTTTTTTGATATCATTCCAATACATTCAACTCATACCTCTGTTTTATGTTTATAATATTTTAGAGTGATTTTAGAATGTATTGCATCATTTTCCCACATAGGAATGTAAAAATAAAAGTTCTAAGGTGGAGAAGACTACTTGTAGTCTCTCACAAACAGGATAAAGGACAGAAGAGCAATGACCATACTTTTCTTTAGATCATATCACTTTTGAAGAAATTAAAACTTACAGAAATAATGAACTAGCTCTAAAAATAGCATCATGAAAAATCTGAAACTTAAGACACTTTCCCATTCACCCCACAGGAGAGTCCAACTTGACTAAAATTTTCAAAGTCAAGAAAAGGATTGGAAATGAGAAAACAACAAAAATGAACCTAACCATACAAAGTTACTATGATGACAGGGGATATCAAGACACAAACTCAAAAGAATAAAACAAAGTCAAAACAGTTACATGCAAAGCTTCATAGAAGAAGTGTGATTGGTCACAGGCAAAAAAGGAATTTCTGAAACAGCTCAAGAAGTATTTTAAAATTAACTAAGAAAGGAAGAGGAAAATTTTAAAAGAACACAAATGATATTAACACAAGATTATTATGACAAAAAAGATTTAGTAGATTGGTAAATGAGGCAAAAAAAGAGAATAAAATAAGACTTTTTAATGGTCAAATGATAAAAGAGGCAGAAAAATCCACTGAACAGAAAAACTCCTTAAATAGCAGAACTCAACAAATGGAAAAAGTTGTGCAACTACTCACTGAAGAAAAGAACATCTTAAAAATAGAATTGGTTAAGTGGAAAAGGAGGGACAAAATCTTATGGAAAAAATAATTGCTTAAACTGAAAAATTGGGCACCTTGAGCTATAACACATCAAGAAACAGTAAAGCAATAAAACAAAATTAAAAAAAAATAAATAGAAGAAAATGTGAAATATCCCATAAAACAACTGACCTAGAAAATAGAGAATAAAAGAATTATTAGACTACCTGAAAGCCATGATAAAAAAAAAAGAGCCTGAGCATCATATTCTGAGAAATTATCAAGGAAAATGCACTGATATCCCAGAATCTGAGGGTAAAATAGAAACTGAAACAATACACTGATCATATCCTGAAAGAGATCCTGAAATGAAAACACTCAGCACTATTATAGTCAAATCCTACATCTCCCAGATCAAGGAGAAAACATTTTAAATGGACAGAAAAAAATAATTGAAATATTGTCAAGCTACAGTCGGGAACAGACAAGATTTAGCTGCTTCTGCATTAAAGGATTTGAGGGCTTGGAATATGATATTCTGGAGGTCAAAGGAGCTAGAATTACAACCAAGAATCACCTACCCAGCAAAAATGTGTATGATCTTTGGGGGGGGGGTGGAGGGAGAATGGGTTTATAATGAAATAGAGGACTTTCAGTCATTTCTGATGAAAACACCAGAACCGAATAGAAATTTTTAAAAATTTATTTGTTATTAATTTTCTACATTCATTTCCACAAGATTTCGAGTTAGAAAATTTGTCCCCATATCTACCCTCCCCCACCCCAATATGACATGTATTCTGATTGCCCCTTTCCCCAGTCTGCCTCACTTCTATCGCCCACTCCCCCAACCCTTATCCTGTTCCCCTTTGCTTTCTTGTAATGCCAGATATATTTCTATACCCCATTGACTGTATCTCTTATTTCCCAGTTGCATGTAAAACAATTTTTTACCTTTGTTTTTAGGACATTGAGTTCCAAATTCTCTCCCTTCTTGACTCCCTACCTATCCTCCTTGATAATGCAAGCAATTCAATATAGGTTATATATGTATCATTATGCAAAACACTTCCATAATAGAGATGCTGTGAAACATGAACTATATTTCTCTCCATCCTGTCCCATCTCCCATTTATTCAGTTTGCTCTTTTGACCCTCTTCCTTTGCGAAAGTGTTTGCTTTTACTACCCCTCTCCCAATCTGTCCTCCCTTCTATCATCCCTCTCCCTTCTTATCCCCTCCACCCTACTTTCCTATAGGGTAAGATACCCAGTTGAGTGTGTATGTTATTACCTCCTTAAGATGAGAGTAAGGTTCACACTTTCCTTTTCACCTACTTTTCACGTTTTTCACTTACCTTTTCAGTATAATAGCTTTTTCTTGCCTCTTTTATGTGAGGTAATTTACCCCATTCTATCTCTTTCTCCTTCTCCCAATATATTCTCTCTCATCCCTTAATTTTATTTTTTCAGATATCATTCCTTCATATTCAACTCAACCTGTGCCCCCTGTCTATCTATCTATCTATCTATCTATCTATCTATCTATCTATCTATCTATCTATCTATCTACAAACGTACATACGGGTGTGTGTATATTTGTGTATAGAAAGGTCTCATGGGGTACAAATATCATCTTTCCATGTAGGAATGTAAACAATTCAACTTTAGTAAGTCCCTTATGATTTCACTTTCCTGTTTACCTTTTCATGTTTCTCTTGATTCTTGTTTTTGAGAGTCAAATTTCTTATTCAGCTCTGGTCTTTTCATCGGGAATGCTTGGAGTCCTCTATTTCATTGAAAACCATTTTTCCCTGAAGTATTATACTCAGATTTGCTGGGTAGGTGATTCTTGGTTTTAATTCTAGCTCCTTTGACCTCCAGAATATCATATTCCAAGCCCTTCAGTCTCTTAATGTAGAAGCTGCTAGATCTTGTGTTATCCTGATGGTGTTTCTACAATACTCAAATTGTTTCTTTCTGGCTGGTTGCAGTACTTTCTCCTTGACCTCGGAACTCTGAAATTTGGCTACAGTATTCCTAAGAGTTTTGCTTTTGGAATCTTTTGCGAGAGACAACCGGTGAATTCTCTCAGTTTCTATTTTACCCTCTGGCTCTAGAATATCAGGGCAGTTTTATCTGATAATTTCTTGAAAGATTTTGATTATGGCTTTCAGGTAGTCCAATAATTTTTAAATTATCTCTTCTGGATTTATTTTCCAGGTCAGTGGTTTTTCCAATGACATATTTCACATTGTCTTCCATTTTTCATTCTTTTGATTCTGTTTTATAATTTCTTGATTTCTCATAAAGACGATAGCTTCCATTTGCTCCATTCTAATTTTTAAAGATTTATTTTTTTTCAGTAAGCTTTTGGACCTCCTTTTCTATTTGGCTGATTATACTTTTTAAAGCATTCTTCTCGTTGGCTTTTTGGATCTCTTTTACAATTCGGGTTAGTCAATTTTTAAGGTGTTATTTTCTTCGGTATTTGAGGGGACTCCTTTAGCAAGATCTTGACTTTTTTCATGATTTTCTTGCATCACTGTCATCTCTCCTCCCAATTTTCCCTCTACTTCTCTTACTTGATTTTCAAAATGGTTTCTGAGAACTCCCATGGCCTGAAGCCAATTCATATTTTTCTTAGAAGCTTCTGATGTAGGGATATTTGACTTTGTTGTCTTCTTCTGGCTGTATGTTTTGGTCTTCTTTGTCACCACCTCCCCATCTACCCTGGTGCAGCCCAAGCTGGGCTGTGCTTTGTTCCCAGCATGATGTGATAAACCCTTCCCAGTGATCATCCTGGCAGTCTTGGACTGGGGACTTGTTTCACTCTGTCATTTCATGGGTTCTGTAGCTATAGAATTTGTTTGGAGTCATTTTTACAGGTGTTTGGAGGGATTTGGGGAAGAGCTCAAGGAAGGCTCTGTTTTCAGTCTGCCATTTTGGCTCTGCCCCCTGAATAGAAATTTGACTTTCAAATACAAGACTCAAGAAAAAAGATAAAGAGGTACACATGAAAGAGAAAATATAAAGGATTCTGCAAGGTTAAACTGTTTATATTCATACACAGGAAGATGACACATATAATTCCTAATAATTTTGTCATTATTAGGGCAATTAGAAGCATACATAGAAAAAGGTGACAGGACAAAGTTATCTGTGATGGGATGGCTTCCAGAAATAAAATTAAGGGCTCAGAAAGAGGGTCGCCTTGGTAGAAGGGGGAAGGGAAAAATACACTGGAGCAAACTATTTCACATAAAAGAGGCATGAAAGGGAATGTTATTACAGTAGAGGGGGAAATGGGGGATTGGCAACAAAATTAGATATCAAAATGGATTAAAAACCAGAATCCAGCAATATTTGCTTACAAAAATCACTCTTGAAACAAGAAACACACAGGCAGAGTAAAGGTAATGGATGGAATAAAATCTATTATTCTTCAATTGAATTAAAAAAAATTTAAGCAGGGGTAGCAATTATAATTTCAAAGCAAAAGCAAAAATAGATCTAATTAAAAGAAACAAGCAGAGAAACTACATTTTGCTGAAAAGTACTGTACACAATGCAGTAATGTTAATAACAAGCATATGTGCATCAAATGATATAGAATTTACATTTCTAAATGAGAAGTTAAATGAGTTACAGGAGGAAATAGAACAGTAAAACTATACAAGTGGGGGACCTCAACTTGCTGCTCTCGGAACTAGATATATCTATCCAAAATAAATAAGAAAGAAGTTAAGGAGATGAATAGAATTTTATAAAAGTTAGATAAAACTCTGGAAAAATTGAACGGAAATAGCAAGAATACACCTTTTTCTCACAAGTACATAATACTTACAAGCAAAAAAAAATGACTACATATTAGGGCATTCCTGTTTAGATCATAATGCAATAAAATTACATTCAATAAATGACAGTGAAAACACAGATTCAAAGTTAGTTGGAAACTGAATAATCTAATCCTAAACAATTAGTGGGTAAAAGAACAAATCTTAAAAACAATAAATAATTTCACTAAATATAATGACATCAATAAGACAAAAGGGGGTTATGAGTCAGACACAATAGAAAATGGCTGGGCTGCAACTACAAAAACAAATCAGTGGAATGCATTAGGTGAATGATACACAGTAGGATATGAACATAGTAATCTCTTATTTGATAAAACAAAGATCCAAAATATTGAGACAAGATATAACTATTTGACAAAACTTCCTGTGAAAACTGGAAAACCAGTATAGCACAAACTAGGTATAGACCAATATCTCACACCATTTAACAAGATAAGGTAAAAATGGGTACACAATTTTTACACAAATGGTAATACCATAAGCAAATTAAGAGAGTATGGAATAGTTTACCTGTCAGATCTCTGGAGAAGGGAAAAATGTAGAACCAAATAAAAGCTAGAGAGCATTACGAAATGTAGAACAGATTATTTTGATTATATAAAATTTAAATTTTTTGCGCATAAAACCCAATGCAACCAAAATTATAAGGAAAGCAGAAAACAGGGAAAATTGTAACATGTATCTCTAATAAAGACCTCATTTCTCAAATTTATAGAGAATTGAGTCAAATTTATAAAACTACAAATCATTTTCCAATTGATAAATGGTCAAAGGATTTAAACAGCCAGTTTTCGGATAAAGAAATTAAAGCTATTTAGAATCATATAAAAATCCTCTAAATTATTATTGAACAGAAAAATGCAAATTAAAACAATTCTGAGATACCACCTCACACCTATCAGATTGGTTAATATGACAGAAAAGGAAAATATTGGATATTGGAGAAGATATGGGAAAATTGGGATCCCGATGTACTGTTGGTGGAGTTGTGAATTGATCCAACCATTCTGGAGAGCAATCTGGAACTACGCCCAAAGGGATATTAAACTATCCATACCCTTTGATCCAGCTATCCCACTAATAAGTTTATATCCTTAAGACATTCACAAAAAGGAGAAAATACTTATTCGTACAAAAATATTTATAGCAGCTCTTTTTGTGGTGGCTAAGAATTGAAAATCAAAGGGATGACCAACAATTGGGAAACAGGTAAACAAGCTGTGGTATATGATTGCAATGGAATGTTATCATGCTATAATAAAGGACAGGCAGGATGCTTTCAGGAAAACCTAGAAAGACTGACATGAACTGATGTATAGTGAAATGAAGAGAAGCAGAAGAATGCTGTACACAGTAACAGCAGTATTGTTTGATGAAGAATTGTGAATGACTTAGCTACTCTCAGCAATATAAGAATCCAAGACAATCTCAAGGACTAATGATGGAGCATGTTATCCACCTCCAGAGAAAACTGATATTGATTGAATGCAGACTGAAGCATGCTATTTTTCATTTTCTTTTTTCTTTTATTTCAGTCTTGTGCAAAATGACTAATAGGGAAGTGTTTTATACAACTGCAAATATATAACCTATAATCTGATTGCTTACCATCTCAGCAAAGACAGAGGGCAAGGAGAGTGAGAGGCAGGGATAAAATTTGGAACTCACAACTTTAAAATTTGTTTTGAAAGTTGGAAAAACAAAGAGCTTGTATTTGGAAGCTGAGTGTAGTGGGGAAAGATTTGAGACAAAAAGTTCAACTACAGAGCAATAGCAATAATCTAAGCATGAGGCATAATAGTTGGAAGGTAATAATTAACAATAATAAAACATAGCGAACATTTTCATAGTGCTTATTATGTGCCAAGTACTGTGATAAGCACTTTACAGTTATCTCCTTTGATCCTCACAAAAACCATTTTTATTATACCCATTTTACAGATGAGAAAACTGAGGCAAGCAGAGGTTAAGTGACTTGCCAACCATCACGCAGGTAGCAAGTGACTGAGGCCATATTCGAATTCAGGTGTTACTGAATCCAAGTCTAGTGCTCTTCTGCCACCTAACTGCCCAATAATATAGTCATCAGGCATACTGTCCAGGAGACTATTGTAATAATCTAAGCACACTCTTCTCATGACCTCTTTCATTCCACCTCTAAAATATACAAAGATGGCCATGCACTTGATCCATATAGCTTCCACAAATGTACTGTATGTTCAAGGGTACCAAAATCTTCCTCCCTGTCCATAATCTATTGGTTTTCCCACCCTCCGTGTGCCTCAAGCTTTTGATTCCTCTTTAAGCATCCAAAGGCTACCCCTCTGTCCTTCTCAGCTGAAAACAGAACCTCAAGAATAACGGGAAAAGTTGAAGGCATTCAACCTAAACTTGTTTTTTCTTCCATTTCCTTCATTTTACATATCACTTAGGTTTGTTCTGTCACTATCTCCTCCATCACTCATGTCCCAAGCAGTCTCATTCCCAGCCCATCCTATCTCCTCTAACAGATTGTTTCCTCTGTCATTTTTACTTTATCACAATTTCAATTTCTTCCTGCTTTCTGACTCCTTCTCTCCTGCCAACCAACATGTCCACGTCTCCCTTATCTTCAAAATTCCCTCACTTGATCCATTTATCTCTGCTATCATTCTATGTCTCTTCTGCCCTTCATAGCTAAAACTTTAAGAACTCTATAATAGATATTTCCATTTTCTCTCAACTCACATCTTTTCCCATTGCAATCTGACTTCCAACCACTTTAAGCCACTGAATCTGCTTTTTCCTAAATGACCAATGATCTCTTAATTGACATCTCCAATTGCCTTTCCTTAATCCTCATGCTTCCTAGTCTCTCTGCAGCCTTGACATTATTGATAATTCTTTTCACTTTTTCTCTCTCTCTAGGCTTTGGGGACCTCACTCTTTCCTGGTTCTTTAGACTCTTCCTTCTCACTTCTTTGCTGGGTTCTCATCCAAGTCATGTTTTCTAACTGACAGTCTCTCACAAGCTCTATCCTGGATTCTTTCCTCTTCTCCCTCTTTCCCACTTCACTTGATTTCTTATCAGTTCCCATGATTTAATCATCAACTGAATGCTGACAATTTTCAAATCCCTCTACCCTATCATTCCTCACATTTCTAACTGCCTTTTAAGCATATTGAACTAGATGTCCAACAAACATCTTAAACTCAACATGTCTAAAACTAAACTAATTATCTTCCCTGATAATTTTCTTCCCTTCCTAAACTTCTCCCCATTATTGTCAAGGGCATCATCCTCTCAAGTCCCTCAGGCTCACAAGCCAGGTGTTATTTTCAATTCCTCACCATCTCTCACCACAACTCCTGTTGCCACGACCTGCAGATTTCACCTTTGTAACATCTCTTAAATATGCCTGCTTCTACGGCCACCATTCTGGGACAGGCTCTCATCACCTCACCCACAGTGAGGTACAGTTATCAAAATGTTGTTGTTGTTGTTGAGTTGTTTCAGTTGTGTCTGACTCTTCATGAACAGACTTGGAGTTTACTTGGAAAAGACATTGGAGTGGTTTGCTATTTCCTTCTCTACTTCATTTTATAGATGAACAATTGAAGCAAATAGGGTTAAGAAATTTGCCCAGGGTCACATAGTTAATAAGTACCTGAGGCCAGATTTGACTTCGGGTCTTCCTGACCCCAGGCCCAGCATTCTAACAAGGATAAGGAGTTATCAGACACATAGCAGGTTAGAGCTGTCACAAAACCCTAGAGATAAAAGAGCATCAAGAACAGGATAAATGTTTCAATGATTGCCTTATCAGATCAAAATATGAGTGTTACAAAAGACCAATTAGCTTTTGACAAGAGATTATTGCTAACTTTGGGGAGTACAATTTCACCTGAATAATGAGATAAGAATCCAGATTGTAAAAATTTAAGAAAATAGTAAAAGGAATGTATATGGAAGCATTAATTGTAGAGAACCTTTTCAAGATGTTTAGTCATGAAATGTAGAAGAGATATGGAATGATAGCTAGGGAAGATGGATGGATCAAGTGAGGAGTTTGGATAGCCTCATGGAAGCAGCCAGTAGAGTGGGAATGTTTAAAGATTAGTAAGAACATTGGTATAATAGAGGAAATAATCTACTGGAGAAAATGGAATGGAATGAGATCATTTGTGCATTTGCCTTATCAAGGAGAAAGGCCACATTTTCTTGTAAGCCAAGAGTGAAGGTGGAGCTATTAATGGAAGGCATCTGACTAATGTGAAATGAGGATGAGCAGAAAAGAGGGTCTGGCCTCAACTTTTTCATCTCATAAATTAAATAATTTGAAAAGTTTTCCTAATTAAACAAATGATTGCATCAAAATGACATATTAATGTATCAGTAAGGCAAGATTCATAATATCAGTAGTGATCATGAATGTTCCTGTATAGTTTGGTATCTCAGAATATAAGACATTCCATATTTATTCCATACATATTCAGACATCAGAGGATCAAATCCCAAAACCAAAAATTCCAATTCAACATAACAATCATACCCCAAAACCTGTAAGTCAGCTTCTGTGTAACAGCAATGAAATTAAAACACAATATTGCAGGAAGGAACCAAGGCATCCTGTATCCTTTCCCTCTGCTAGGGCCTTCCCATAAACACTCACTCACAAATCCTGTCTGCTTGCCTACATCCACTCCTCCCTCAGTTCTGAGAGCTTGAAGTTCTCCAGGATCTTGCAGTTCTCTGAGCCCTTGCAGTTCTCTCTCTCCTCCATCTCTCTGTCTCTTCCAGTTCTCCAGTTCTCTGTCTCCCCATATCTCCATCGCTGTATCTCTGCAGTCCTCTCTCAGCCCTTCCAGGTCTTTCTCTCTTCCTATCTCTGAGCTTAATGGCTACCCTCAGAATTTATATGCATATATAATATATACATACATACGTACACATATACACACACGTGTGTACATGTGTGTATACATGTGTGTATTATGTTTGTATGTATATATGTGTGCATATACAAATGCACACATATATGTGTATATATGTGTGTATGTGTGTGTATGTGTGTGTATATATAAGCACATAAATACATAGACATATGTATATGTATGTACATATACATATGTATGTGTGTATATATGCACACACATATACGTTTATATGAGTGTATGTGTATGAGTATATGCATATGTATATACCCCACACATATACACATATATGTATACATATGTGTGTATACATATATGTATATACATACATGTGTGCATGTGTGTGTGAGACAGGAAGAGAGAGAGAATTGTTAGGACTGAGAGAGAGGCCTGCAGAGATACAAAGATGGAAAGATGGGGAGACAGGGAAATGCAGAACTGGAAGAGATGGTGAAATGGAGAAGAGAGAGAATTGCAAGAAGAGAGAGAACTGCAAGGGCCCGGAGATATGTGTGTGTGTACATGTACATGTACGTGTACATGTACATGTACATGTACATGTATATGTATATGTATATGTACATGTATATATAGTACCTTCTTAGGGCCTGAAGGCTTCACATACTAGCCCTAACCCTAAATGCTCTTCACAGCTAATAAGCAAAAGGGCATGGGCCTGAGGCTTAGTACCTAGTTAGCAAAAGCATGTGGGTATTATTCTACATAAGCTTCCCCTAATCAAGCTTCCTCTAGCTAGCTCCGCCTGAGGCCTATTAAATGGGTGGGTAAGATCTTTAATCACATTAACACCACATGCGTATTAGAAGCTTAAGATATAATACATATATATATGTACATATACATATATATATGTATGTATGTATATGGCTTATTCTTTATGTCAAAAATATAATTATTTTACTTTTGTCAAATATTTCACATATTTGATTGATGGGGAGTGTACAAATATAGAAGCATACAACATTGATTTGAAGTGTACAAATATAAAAGTGTAGAAAATTCAATATGAAGCTAATATCAGTTTATGCAACAACTATGCCAGAGAATGATATGGTAGGGAACTTGATGAAAAATTAGAAAAAGCCTTTGAATCAAACAAGTACAAATTCATTGTCCACTGCACACAAGGAACTGTATTGGGAACTGAAAATACAAGGACACAATGATATGAATCTCCAAATAAATATTTGTGTTGCTAATGTTATGAAACACAATGTAATTTGAAAAAAAATCAATGAACTTATTTAGATTCATAGATAGAGCATTGGCAAACGACCAAAAGTTTCCATAATTCTTCCTTATATTCTCTTCCACAGATCATTTCTAAAAAGAGGCACATGTTGGAAAATGACAGCATATTTTCTGGTTAACATTTGAATGGAGAAGATAGCAACAGGAAATACAAATTGCAACCTTTAAAAAACGGGAACTTTTTTTTTTCTTCAGAACAGAAAACAATGTCATTTAGATCAAAGCAAACAGAAAATGTTTTTTGTGTTAATTTTTTATTGACTTACAACAAAATAGATATTTGAATCTGGGTTGCCAAAGGCTAGTATTTGTATTTGGTTCTATCACAACTATTCTCATTATTTCATTTCATTTCTTTTAAATTAAATTAATTTAAAGTAACAAACATTTTCTATCCTTCTGTCTCTTCTTCCTACTGAAAAATAAAGAAAACCAAAACCCTTGCAACAAATATGCAGTCAAGAAAAACAAATTGCTGCATTAGCAATATTTCATTAGTTTTCTTAAATTTTGGTTTTAAAAATTGAATTATTTTAAATAAGATGTCATATTTCAATGGTGGCCTTTCACATATGAAATGTTACTGCTTATCTTTTTTAAAAGGTGGCATGTATCCAGTCTCACACTTAACACAACCTTGGGTTCATATTAAAGTTGAATAAACCAACTCTTTTTTTTTTTTTACTGAAGAAGTAGAAATTGACTGACTTGGTCACTGTTCAGCTTGTTGGGTTGTTATTGATAAGGTACATCCTCAGACCTTTTCGGTTGTATGTTTTGCAATATTGCATGTGTCTTCTAATAACATTCTTGCAAAAGGTAACATCAAAAATGGAAAAGAAAAAGTCCAATTTACAAACAATTCTTCTCATGTTATTTTTAATAGTAGTAGATAAATTCCTTGAAAGGAAAGCAACATGTAGAGTTTGGATAGTTTATGTAATATTGAAGCTCATTTTATTTTATGACATCTAGCTGATAAGAAACTATATTGTTTGCTACTTGAATAATGAATTGTAGCATTTTAAGGATAATGTAGGAAAAGGGCAATGCTGTTCTAAATAATAGTATTTACGTCCTTTTAAAAATTATAGAAGCAAGGAGCAGGGCTAGAATAAAAGTAATGTAAATTAAATCTAAAGAACTCCAAAGAGTTCTGAAAACCCTTTGAAATATTTTTTTTTTCCTTCTGGGAAAGTATAATTTTTGTTATTAAATTCCTAAGAAGGAAATGACTGTTCACTTTCATTAAAATTAACAAGCCAAATATTACTATATATTTTCCCTAAAGAGTCTGAGAATGAGCTCCATATTTATCTATATTCTGATGCCATTTTACCTCTTTTCCTCTTTCATTGCCAAAATTTTTCAAATGTAAGTCTCTACAGCTTCTTCAGTCCTTGACTCTTCTCTCGTATATTTTGGCCTTTTTAAAGAAACTGTTCTCATGAAGGTAACTAATGACATTCTTGCCAAATACAGTAGCTTTTTTTTGCAGTCCACATTTTCCTTGACTTGTCATTAATATTGAATACCCTTAAAGACCCTTCACTTTGAAAACATCTACTCTCTATCCTTCCTTGCATTTTCTTGCTTTAATTCCTGTATCTGTGAAATTTTTTTTTTTAACTTTCCCTTACTCGTGTCTTTTCATGTCTTTAGAATGCAAGCATTTCACTGGATTCTGTCCTTGGTCCCCTTTTTATTTCTCCATATATACTTTCCCAATATTATCTTGGACACCCATAGAGATTTAGTTCTTACTTCTATGCTGGGAGGTGTTCAGAATTTAGAAGAATTAACACTGCATTTAAAGTCAAAGGCTGCTGGTGCAACCTCTTGTTTATCCCTTTCCCTTATTATCTGCACCATTGAAACAATACCCTACTTACTACTTAGGCTTGTTTCAGGCATAACATTAAATCATTCATAAAAGATAATAAGCTATCTGTAAATATTTAGATAGTTTATAAGTAACAACATATAATGGACAGGACACTAGGAACTGGAAAATATAAGATTTCCAATCCTATATTAATGGCTTAGTAGCTATGTAACATTGGTACACCACATAACAACATTCAGACTTAGTTTCCTTATCTGCAAAATGAAGGGGTTAGAATCAATATTTTTAAATTATTTTTCTAGCTCTAAGTTAATGTGCCTGTGAAATGAGCTCTCCTCTCTAAAGCTATAGTTTTAACCCCTTTCCTTACTTCAAGTCCAACTGCACATCTCTCTACTTCTCCTAGGGTCTTAAGCTCATTCTAATCTATTTAAAGATTTAATATCACAGATTTCAAGCTGGAAAGGAAAATAAGGATCATCTGTTCCCTCCACTTTATTTTATTAAAAACACTGAGGCCCAGAGACATTAAGTGATCTGTCCAAAGTTCATAGCTGGGACTTAGCAGAGCTGAAATCTGAAACTGCATTCTTTGACTCCAAATTTCATGCTTTTTCTGCTCTTCTATAGAGATGTGTACTTATTTTTCCCTGCATCTGAATAGTACCAAAAATTCCTCAAAGACAAAGATTGTGCCATCCTAATTTTCATATCCCTGCAAGCTTCTAGAATGTGGCTTTGTATTTTGAAGTTATTCAATAAATGCATATTTGAATTGAGTTAAATCTGTTATAGATAGTAGTGTGGCATAGTCTATTTTCTTTTATTTAGGACATAGTTTAATCATACTAAATTTCAACCAAACACTATAATTTTTGATCTAAAATTTTGGCCCTTGAAAAAGGAAATTTGAACAATAAATAAGGCAGCTAAGTGGCTCGATGGATAAAGAATTCCATGCCCAGGAATAGAGTCAAAAAGCCTTGAGCTCAAATCTAGCCTCAGACACTTAGCATTGTGAACTTGGGCAAGGCAATTAACCTCTGTTTGCCTTAGTTCCCTCAGGTGTAAAAGTAAGATAATAATGGCATCTATCTCCCAGTGTTGTTGTGAAGATTAAGTGATATGATATTTGTAAAGGTCTTGGCACAGTACCTGGAATAAATAGGCACTATACAAATGCTAGTTAGCATTATAATTTTAAAACATTAAAACAATCTTCAGGTGCTTCTTTTTTTTTAGAGAAGAGATATGGCCTTAAGAAACCATAATGTGTCTTTAATTTGTTCCATTTACTGCAATCACAGCTGCTAGTTTCTGTTATAAGCCTGTGGAAAGATTGTAGATCAGGCTATTTTACTTTAGAGAATACGGTCCTTTTTAAGCTTTTGGAAACTGTCTCTACTTCAGGGAGACCTGAAAAATTCTAGATTTTGTAAATTATAAAATGTTATTGGCATCTTTTGTTTTTATATTAACTTAATTTTTGAGTTTATCCTTTCTCCATTTCATAACTAGTGTATAATCCTATGTAATGTTTTGAATTCATAGTCTTCCTTCTTTTACAAGAAAGTGCATTTCCTTATATCTTCTTTGAGTAGGCCAAGCTTGTCATTATGATGATATAACATTATATTTCATTATGTCATTCTTTCCATTTATACTGTTCTCTCTCTCTGTCTCTCTGTCTCTGTCTCTCTCTCTGTCTCTCTCTCTCTGTCTCTCTCTCTCTGTCTCTCTCTCTCTCTTTCTCTCTCTCTCTCTCTCCCTCCTCCCCCCCATCTTTCCATACACACACGTAATATGTGAGTATATGTGTGTGTGTGTGTTTGTGTGTGTGTGTGTGTGTGTGTAAGGGTAAGCAAAGTGAGACTTTTACTATTTTTTCTTTTGGAATGCTTCTTAGCACTAAGGCAATCAAGTACCTTTGATTGAGCCTTATCTTTGTTTGTAGGAAGACCCACACCCTTTTGCTAATTAGGTCACCAGAGGTATGAAGCCCTGGAGAGATATGAAGACCTTGGGCCCTGAAAAAAGGCACATATACCCAGAGGATAGCCATCGAACTCGAATAGAGAATAGAGGACTTTCAAAACTGCAGGAGGTGAGGTTTTGCTTGGGAGCTCACTTGCTGGAAGTGTGTTCTGTGATTTGACCAGATAAAACTCTGGGTAGCTGTTGGAGCCCCCTGGCTTCAAAAACCCAGATGTTGGTGCTTCTCTCTCTGGTAATTGTGCATGTCTTGCTATGGTCAGACAGATAGAAGCCTGTCTGTTGATTTGTGTTATTTTGCTCTGTTTATAATTTATGCTTGTAATTTCTGTTTGTATTTGCTTTGAAGGTCAGGGTGCTGACTTTTCCCCCTCAACTAAGTGAAGGTTATACGTATGTTTGATTAAAGTGAGATTGTAAACCCCTTTAAGTTGCTTTCCTTAGCAAATCAGATCAAAGAACCTGTGCTAGTAGTCTTCCTATGTGTTGGTGTTATTTACCTTGCAAAGCCACAGTAGTGGCAAGTACCATGGTTGTTACAATGTGCGTATGTATATGTATATACGTAATATATATACATATATGTATAGAGAGAGAGAGTGAGAGAGAGAGTTTTCTGCTTCTATTTACATTACTCTATCAGTTCATTTTAGTTTTCCCATGCCTCTATGAATTCTCCCCATTTGTAATTTCTTATGATTCAGAAAGTGTTACACTGAAGTACCATATATTTAAGTGGTGAGGAATCTGTAGCCTAGAGGCCACATGTCATCTTCTAGTCCTTGGGTAAGGTCTTTTGACTGAGTCCAAATTCTACAAAACAAATACTTTTATTAAGAGGATTTGTTCTGTGAGGTTTGGATTCAGTCAAAGGGCCACACTTGAGGTCAGAGAAGGCCACAAGTGGCCTTGAGACCACAACTTACCCACCCCTGGTTTAGCTATTCCACAATTGATTGGTACCATTGTGACTACACCAGTTACCTGCTCAAAAATGTTTAGTGTTTTATGAATTAAGTACAAATTCTGTAACTATCCCCAACCTATAGCTGTGGCCTTATTTCCAAGTACTTTTCTAAATGTACCTATATTCCAGGCAAATTATATTATTCTTTCTCCCTAGACACATCCTATGTGTTTCTTCTTTACCACCTTCACATACCATACATATGTATGTGTTCCCTTTATTTGAATTCTTTCAATATCTCAACGACTCTTGTCAAAATCACATTAAAATATAGGAAGGGTCTGCAATTTAATCAGGGTAGAGAACTCCTCTTACCATTGCAGACTTTTGAAAGTAAAGCATTGTACATTATATATCACATACATTCAATAAATTTTGTTGAATTAAAATTCACTTATGTCATGTATCATTGTCACAATTTGAGAGTCTAAAGGGACTTAAGCGTCTATCTAGTCCAAAACATATATAAAAGGAATCCCCACTGTCACATACCAGAAGTGGTCTAGCCTCTGTTTGAAGACTTCCAAGGAAGAGGAACTCACTATCTCTCAAGAAAGCCAGTTCCTTATTTAGAGCCTTCCAATTCTTAAGAAGTTATTGTTGTACACCCTCAATTTGGTGTGAAAATCTCTCTTACCCTACAGGAAAGCAGAGGGGGAGGGGAGAGGATAAGAAAGGGGAGATAATAGAAGGGACAGCAGATTGAGGGAAGGGGCAATCAGAAGCAAACACTTTTGTGAAGGGACAGGTCAAAAGAGAGAATAGAATAAATGGAGGGTGGGACAGGATAGAGGGTAATGTAGTTAGTCTTTCACACCAGAACTCTTATGGAAGTGTTTTGCATGACTATGTATCTATATCGAATTGCTTGCTTCCTCAATGAGAGTAAGTGGGGAGAGAGGAAAGGAGAGAATATGGAACTCAAGGTTATAAAAATGAATATTAAAAATTGCTTTTACACGCAACAGGGAAATAAGATATACAGGCAATGGAGTATAGAAATCTATCTTGCTCTACTGGAAAATAGAAGGGAAAGAGATAGGAGAAGGGGGAGGGAGGTAATAGAAGGGAAGGCTGAGTGGAGGAAGGGGTAATCAAAATGCTGTCATGGGGTGAGGGGAGGGGAGAGATGGAGAGAAAATTTGGAATTCAGAATCTTATTGAAGTGAAACTTGAAAACAGAAAATAAATAAATTTAAATAAAAAATACTCATGTTAATTTTTTAAAAATTAAGATTTTAAAACAACTCAATCATGGAAAATAAGCCATAAAGGAACTACAAAAGATTGGGAGGTGATCAGGTTCATCTGAACTTTTAATTTTTTTTTCAATAAAACATTTAAAGAAAAAAAATTAAAAAGAAGTTATTGTTGAAAATAAGCCTAAATTTTGATCTTTAGTACTTCCACTCATTGCTTCTGATTCTGCCCTCTGTGGCCAAACAGAGCAGGTCTAATCTTTGTTCTATATGACAGACCCTTTAAATTCTTTGTTTTCACTGGAGGTAGGGGACAGGGGTCTTCAGCAAGCATTTATTTTTTTTATTTTTTTTTATTTTCCCTAGTTACATGTAAAAACAATTTTAACATTCATTTTTGAAACTTTGAGTTCCAAATTCTCTCCCTTCTTATCTAACCATGCCCCTGCATTGAAAAGGCAAAAAGTTCAATATAGGTTATATACGCATAGACATGCAAAACATCCATAATAGTCATGTTGTGAAAGAAAACATCGACAAAGAAAAACTAAAGAAAAATTTAAAAAGTAAAAAAAAAGTATGCTTCAATCTGTATTCAGACACCATCGGTTCTTTCTCTGGGAATGGATAGCGTTTTTTATCATAGTCCTTCAAAGTCTTCTTGGATAATTGCATTGCTCAGAATAGCTAAGTCATTCATAGCTGATCATCACACAGTATTGCTGTTATTTTGTACACAGTACATTTCACTTTGCCTCAGCCAATGCAAGTCTTTCCAGGTTTTTCTGAGAGCTTCCTGCTCATGATTTTTTAGGGTAGAATAGTATTCCATCATAATCACATACTAGTTGTACAGCCATTTCCCAAACGATTGGCATTCCCTCAGTTTCTAATTTTTTGCCCCCAGAAATGAGCTCCTATAAATATTTTTGTACAAATAGGTTCTTTTCCTTTTTTTAAATCTCTTTTGTGATACAGATATAGTAGTACTGCTAGGTCAAAGAATATGCTTAATTTTATAGCCCTTTGGGCTATAGCCCAAATTGTGCTACAGAGTGATTGAATCATTTTACTACTCCACTAACAATGTCTCATTTTCCCCACATCCCCTCCAATTTTTGCCATTTACCTTTTCAGCCCTGTTAATCTAATAGGTATGAGGTAGTACTTCAGAAATGTTTTAATTTGAATTTCTCCGATCAAAAGTGAGTTAGAAAATTTTTGTTCGTATAGCTATTGATAGCTTTGATTACTTCATCTAGAAACTGGTGTTAGCTTTTGATCTTTTTTCAGTTGGGGAATGGCTCTTATTTTTATAGATTTGATTCACTTCTCTATATGTGTGAGAAATTAGGCCTTTATAAGAGAAACTAGCTTCAAATTTAATTTTTTCACAGTTACTATTGCTAACTATATTTCCCTCAACCTACTAGTGTGGTCATTCTATTCTCTCTCTCCTTTTATCTTGTCTCTCCTCAAAAGTGTTTTAGTTCTGACTACCCCTTCCCTCAATCTGACTTCCCTTCTATCATATCCCCCCTTCTCTTATCCCATTTCATGTCTACTTTCCTGTAGGGAATGATAAATTACTATACCCAATTGAGTGTGTATGTTATTCTCTCTTTGACCCTATTCTGATTAAAGATTCTCTCACTCCCCCTCACCTCCCACCTCTTCCCCTCCATGGTAAAAACTTTTTCTTGCTTTTTAGGTATGAGATAATTTATCCCATTTTACCACTCCCTTTCCCTTTCTCTTAGAACATTCCTCTCTCATCCTTTAATTTTTTTTTAGATATCCCTTCACATTCAACAAACACCTTACCCTCTGTCTATATATATAAATATATATATATATACATATATATATATATATATATATATTGCTTCTAACTACCTAATAATGAGGAAGATCTTATGAGTTGCAAATAGCTTCCCATTTAAGAATGCAAACAATTTAACCTTATTAAGTCTCCTGTGATTTCCATTTTCTATTTACGTTTTTATGCTTCTCTTGAATCTTGTATGTGAAAGTAAAATTTTCTATTCAGCTCTGGTGTCTTCATCAAGAATGCTTGAAAGTCCTCTATCTCATCACATACCCATTTTTTTGCCTTGAAGGACTGTACTCAGGTTTGCTGGATAGGTGATTCTTGGTTGTAATCCTTGCTCTTTTGCCCTCTGGAGTATCATATCCCAAGCCCTCCAGTCCTTCAATGTGGAAGCTGTTAAATCTTGTGTTATCCTGGTTGTAGCTCCACCATACATGAATTGTTTCTTTTTGTCTGTTTGCAATATTTTCTCCTTGATCTGGGAACTAGAATTTGGCTATAATATTCCTGGGAGTCTTCATTTTGGGATATCTTTCAGGACGTGATTGGTGAATTCTTTGAATTTCTATTTTACCCTTTGGTTCTAGAATATAAGGGCAGATTTCTTTGATAATTTCTTGAAAGATTGTGTCTTGGGTCTTTTTTTTTTGTCATGGCTTTCAGATAGTCCAACAATTTTAAAATTATCTCTCCTGGATATATTTTCCAGGTCAGTTGTGCTTTGTGTCCAGGTCAGTTGCTGTTTTGTTTTGTTTTATTTTGTTTTTCCCAATGAGGTATTTTACGTTATCTTCTATTTTTTCATTCTTTTGGTTTTGTTTTACTATTTCTTGATTTCTCATAAAGTCATTAGCTTCCATTTTCTCCATTCTAATTTTTAAGGGATTATTTTCTTCACTGAGCTTTTGGACATCCTTTTCCATTTGTCCAATTCTGCTTTTTAAGGTATTCTTCTCTTCATTAGCTTTTTGGACCTCTTTTTGCCATTTGGATTAGTCTATTTTTTAAAGTGTTATTTTCTTCAGTATTTTTGGGTCTCCTTTACCAAGCTGCTGACTCATTTTTCATGAATTTCTTGCATCACTCACGTTTCTCTTCCAAATTTTTCTTCTACCTCTCTAACTTGATTTTCAAAATCTTTTTTGAGCTTTTCCATGGCATGAGACTACTTCTTCTTATTCTTGGAGGCTTTGGATATGGAAGCTTTGACTTTGTTGTCTTCTTCTGAGCATGTGTTTAGATCTTCCTCTTCACCATAGTAACTTTCAATAGTCAGAGTTTGTTTATTTGGTTTTTTTCCACTGTTTGTTCATTTTCACTGTTGCAAGCTTCAGGGGTTTTGCGCAACTGTTTTCAGAGAAACTTTCAGGGACCTGTAAGCTCTCAGTCCTTACAAGGTGGTATGATCTAAGGAAAGGTGTTTACTAGTCTCTTCACTTGTGCTCTGGTTTGTGAGTGACCACAAGCATGCTCTTCTACTCTGGCACAGTGAGCAGGGTACCCCTTCCACTGTGTCTGCAAGCTCTGCTATGCTAGTGATTCTCCTCACCCTGGGACTGCCACCTAGGACTGCAACCCAGATGTAAATACAGGCAGAGCAACAGAGTCTTGCCTCAGTGTTAGCAAAGAGACCCCTGTAATCTTCTTCCAAACAGTTGTTTGACTGCCTTACTGCCTTGGGCTGAGAGCTCTGAAAACAGCTGCTGCTGATTCAGTCACTCCCATGGCCTGCTCTGGGTTAGCTGCAGCTGGGGTGGCAGTGGAGTGACCTGAGGTAGATTGTGCTCCACTCTCAGATCAGTACAGTAAACCTTTCCTGCTGACCTTACAAGTTGTCTTGGGATGGAAATTTGTTTCACCACATGTTTTTGTGAGTTCTGCTGCTCTAAATTTTTTAAAGTCATTTTTAAAGGTATTTGGAGGGTGTTGTTAGAGAGCTCAGATGAGTCCTTGCCTTTCCTCCCCCATCTTGGTCCTCACTCTCAAGAAACAGGCCCTTTAAATAATGGGAGAAATTTATAATCTCACCTCTGAAACTTCTCAGGCAAATCCCTTGGTTCTTCTTCACATGACACATGCTCATAACCCTTCACCATTCTGATTCTTTTTTTCTTGATGTTCTCCATATAGAACTTTTAACACATGTAGTATGGGGTATATGTGTATATGTGTGTGTGTGTGCTTGTGTTTGTGTCTGTGTCTGTGTATGTATGATGGATTCCTTTAGCAGTTTGGTGAAGTCTATGGAGCCTAGATAATGTTTCTAAATGTATGGGATAATATATAAGATTACAAAGCAAGTCAAGTGTATTGAAAGAGTTAATACTATTATAATATAACACTATAGTTGTTGGATCCCAGTTTAAGTAGCTCAGTCTAGAGCAGTTCTATAGCCTATCAAATGCTTAAACAATGGTGTCCAGAATTGAAGACAACATTCTAGGTGAGGTCTGATGAAGCCAGAGTACAATGAAACTATCATTTTCTTATTCTTTGAATGTAAAGCTCTCTTAATACAATCCAAGTTCTCAAGGTTGTTGTTCCCCCCTCCCTGATTTGTGCTGCTAAACTATACTGAATTTGCATTCCACTAAAATTTCCAGTTTTTTGAACTCTTCTCTCATCATACTTCTGCCATCTCACATGTATAATGCTGATTTTTGTACCCAAGAATTTATATCTTTCTTTATTGAATTTCATACTATTAGTTATATCCAATGTTCTATCATCTTTCCCAACTTTATATCACCTAAAATATTTTGAACAAATGCTAGATATGGCTTGGTTAATTTAATGATAATCATCTTTAGAAGCACAGGGCCAAAGAGCTATCTCTGGGCTACTCTCCCAACATTCTCTATCATATTGAAATCAAACCATTAACATTGAGTTAATCACCCAAACAGTTCTGTCTTCATCTAATCATATGATCCCATACAGCAACAGTGCTGTACATTCATTGCTGTATAGCCTTCAATGTTTATGAGAGTGTTAGAATTAGTAATCAGTAAATATCTATTACATAAATGAACAATCATAATCTTAACTATCTTTTCCTTACTTTATTCTTGTCCTCTCTTTTATATGCCTTTATATCTCCTCCCTCAGGAAGTCTTGCCTAACTACTGGATTTAGTTGTCATGTTTTCTACATGGTTATCCTGTCTCGGAACTCTAAAATGAACTGATTGTTCTGCCTGTATGAATTCCAACATAGTTGACCTATCAATTAGTGATTGAATTTGGTTTATCACTTAAACTTTCAGAACTTTCCCTGATAGAGGTGATCATACATTAATTTGCCCTAGTACTTAGCTCAGTACTCTTATCATGCTCTTATCATTAGGTCAATAAATAGTAGTTTTGTATTGTAATACCTGAAATAACTAATTTTAACTATTCTTCTCATCTTTTTCTGACCCTCTGTATATGATCTCTCACTTTATATCATGATTAAGTCCATGCAATTCCCCGTTCCATCTACATCACATTCCTTAAATTATTTTCCAGCAAATAAAAATTGAGCCTGGTCAGAAATGGGATTTGTATGCCTTTCATTCACACTTAGACAGAATTGAAAATGTTCTAAGGGGAGGAGCATCTTTTTTCAGAGGATCTCCCCAATGCCATTGCTTTTAAAGGAATCTCTATTTTCTTCAAGCCATTCCAATTTTTTCTTTGCTTTAAAAAAAACACTCCTTGATGCAATTGCCCAAAGGAAAATGTCCCTTAAGAAACTTGATTTTTTCTACTTCTTTAGATCAGAAAAGATAAATTATTTAAATGTTTTGCTAGTTGACCCTTAACCTCATCTGATATAACTAAGAAAAAGGTCATTTCATTTGCATGTTCAGTTTTAAAAGGATAATTTGGGGGGGGGGGAATTGTAAAGAAGTAGCACCACAGAGGTTGCTTTATTTGTTTTAAAATGTGAATTTTATAAAGAGGTGAGTTAGAGAGGATAGAGAATATTTTTAATTAGAAACTAATCTGAGTAGTATAATTCCCTATAGTTTGGGTGTTAAACAATTACCGAAAATATACCAAATGGATGCTTTAAAATTTATCATTAAATATATTTATTCTAAAAAAGAAGCAAAACCCATGTGTGTGTATATTTACACACATGCATAGATATATAAGTACATAATACATATATACACATGTACACTGATATAACATGATGGTATATGATATAATATACATACATGTATATGCATTGCATATATGTATGTTTATATGTACACATATATGTGCATAATTGTCCATCTTATACTACAAGGAAGGTAAAACATGCTGATTTTCACAAAAAGGATAAGTCTGCTAACAATTGGCCTACAAGCTTCTTGTTGTTTAGGAGGCCTTGACCAAGTTCTAGAAAGGGTGATTAATAAATATCTAAAAAAGAAAATGATATTGTCAAAGAGCCTGCTCTAGCTCAAGACAGGTTAAAAATGCTTATTTCTGTTACAGATAAAGTTACTGGCCTGGAAAACATGCTGTGCTTAAATTTTAACAAAGCACTTCACAAAGCACTTCATTCAATTTTTCTGGAAAATATAGAGAAATATAGGTTAACTGACAGCATAATTGGATGAATCCTAAATTGGTTGAATGGTCAAACTTAAAGAAGTATACCTAAATAAACCAATGTCAACTTGGAAAGAGGTAAGAGATTTCCAGGCAAATGCCCAAGAAATGTGCTCTCCCTTGTGGTGATTTTTGTAAATTTTAACATTTCATATAATTTTAATAAAGACGTATATGACATGCTTGTCCTATTTGTAGGTGGCATAAAGCTTTGAGGGGGAACTGACAAGATACAGCAGGAAAGCCACTTTTGAAAAAGATCTAAACAAACTAGAACATAAGAGAGATATGATGGGCTACAGGTTCAGAATGAAAATGCATTTTTAGATGGCATGTTGATATGTTTTACCTGCATATACATACATACTTGCATGCATATATATGCATACCTACGGGTATGTGTATATATTCTATAAATGAAGAAACTGGGTCAAAAAGAGATTAAATGACTTTCCCACACAGCTAGTATCTAAGGCAGGATTTGAAACTAGGTTCTCAGGGATACAAACAAAAGGACACAAAAAAAGGATTTTGCTACAACCTTATTACATTATATATACACACAAACATGATTATGAGAGAGATATTAAAAATCATTTTTTCTTGTCAATTGTACATTGAAATATGAGTTTATTGTTAAATTCACAATAAATGAACATTTAAATAAAAACAAAAATATAATTTAATGGAGATAAATCATACAAGTATAATCACACAGATTAAAAAATCAACAGTACAAATATACAATTGGGAAATCAAGTAATGTGGAAAAAAAGATTGGGGGAAAGGGGTAGAGAATCAATATCTGCAAATGTACCAGTAGACTAAGATAGCCAACAAGAAAGTGAATGCAACCTTAGGTTTCTTTGATAATGTAAGAATGTCCTAGAAGTGAGAAGCTAAACCTACTCTGAAATGGTCAGAGCAGATTCTCTCCTGGATTCCCCACTTTTGAAACGATTATGATAAGCAAGAAAACATCTAGCAGAATACAACTAGGATGTTGAAAGCCCTGTTCTTTAAGCCATAAGATCATTACTTATTGGAAAGGTGATATTAAACATAAGGAAGACAGGATTGTGTATATGTGAGTGTGAAGAGGCAGGGAGAGGGGAAGGGAGGAAAGAAAGGAGAAAAAATAACTGCCTTCTAGTATTTGAACAGTTATCAGATGAAGAGGAATTCAATTTGTTTTGCTTGATTCCAGAGGCAGAATTAAGAACAATAGGTTGTATTTACAAAGAAGAAAATTTAGGGTTCATTTGGAGTGAAAATTACTTATAATTGGAACTATCTAAAAATGGAATGGTTTACCTTTGGAAGTAGTTGTTTTCCCTCATTTTAGATCCTCTGGCAAAGAAGAGATGGTGACTTGTCAGTTAAGTGGTAGTAGCAATTTTTGTTCAGTCAGGTGGACTTGGGGGCCAAAAATCTAAGGTTCTATGACTTAAAAATCCTTTTCTTCTCATCTTTAATCATATTACTTTTTTAATTGTTAAAGGCCCAGTGTTTTAGATATTCTATAATGTTAGCTTTTTTTCTTTCCCTGACCATTTCTATTCATTCCCACTAATAATTACTTGCCTCTATTTCCCCTGAAACACCAGAAATATTTTAGAATTTAAAGCTCAAATTGTCTCTGTTCTTGGTATCTAAATGCAAAAAAAGTCTCATTTTCTCATATGGATTCAACTAGCATCTATATGTAGATAATACTCAGATTCATATCTATAATATATTTCTAAACTTTGTTTCTGAACCATTTACCCTTTTTATTGAACAATTTATAACACTCAATAATCAGATGAAAATGGAAACTTTACATTTAAATTAAACTTTAAATTTAGCATTGTCTCTATTCAGTTTCTCTTTTCCTCTCAAAAATCCTAAATCCTAACTTCACTGAAAACCTCAAGGTCCTGTTTATTGAATATTCAATTCTCTCTGTTTTCCATTGTATCAAATCAAAACCTTTGTTTGATGAACTACTAAGACTCTTCATTTTTTTCTCTTATTCTAAATAACAGTTATTTCTTCCTTATACCAGCTTTCAGGCAAACCACATCACAGACCCCATCCCTCATTTTTCTTCATCAGTCTTTTCCCTCTTCACTTATATATAGTTGAAACAATCTTCTTCTTCAGCTCAATTGGATCTATTTACTGTTTGCTACATGTCAATAACTGTATTAACAACTAGAGATTCAAATACAACAGTGAAGAAATATTTGAACTGAAGTTAAAATATAATGAACTCATTAACTCATACTATAGCATCTTAACTTTAACTCTTTAATACAACTATCTCTTTCTATGTGGGGCAAATATAACTAAGCTAGTAGTAGAAATGTGACACTCCTTATCAGGCAAAGGCTCTGAGGTTTAACTTTATTCCAAAATATTCTTCTATAAAGGCAAAAATCTGAACTGGGAACCATTCCTCTAATGGATCTCTTGAATGAGCTAAGGACTCATCTACTTGGTAGAGCCTGAATTTTCTCTAAGGAAGTATACTTGTGTTTATATCACATTTCTTGCCAATTTTATCTTCCTTACCCCAGTTCTTTCCAGCCAGTATTAGTATTAAATAACTTTAACTGTCACTAGTACATGCCCATAAATAAGAACAAATTCTTGACTTAAAGTAAGGGAAGGAACCAAACCATTCTCCAAGTTTCAACCTCTCCTAGATATACATTGAAGGCAAAATTGTAGGAATATTAATTGATTAAAAGCCTTTTTATGAATTTTAAACTTTACAAACCTATACCCTCTTATTAGACACATTTTGCTTCCCCTAGTTCTTTGAGTTTTGGAACGCTGGGTTATTTTCAGATACTTCAATTCATCTATATTGTGATGTGACTTGTCAGATTGATTATTAGTCACGCTACCTTACCAAAAGCAGAATATTTGCAATAAGAGGGTTTTAAATATCACATCTAAATGCAAAGGCATGGCAATTTCATATTGTTTTTTTCTGAGATATCTTAAGAAGATTTTTCTTTCAGTTTTATTAGAAATTCATGAAAAGCTGTCACTAGCTCCACTAAGGAGGTATCTACACCATTGCTAAATATGTTTTAAATAGAAGAAAATATAGAATCAGTGATTTAGTGGCATTTGAAACACACAAAACATAGAGTTTCAATCTTGATCAAATCTGTTTCCCTGGCTTCAATCAAAGTGGATGAAAAGTTAGAAGGTAGCTGAAATTATTTGCAGTTTTCTTTGATCCTTCTGAACTAAGTCTCTGTGTTTGGTTTGTGGTCAGATAAGTTCAAATGTATCTAGAAAGCATATACTATAGGTCTATTTTACTTCCCCCAGAATGGAATCATTAAACTGCTTAAATTAAGAAATCTACCATTAAAATCTTCCTCTATTCTTCCTTATAACATAGAGCTGGAGCACAAATTCTAATTAATTACTGACAAAATTGCTACTCTTCTTTAGTATAAAGGAAGAAAAGAAAGGGAACAGGAAGAAGATAAAGGAAAAATAGTAGAAAAGTTTACATTTATAGAGATCTTATAGGCTTACTACCTCAGAGGAATATTTTTGGGAAAATCTCTTCAGATATTATTTTTTTCCTTTATATAGAAGAAGAAACTTAAAACTTAACCTAATCAAGTTAAGTGACTTGTCCAAGTAGTATTAAGAAATTTATCTAAGCTTAAAGGGCAAAAGAGTTTGAAGGGCATTGGACTTCAGGATTCCCTCTTTCAATAAAGGAGAATTAGCTTTATACACATGAATTTGTTCTACCTCAAAACAATCATCTGAGGTGGGTACCAAAGATGCTATCATCCCCAATCTAAAGATAAGGAAACTCAGGCTCAGTGAAGCTACATGACTTACACATGAAAACAAAGATAATCAACATGGAAGATGGAGAAATAATGTAAGTGCTGATCCTTCCAACTGCTAGTGCTTTCTTTTCCTAACAAAAGTATCAAAATTCAGTCTGTATAAATTTGTTAAGGGCTGAGAAAGACCTGCTACTACTTGGACCACTATCTTCTTTTACCATACTTTGCCTTGTTCCCTGCTCCTGCTATCCAGGGAATCCATCCAGGGTGCTAGACAGGTCACATTGCTTGGATGGCATAAGATTCATTAATTCTGTTCCTTGTCATGAGATGGAGGATCACCAAGGCTTATTGTCTGTCCTTTCATGGCCTTCTAAGGTTTTTCTAGCCCTATTATCATATGCTCTGCCTTGATGCCCTCCAGATACTTTGAGCTGTCATTTGATTTAATGATACAATGAAATGACCCTGGGTATTGGTCCAATGGTTTATTTTTACTTTGCCTGAACTTGTTTTATATGTTACCTCTTTCAATTAGATGAAAGTTACTTGAAATTAGATACTGTCTAATTTTCATTTGCTTCTTTTTTTGTTGTGGGTTTTCGTTTACTATTCATATCAATAGCATTTGCTTACCAAGGTATTTGGCACAAGGTAAGCATTTTTGCCTTTGTTCATTTAAGTCCTTCATGCTGTCTCTCCTCCTTGAACATTAAGCTCCTTGAGAATGGGAACAGTCTTTTTTTTTTATTTCAAGATCTTAGCATTATCATTCATCAAATGGTTGGTGATTGACTGATGGTATCCAAACCTAAGCTTTGCCAGCTCCAAATTTAGTACTCTAGCCACTTCAGCAAAATTCCTTCATTTCCACAACCGTCTACTCAAAGGAACATGTGTTACTTAAAAACCTATATTACTTAAACCTGTATTACTTAAAAATAAAATGAAAAATAACTTTTTAAATAAAATATTTAATTTTTTGGCCCTAGGGAGACTATTGAATTGATTGACAGACATACTTGGATAGTTTCTTTCAATAACTGGCTGTAATTATAGAATTCATTATTCATAGTCCACATTTCAATTAAAAATAATAGCTACACGGGAGGCTAAAAATTATTTATTATGTCAGGAAACTACTTTTATAATAGACCCTCCATAATTCACATTTATTGAACTGCAAAGTGAGTCACTTAGAACTGTGGTTAAATGATTAGCAAAGAATTCCCTTTGATGTTTTTGTCCCTTTGAGGAATCAAATTTGCGTACCTAGAAATCCATTGTGATTCTCACAAAACTTTCTAGTCAAATCCTTACCACTCATTGTAAGATTGTTTACATTGAACACAAGTATTTACATGAGAATACCTGTGTTTCTGAAAGCCTAATGTGCACATATGCAGAAATATTTGTCAGTATTACTATGAGTTTTTAACTACTGGATGTATAAAATTAGTATATGGAGGATAGGCAGTTTCAAAAACGATTAGCCTCGAAGTAGGAAGTTCTCTTTCTATACGTGAAAAAAGAAAATTTATATTTATTCACACATATTTAGAGTTGAATTCAACTTTCTGCATTATATATCCATTAAAAATTGTCTGCTTAAATAATAACTGACAGTAAGAAACAGCTTTAAAATTCGTAAAACATTTTACATATATTATCTTACTTATTTCCCATTATAACCCTATGAGATGGGTAACATAGGTATTATTATTCTCATTTTAGAGTTAAAAAGGGTGCTGAGTATTGAAATGGCTGGCCTACAATCACCAGCAAGTATGAGGCTTGGGGTTTGTACCTTAGCCTTCTTAACACCTAGTCCTGATGTGGATACAGGAGGTGCTCCAAGGGTTAAGAGTTGCTTTTTCCATACTTCATTCTCTAACCTGAAGGAATCCTAACATTTCTTCCCCTTACCTTGAAATATCATAAAACTTCCCCCTTATACTGGACCACAAAATTCCTTGTCTCCCTCATCCTGGGTTATAAATTTTCTCGTCTCCCTTTTCTTGTCCTAAAAAAAAGGAACTGTCCCTACATTAATTGCTAGTCCTTCTTCCAGGGCTAGCCCACTACCTTTGCATCAATAAAGCTCCCAATGGCTACAGAAAAGGTCTAAGTCACTTCTTTCACACCTGAAACTTCTCTAACAATTCTAAACCTCTTCAGTCCTACACTCTACATACTATGCCCTGCTACAAAGTTTCATTTCTTAATAGCCATAAGAATCCACTTTTGTACTATTGCAAAAAATAGAAGAGCAAAAGCCCTACCAACAATGCAAACCACCCCTATATTCTTATTTAGATTTCTAAGGCCTTAAACAAAACCACTTTACTTGAATTTATATTTTGTAGTGAGCTGCTTTGAGAAAGAGAATCTCAGCACCATTAAAGCTTATTTAACGTGTCACCACTTCCAAGAGGCCTTTTTTGATTCCTCCCATCTGTTACTGTTCCTACCAATATTTCCTGTTTCTTTTGCACATATTTTGCATTCTTATCAGTGTTCTTGCTATTTCCCTCTAACAAAGATAAAATCCTTGAAGACATGGATTTTTTCTTTTGTCTTTGTATTCCTATCACCTAGCAGAGTTACTGACACAGGGTAGGCACTTTAATAAATATTTATTGTATTAAACATGTAGTCGGATTTTACACATATCAAGATTTTCTTCCACATTTCCCTGTATACTAAGTAGGTATATAGATGAAAAGTGAGGTCCATACTGCTCATTCTTTCTATATGTCACTTGTTATCATTCTCTTTAATTTTGTGTTGAAACTAGGAAGACTACCCTTAAATGGAAGACTGAATTTTTCCCAATCATATTTGCTGCTAGTACCGCCTGCTGAAGCAATTTTCCTGTGAATTTAGAACTGCTTAGATCTGACTGCTACACTCTCCTGTGTCCCTCTTTTAAAAACAATATTGAATGATGTCTCAGCCATTTAAAATGCAAAATACATGTAGCACTTGAAATTCCTATAAGGCAGATCAGGATACAAGCTCTCTGAGAATAGATGAATTAAAGAGACTCAATTTTATTAAAGAAATAATCCTGTGTTCCTGTAAAGTTTGCCTTTTCAACACCTTCCTGTTTTATTACTCAGGCTGGCCAGTTACACACCTATCCTGATCAAATGCTGATGGAACTTTATCTGCAGTAGCCCAATTTCAGTTCAAACTTCATTTTTCAGTCACTAGACTGCAAAGCGTGTTCTTCCCTCATCTTTCTATATTCTACAACTAGAACCACTTTCCAATACTTTTACCAAAGCTAAGTCAAATTCTTCGAGATGCTTCTCCAGTTCTAGAACTGATTCTCTAACATAGTTTTATCTATATTAATTGTTTTACTCCTAGTTGCTCATTGTGCTAGATTTTATTTCTTCTTTGTGCTGTCAAGCCTTTTCTTCTTAGCTAGGATTGAACATCGTTCTCTCTCCCAACATACTAGAGCCTCTGCCCCCAAACTATTTGTATTTTCATTTTCGCGTTTGTGCTGATCAATTTCTGGCCCAACACCAACTACCACAAATTAATATAAAACCCTTTTAAAAAAACATGCATATGCTAATTTTACCCCCAAGAGAAATGGTATTTTTCCAATTCATAGGACTAGAAATCACAATGAATTACATATATATGTGTATACATATAAGGATTATATATATATATTTATATATATATTACATTTATAAACAGATCTCTTTGTTTTCCCCTGAAATATTTACTGAAAAATTAATTTAAACTGATTTAGTCAGTATATTCAACAATATTTTATTTGAAGCAATGGAGAAAAAATTGAAATAATACTACAGTGCAGATAAACTGCTATATTTTTGGGTACACATTGCACACAAACTCGAAATGAGATCTTATTTGCAAAGCAACTTTTAAAAAGTTAAGATTTTTTTATACTCGGAACATCTGTTTCATTAGCACCATGATTACCTGTGAAATTTCTCTCTTATAGATGCTGTGTGAAGGGCAAACATCTAACACAAAAAGAGCAATAAACAGAAGAGTAGTTAACACTATGAAAAAATGATTGCCAAATACCATTGTGTTTATTTGTACAAATGATCTGTATTTCCTCCCAAGCAGTCTTCAAAAATAATATATGAAAGCAAAAGGTACCAAATATAAAATCCTTTTCTGTATGCCAAACAGGAAGAAGAAGTTGCTAGTGTAAATGGCACGAAATGTTGTACACCTTGTAGAGATAGGTGCTAGCCATTCATTAGCTATGGCAGGCAGTACTGATAACAGCTTGAATCATTTTGGCACATTTCAGAGTTGCCTCAGGGGTGTTTTTTCTTTTGTTGTTGTTGTTTCTATCCAGTCACAAATATAATTTAGACTAATTTAATTGTTCAACTATGTTTAATCTAATAGACTCATGCTAATTGTATATTAAAGTATTAACATCAAGTTACTTGTATGACATCATAACATTTCCAGAACAGGAAAGATTACTTTCAGTGATGCTGGTATAGTATAGATATCTGAAAAATAGCACGACTTTCCTTCTTGTTTCTTGAAGGGACCAATAATGATGCTCTGTTTGGTGAAGATGAATCCTAGAACTAGAAGAGATTTAAGCAGGGGCTTGTAACCTTGTTTGTTGTTTTGTGGCATGGACACATTTGGAAGCTTTGCGAAGCCTATGGACTCAGAATAATGTTAATAAAGTTTCATTAGCTGCTTTCTCTTTGTGCTTCGTCTGCTCTCCATTTGTACTCTCTTGCATTACGCTGAGGAAATTTGAAACCATGTTAAATTATATGAGAAACAATTGAGAAAGAACTGGGTTTTGTTTGTTTAATTTAGAGAAGAATACCTAGGGAAGACACAATAGCCTTCAGAAAATGTAAGAAGGCTGTTAAGTGGACTAGAGATTAGACTTATCTTGGGTGGGCTTCAGAAAGGAGAGTTGGAACCCATGAGCATAAATAGAAAGAAACAGATTTCCGTTTAATAAAATAATTTCCAATTAATAAAAATGGAATTGATTGCTTTATGAGGTAGAGTTCCATGTTGCAGAAGATGTTCAGAGACAGAATGACTATTTATTTCTTATGTTTTAAAATGGAATTATGCAAGAAGTTAGAGATGAGCATAGAACAGCTGAACCTCTAAAGCCTCTGGCAAGTCTAAGATTCTGTGCTACTTTCTTATAGTAGATTCAAGTATTTTCTCTTTTGTACATTTTCCTGTGGCAAAAATGCTTTTCAAATTCCATTTATTCACAGTTGTTCTCATGTGTTCAATAGTAGATGACAAGTTCTATAGCAGCCATGTGTTAATTATTTCCACCTGGGTGGCTTTCCTTCCACCCCATGGCTTCTGAGGGTGGTACTGAGTGATTTCATTTATGCCAAGGTAGAGCTTTGAATTTGATGTATAGTATTGGGGTGCCACTCATAACAGGAGAGACAAATTGCAACAGAAACAGGTAACCAAAGCTCGTTACTACCAGCAGAATAACAGGCAAATAGTAAATGAAGTAAAAGAAAACTAGATATCTAAATCCGGGAAATACTGTTCAAATAGATGTGCTACTTCTCTCCTCTGTATTTTCTCATACTCTCAGTTTGAGTGAAGGGAAGTGAAAACAAAGGTAGTCAGCAGTTTGACAGACCTCATTAATAAATGTATTTCTAAGCTGCCATGCAGAAGTGCGACTTAAAATATACTTTCTTGATTCCCAAGCTAATGCAAACATCAGGGTATCTAACAACATGAAGAAACTAGGGAGATAGTATAATGTAACAGAAAGATCACAGCATTTGGAATTTCAAGATCTAGCCTGAATTTCATACTTCACTGCTGATCAGTTAGCTAGCTAACCACAATCTCTACATTTTTTTGTGGAATGGCATTTGTTGCGAAGAATGAAGATGATACATAATACAAGACGATACCGGTTGATTAAGGAGACCAAGCTCATGAGCGAGAGTTTAGGAGGTATAACAGCAAGCACCCTGGCATACCCAGGATGGCTGCCAGCACAGGCTCTTTAATCTGCTTTACTAGGAATGATAGCTTGTTAGGGGTCAACAATCTTCTTTAATTACATTCATTAGTTCAGGGGGAAAGACAGCACCCTGAACATCAGAGAATATTTAAGCAGGGAAAATACAAGCAGAGAAATCAGACCAACAGACAGGGCTCTGACTGCCTGATGTATATTGCTAAAGCGATACTGCTAAACACTTTACATACAACGCTGGATCAAGAGAGCCTTTACATCTGAGCAGTTGGGGGGTCTGAACATATGGCTACTCAAGAGTCTCAACCAGGGAATCAAGAGGTCCTTCTCATAAGCGAACCCCCAAAGCAAAAGCTCACCTCTCAGAACATATACTCTTTTGACTAATGCTCTCAGAGCCAGAAGACATCACGACCATCATGACTCAGTGCCTAATTTGCTTAGTACCAACAGGTGTGAAAGCCTTCCTATAAGCAAGCCTCCCCTAAGCAAGTTCCCCTTAATGGGCTCCATGTGAGACCTATTGTAGTAAGAAGGCCGAATTTATGATCTCAAATATAATCATGTATATGTTTGAATGGTCCGTAATCGCAAGGTATGAGAGATTCTCTAAGGAGAAAACAACAAGAAATTTATTTAGGCCCCACCGCAGCAAAAACTTGAACCGGCCTCCCCATTCCAACATCTTGACAAAAAGACTCCAGGCCCAGAAAGCCCATTTCACAAGGGCAACTAGGAGGCCACAGAAAAGCTTC
>CM053623.1:360070404-360093160 GCA_028646595.1 Phalanger gymnotis
GATTGGGGAGAGAGTAGGAGATTGCATCAAAAGATATGCAGCACGGATCACATCTGTCTATGCCTATTTATCTTGTTTCCTAGCTTGAATGAAAAGTAGGATGCAAGGCTCTTTATTAATAGTCCACTGCCTCCAGTAAGGTGCCTGTTCCCCAAAAGTGCCTTCTGTAGACAAGGAGGTCCAGAGCAGGACACAGGTGAGGAATTTTGCAAGTAGTCCTAGCATAACTGTTACTATGAGTGCCTGGAAATTCAGAGGTGCTAATGACTGTATCTAAAGGGGGAAGAAGAGCACCTGCTTAATGAAAGGGAAAAGGTAATTTTGGTGAACAAAGTTTGGAAATAATGGTATAGAAAACAAGCCCAACACATTAGAGTAAACCTGAAATCTGACCTGTCTTCTCACCATCTGATTGGTGGAGAATATACTTATTGGGTTCAGTTTACCTTTCTCAAGACAACCAACCCAATGGAATTCTGGCTCACACTTTGGAGACCACTGAGGTTCAGATAATATTTCTAAAATGCAAGGAATGCTTTGCAAGTTTATGTACTTTGAAGGCATTAAGGACCAATAAATTATTCTCTTAAAGGATATAATGTTAATTCAATAAAGATATAAGTACAGAAAGAGCTATGATTAAGTAATTTTAAAAGCGTACCTAACTCTAAGGTACCAGACACTGAGATCCTTACTCGAACTAAACTGCCAAGTATTCAAACTCTGCTCCAGAGAGCACAACCCCAATGGCCTAGCTACATTGTTCAAATGCAAAATGTAAGCTTGCCAAAAAGACTATTTTATGGAGAACTCACACAGGGCAAGCACTCATATGGTGGTCAGAAGAAGCAATACAAGGACACTGTCAAGATCTCAAGAACTTTGGAATTAATTGTGTGACATGGGAGACAGTGGCACAGGACCTCTTAACATGGCATGCCCACATCAGAGAAGGTACTGTGCTCTATGAGCAAAGTAGAATTAAAGCAGCTCAAAGGAAATGCAAGGATGTGCAAGTTTGGAGTATCCACCCCAAATGTTCACAGGGACTATTTGTGCCTCATCTGTGGTAGAACATTCCAAGCTCTATTGGCCTGATCAGCCAGTCAGACACATTGAATCCTGACTCTAACATAATGATGTCATTTTGGTGATCTTCAAGAATGAAGGTCAACAACCAACCAACCAAGTCAGTGAATAAATATTTATTAAGTACCTAGTATGTGCCAAGCCCTATGTAAAGCTTTGGAGCTATAAAGAAAGCCCAAAGACAGTCCTTGCCTTCAAAGAACTGACAAACATAATTGACATGGAACTGACAAAAGCTGCCTAGGGCTAACCAGACATTGTCACTCAGAGCCCCTGATTATTTTGTAAATCTCCCAAACTCTATTCCTGGGTTTCTTTGTGAATTTTTGCTTGTTATGCAAAACAATTTATCTGGTAAAACTGTGAGATGCCTAACCCCTCCCAAGGGCAGCCTAATCATTCTCTCTGCCTTAGTACCCTACATAAACTGTGTTCCCTTTTCCTTGGGTACAGCAGCATTTTCTGTGTGACACACTGAGCTGCAACTCACTTGCCCCAATTAAAGATCTCCATTTTGTGGTGGTATTGACTATTTTCATTAAACAGAACTTACTTATGAGAAAGGATACAAAAAAAGAAAGATAGAAAAAGAGTAGGGGAAAGGAAAGGTACCTGGTGGGGAAGAGGTTATGATGGAGAAGTCCAGAGGAGTGGCAGAATAGAAAATGAAGACATCCAGATTTCAATGTCTTAAATAGAGGTACTGGAAACAGGTCTCCACCCTCGGTCAGAGCAAGGATCTGAGTGAGAAGGATAATGTATGAAGACTTCACAGGGTAAGAATATAGGGGCTACTCTCTTCTCATATTTCTGGAATGGGGAATGTTGGAGGGAGTAGGAGATGCATGGAATTTAACCTCGTAATGACTTAGCTAACTTCTAGAAAGTCAGGGTCTGAAGCTGCAGGTGTCCCTTCCCTTCCCCCTCTCTTGGCGCTAGCATGAGAATTTTACCAAATAGGGAGAATATGGACTACCTGTAAGTTGTTTGTTCTTTGCTCCAGGAAGGTCCCCCTCTCCTTCCTCATTCTTTCTCTTTAGCCATATCATTGCCACATTAGGAGCCAAATAAGGGAAGTATGTATGGATTGGCTCTGTATTTTCGCACCTAGATGGTAAGCCCACCTCCCAGCCAATGGTGAGAAGGAATTGAGGTGGGCGGGAAGAGTATATCTAGTGCTCCATTTCCTTTGTACTTTGCCTCCCACCACTACTTTCCTCGTGGAGGCGACCGCCCAAATCTCAAGAGGTTTGTGAAATAAATTCATTTTGCTTTTCTTAAAGATGTCTCTCCAACTATTTGATTTTTCCATCCCATAAAGATCCCTGAAGGATAGAGGATACTGATGATATAAATGTATTGTGTGAGCTACATAGATGTATAGAGTGACTCAGCCAGGATCCCCTAGGTAGTAAATGTTAGAAACCAAGTTATCCTGTCTCAAAACACACAATACTAAGCACACAGTAAGCAACTTTAATAAATATATACTTGTTGACTCTGAACTCAGCAGTACCTTATATACCAGACCAGAATGACCCCATTTTTATTCTATACAAAGGGACAATAACTATATAGGTATGTGTGCATAATATGTTCATATACACAGTCTTGCTTCTATTCGTTCATCTTTTTTTTAATTAACAAGTTGTTTTTTTTTTCTTCTCATTTCTCTATTACATGGGTGGGGAAAAAAACTTTAAAAATAAGCAAAATCTATCTTCCTGATGTTGAAGTTGCTCAAATTAGTTTCTAATTGTAAAGGGATTATTATGTTATAATCAGTGGATAGTGGATAATGGTCAAGTTTGTTCTAGTATTGAGTTAAAGATTTATCACACCATGACTTTTTAAATTAAAATAAATAAATGTGACTATAATTCTTTTGATTGAGGGAAAGGTTTCAAACTGGCAGAGGAAAAGATTGAATTACCACTTTCCAATGTTGAATATAAATTCAACAGTATGAAACTAAGGAAGGGCTGAATTTGCAGGCCAGGTAATCTTTTGTTTTTAAAGACAACAGGAGTTTATTGTTCCACAAAGGCATCAAACAGTTGAAGTGGGGTTGGCCAGAATTTCAATTGTGAGCTGCTTTTATAGAGAGGGGTAAAATAATTTTTCTATAAGGGTTACATAATCCCAATTGGTATACCTCTCAAAGAAGAGGTGGGATTAGTGCCACTGAAGCTCTTTCCCACTACAGCATCATTGGGATATGGGATAAATGCTAAAGAGAAGGGAATAGCCTTCAGGAGATGGTATTAGTCTGCAGGAGATGGGAAAAGTTGTAAGGGGACATAGCCCTCTCCTGCAGGCTGGCTGAGCACAGTGCCCAAGGGTTGAGCAAGGCTAAAACATGGGAGTCACTCAGACTGATTGTCTCAATAACTGACTTTAAATAATCCCCCTTTTGGTGCTAACCATATTCATAGCACAGCAACACAATCAGATCATTCCTCTATCCTTAAAAGCATCATCTTAATCTCTGCTTCTTGTGCCAAATCAATTTGTGTAAGCTTTAGTGGCTATAAACTAAGGAAATTAGACTTGCAACCAGAAACAAGTGTAATGTGGCCATGAGAGTTACAAAAATTATAACCTCCTGTTTCTGTTTCCTTCGAGGTCATAAAAGTTGAACAGAGTCATAATCTAATACATCCCTTAAGTAGGCAAATGTTTTTTAAACAAACTCTATAGGTAAATTAAGTGAGGCTACAGACTAATTTGAGAGGAGAGATCTACATATTGGCACAGTCAGCCAGAAAACTCAGTAAATATAAACACCAAGAGGCAAACAAACAAAAAACTGAAGGAATATAATAACGATCATCAATATTAATAGCACCAAGGCTTCTCGTAACAAACTAACCCACTTGCAATGTCACTTAATCAGTAGATTTCATCTTCTTTATTTGCTGTAACTGACGGTTCCACCTTCCACATATAGATGGTGTGATTG
This sequence comes from Phalanger gymnotis, assembly GCA_028646595.1. Taxonomy (NCBI): domain Eukaryota; kingdom Metazoa; phylum Chordata; class Mammalia; order Diprotodontia; family Phalangeridae; genus Phalanger; species Phalanger gymnotis. The sequence goes on from CM053623.1 coordinate 360,074,456, forward strand.
GCTGGTGGGTCACCTGTGTTTTCTTGATGTTAGTTGGAAGGCCAAAATTAGCACAAGCAGCAGAGAATCAATCTACACTTTGTGGCCTCTCAGCTTCAAAGGCTGCATTCAGGGCAAAATCATCTGTGAACAACAATGAAAAATCCTGTACCAATTCTTGCTCCACTTAAATTTTGGCTTATATCCTTTTCAAGTTAAATAATTTACCATCAGCTGATGTTGTTGCTGGGTTTGTCTTCATTGAAGGTGTCTAACAACATTATTGAAAACATCATGCTCAAAAGCAGGGGAGCAAGCACACAGCCCTGCTTCACTCCACTGGTGACTGGGAAAGTATAAGTATATCATCCATTATCCTGAATCTGTCAAGCATGATGCCATGAAACTAATGTACAATACTGATGAACTTCTCCAGGCAACCAAATTTTAATATAATTTTCCATATGCCCTCATGACTGACAAAAGACCTTGCTCAATTCACTTTGTGTACAGACCTCCGTTCTGCTCCTGGGATTTCTCTTGGAGTTGATGACCAGCAAACACCCTATCAATCATTTCTGAAGTCACACTAGCTCCTGTACATGGCTAGCTTCCAGGTGAAGGATAAGCATATTAAGGAGGACTCTAGCAAGAATCCTGCTAGACTAAGAGAGAATCCCCAGATTAACACAGGACAATCTATTTCCTTTTTTGGGGTGGACAATGGTGGCATCCTTGAACTTTTGGGGGACAACTTCCTTTTGCCATAAAATCCAGAAAATTTCAGTTGGCTTTTACATGAACAAGTGGACCTAACATGCCCACTTATAAATCTCAGATAAACAGGATCAGGACCAGGTCTTTTGCCACAGGATAGGAGCCTAATGGTGTTCAAAACCTCTTCTGCATTTGGAAATATTGCTAGGGAGAAATTGACTTCAAGCTGAGGCAAACAATCAATGGCTTCAACACGTGGGTTGATGATGATCTGTTGAGAACACTATAGAAGTGTTCAGCCCATCTCTGTATGATCATGTCCTTATCACTAATCAATGTGTCTCTATCAGCACTGAGTAGTTGAAATAAACCACATGTCCTTGGCCAATGAATGTCCTTCGGGGCTTCATAAAAGTGCTTTAGATTGTTACTATCAGCATGAAACAGAACCTCATCTGCCTTTTTACTAAGCCAAGAACCATGTATAATGACTGGTTACAGCAAATGGAGAAGTTTTAAATACTGTGGATAAATTCACTTACCTTGGTAGTGTACTTTCCAGGAATATACACATTGATAATGAGGTTGACGCACACAATGCCAAAGCCAGCTCAGTGTTTGGGAGGCTCCAATTAAAAGTGTGGGAGAGAAGAGGTATTAGACTGACTACTAAACTGAAGGTCTACAGAGTTGTTGTGCTGACCTCATTTTGGTATACTTGTGAAACCTGGACAATATACCAGTGCCATTCCAGGACACTGAATCGCTTCCATTTGAATTTTCATAGGATGATTCTGAAAATCACCAGGCAGGATAAGATCCCAGACACTGAGAACCTTACACAAAATAAACTGTCAAGCATCCCAACTCTACTGCAGAGTGCACTCTGCCCACTCTGACGGGTTAACCACATTATTCAAATGCCAAATGTATGCTTGCCTCACACAAGGCAAGCACTCACATGGTGGTCAGAAGAAGCAATACAAATACACTCTCAAGGTCTCTCTGAAGAACTTTGAAATTGATTACATGACATGGGAGACATTGGCAAAGGACCATACACCACGGCGTACCCACATCAAAGAAGGTGATGAGCAAAGCAAAACTGAAGTAGCTCAAAAGAAACATAAGATAGGCAAATTTAGGGAATCCACCCCAGATGTTCCCATGGACTATTTGGGTCTGACCTGTGATGAAACATTTTGATCTCGTATTAGTCTGATCAGCCAAAGTCAGAACATTACAACTTGTAATGTTGTAAGTGATGTCATTTTTGTCCCCTTAGAGAATAAAGGACAACAACCAAAAAATATTTCATCTCAATTCCTAGATGTCCCATGGAGTCCTCTGACACCTGGAAACCTATTCTTCATACATGTCTGAATAAGCTTCATCATCAGGGCAATTCTTGAAGAGGGTTTCTCCTAGAAAATCTATTTCTTTGGTTCCAAGTCACTTGCAGAGATCCCTAGATTATTTTGCTAATCTACCAGCAACAAGATCAATACAATTTAGTACAACCTCCTAAAGTTGCTTTACTGTAACTAGTTCATGTAGTAAAAACTAACTCAGGCTTTATAGGTCTAACTCTATTAATAATATGACTATAATAATAATAACAAATTAGGAACCCATAATTCACCTGAAACTTCAGATAATTTCATTTTTTTACATGACACTTGTTCTTTCCGTCTTTAGCAAAACCCCATATCTGATATAGATAATGTCATAAACAGGCTGAAAGAACAGAATCTTACTTGGAAAGCGATCCCTCTCATTCCTTAATATTATCACACAGATACTTCCCAACAGAAAAAGAAAAGTAAAAAACCTTTTCCAATTATTAATGCAATTTTACATGTAAAATCCTTAATCAAATTTTGAGAATTTATTACTAAAATATACTCGAATTGTGTATTTCCTTTTAGAAACATTTGAAAGCTAAAATATATACATACATGTATCCTACTTCTTATAGAAAGCAATCCAATGTTGTTTCTTTCTCAAAGTTTACTATTCCGTTATTTTTTTTAATTCTTACATCTTTTTCTTATCTTCCTTCCCTTTTTATAAAGAATATGTATATTGTCTTCTTATCAACCTGAATGACATACCTTATGAACTTAATCTTATATATGAATATAAAACTATTAGCAAGGAGATGACAAGCCTAAGAATACATTTACCTAGCTGCATAGAATGTAGAGTTGACCTAAAATACAGATTAACAATAATAAAATCTTTTGTATTTGTATGCTATTTCAGAAACTCAAATGTTTTCATATCAGTTTATTAATTAGTAGATGTAGTATTGATATGACAAAACAAATTCTACAATTCACCTGCTCTGATTACAGAAATTTGCTATGAAAGGAAAAAAAAAAGGTGGGGGGGGATTGGTTATGAAAATATCAAGACTGTTCTTTAAAAGGCACAGGTTGACCTGACAGAAGCCATAACAAGGGAAATATTCCCTTAGCTCTATTTGATTCAAGGCAAGCTAATTACAAAACAAAACTCTACCTTATTCATATGGCATTTTAGCCAGGCTCAGAATTAACCAGATGGGTAACTTTCCTGTTGAGATAGCACAATGGGAAACTGAATCAAAAAGATCCTGCTTTTACCTATACAAGGTGGTCCCCTTTCTCAGACACAGACATCTAGCTGAAGCCATTCTCAGACTGAACTCCCTTCAGACATAGCATACTATTTTCTTTAGATACTAGACTATTGCCTTCATGAGAATTCAGACAACCATACCTGAAATCAAAACTTAAAATGATGTCAAATGACAATCCCAAGAGATTTCTCTTCACATAGCAAAATTTCACTAATCATAGATTAGGATTAGGTTATTACCATTTTTCTCATGTTTCAATAAGAGTTAACAATGAGCACATAAAGAAATCTTTCATTTATAAATTAAGAATAACAACATTTTAGACTTTCAAGTTGCAGTGAATACATGATAGTTTACTCAAAATCCCAGAAAAATTCTAGCCACTGTAAGCTGCTAATCTGTATTTCCTATTAATTCCTAATTGACATCAGGGACTGAAAAATTAAAATCTTTGAATCTAAGGTCTATTGTTACTATGTTGGCTCAAAGATGTAACTTCAACACATACTACTTATTAACAAATTCAATTTAATAATTTTCATAAGTGATAGCCAAATAATTTATCTATTTTACAATAAAATACCCATTAAATATTTTACATTTTTCAAACATTTCCATGATCCAGATTAAAAGAGAAGTTACCTTTCTCGCAACATTTCTGACAAAATGGTTTCCCAAATTTCATAACATAATAAACAGAAACATAATGATAAAATACATGATAATGTATTTTTAAAACATGACAGTCAGATGACATCAGTTCAGCCAAATGCATTTCCAAATTTCCTTACATAAAGAACTATTCATTTTATCACTTTTGACATTCTATACTTATTGCAAGGAAGACCAAATTAAAATACTTAATTTATTAATATATACATAGTGCTGTGTTGGTAAGCAAAATGGGCTCCTTAGCACTTAGTTCAACAGTTGCCCTTGAGGAGTTTGGCTTTTGTTTGCTTTGAGTGATTCAGCTATTTTATTGAATCTTGCTAAGTGCTAAGCCCCAAGCCCAAAGCCCTATTAGATGTAAAACCTATATGGGTGTGGATTGATGACTGAGGTGGGGCCCAAGGTGGGGCTGACTAAGGGGCGGTGTTGACTCCAGAGCTGACCTGGAAGCAGAGCCGACCTGTGTATGGACCGAGGAGTGCTGAGCAAGGACTTGAGACCAGTGGGTAATCTTCTTACTGGAGAGGGGAAGCATGAATATGATTTGGTTTAATACTATCATGTTTTTCTGTGGCCTCCTGGTTACTCTTGTGAGGCAGACTTATTGGGCCTGGAAGCTTTTGATCAAAATATCAAAATGAGGAGGTTGGTTCGTGGGTCTGTTACTTTGGAGCCTGAATAAATGCTTTAATCCTTCTGCCTTCTACTTAGAGAATTCCTTGTATCCTGCGGTTCTGAACCGTTCAGACATATATATGATTCTCTTTGAAATCACAAATTCAGCCTTCCTACTACAAGTGCTTACCATGTGTCAGGCACTGTATTAAGTACTTTATAATTATTATGCTATTTGATCCTCACCATAACCCTGGCAGGTGGTGCTTATTAGTATTACCTTTACAGATTAAGAAACTATGGTAAACACAGTTGAAGTAACTTGCTTAAAGTCACACAGTTAATAAATTTATTGGATTGGATTTTATCTAAGGTTTTCCTCATTCATGCATTTTCCTAGCATATTGCCTTAATACCAAATAGCAAATTGAATTCTGATTCACAATTATTCTAATAGGAGAAGACACTTCGCTTTAATTGAAAGAACTGTAATTTACCTTCAGGACAAATTCCAACCAAATCAAACCTGGATTTATAATCACAAATGGTAGCATTCAAAATTTCAATTTTTTTCCAGGGCCATTAGGTACTAGCACTACAAATTTCAAAGCACACTCCTTTTAGTTAGCTCCCATTAAAAAAAAAATACATAGCGACACTCACCTCCCTATAAACTATTTTTTTTTTGGTTCCTTTAAAATCACTTAACAAGCCAAATCAATTTTTTTTTTGTAGTTCACCTATTCCCACCTGGATATATTAAGAGAGATAATGAAATGTACACCTCACCTTTCCCTGAGGACCCATTCTTCCCTTGAAATCTCTTGTAATTTTATTTTTCCTTCCAGTGGATGTTAATTAAAGCTTACCAAATTGAAACTAACCTTTTGCTTTATACTCTGATTCCTCACCTCTCTTTGCCTTCACTACTTTCTTAAGCCCATCTCATCTTATTTTTTAACCAAATTTTTCTAACATTTCACTGCATAGTCTGTGGTGACTTTGCTACTAATTTACCAAAACAATTGAATTCTGTTAAATCATTTCACACTAACTTCAAATCTATTATCTAAGTAGGCAAAATCAGTTTCTATTAGAAAGATAGACAGTTCTTCCTTTATATAAATTCATATTATGTAAAACTAACTTTATGTAAAGAATTCTAAAAGAAATCCACATTCCATAAAAACATGTTATTTTACAGTACTATGCTCTCTTTCCTCTCTTACCTCCCAATACACACACACAGAAACACACACACACACACACACACACACACACACACACACACACACACAAAGCCAAGAAAAAAAAACTTTAAATGAAAGCAAGAAGAATGGATGTGCAGAGAGACTGCCATCACTGCCACCATCACTGCATCCGGCACTTGGCTTATGACACTGGCACTGACAGAGAAAACCTTTGTCCCACTCTGTACTAACTCACTGTGTGTCAGTGTTCCATTTGTTTATACTTGTGTGTCACGTGTTTGTCCCCAGCCCCACTGTGTCTCCCATTCTTTCCTATCTCTGTCCATGTTTGGGCCCAAAAGTCTGCCCTTGATGTATTCTTAACTCTTGGGTCTGGCCAGGAACCCAAGTGACTGGCCCTGGCCCCCTTGTGTTCCACATCTTGCTCTTGCTTCTCTGTCCCAGTCCCTACATGTTCTTGAAACATGTGTTAGATCCTTCTGTCCACAAGGATGTGGCCTCCTAACTGCCACCTTCCCTCCCTTCCCTATATCAACATTATGTAAAAATCACTTACATAAAGCTCTGCTGAATGACCCACTTAAGAGAGAATTCAGTGAGAATTGTCTGTACATCTACTGCCCTCAGGAAGGTGAGAAAGGTGGGTGCTGTCTGTGCTTAATCTTAATTTTAATGTCAAACCTCTAAAATCCACTGTTTTAGCAGTTGCCATAATTTGGAAATTTATAGTGAGGATGTTACATTTTAATTAATTAGTATTTAGTCTCTAGTTTGTAATGCCATCATTTTATGTCATTCAGGAAAAAATATTTCCTTACTTTTCTTGTCTGTCTTTATCTCAGCAATCTCCAACTTGGCCAGAGTTGTGAAGGAAGAAAGAAAGAATATTTTTTTCTTATTTTTCCTCCTTATTTAACACTGAAAGTTTAATCACATATCAGTGAGAGTCCCTGTTTAATATTACCCACAACTGGGAGCTCAATTTTGAAAATCCACCCTTCTAAGCTGCATTTCTGTGCTGCCTCAGAACAGTTTGTTTGCTTTTTTTAAAATGGGTGATTACGTGTTCCCCTCCAAAGTTCTCTAAGGGAGAAAGACCTTGTGTGCACAAGAGAACTTCTGAACCATAAGCCCCAGTAAGCCCACCTCACTGCCTGCATCACCCCTTTCCTAAGGCCCATGAAGCAACTATGTTGCTAGCAGCTACTGTAAAGCCAACAACGACCAGCACACAGAGGGCTGCCAAGGAAAGCAACTTTAAGGGGTTAACAATATCAGTTTAATCAAACATACGTATATCATTCACTTAGTTCTGGGGGAAAAGATCAGCCCCCTGAACTTCAAGGCAAATACAAATAGAAATTACAAACATCAATAGACTGACCTTGTCTGATTCAAATCACAATTCATAGTTACCAGAAAAGCACAAACATCTATCCACAGAAGAATTCATCCACAGAAGCTAGAATATGTGGGAAGATACTTTTAAGACTTATATTGTCTCTGGTTTTTTTGGTAAACAAGTCTTTCAGATTTCTACTTTATTGAGCTATTCTGGATATGATGCCAACCAAAGCACAACATGTTCTCTGAGTAATAATTTGCTTTTTATTAAGTCATACCTTCACTCTTCACACCAACAATGGCTCTTTTTGTGGAAAAGAAAAATTATTAGTATTATTGTACTAATACTTATGAAATAGTTAGTTTTGGGCTTTGCTCTGGATATTATGTTTGCAAGTGATTTGTAATCAATCATCATAATGATCATAGAAAATATGTTCGGTCTTAGAATTCTTTTAAATTTTAAACAGTTTAAAAAGTTGGTAATCTCAAATCTCATTTAATCTAAATAGTAAAATAAAATCCCCTTAAAATTACTAACAAACACTTTGAAATTAAAAGGATTAAACAAAAACTTTTGAACAATATATATCCTACTGGGGAAAAGATCACATCCACAAAATCATAATCATACATTTCAAGGAAACATGTGGGGGAATGAAAGACTTCAAAAATGATGTGATACCTTAGTTGAAGTTTGAATGAAAGTTTCTGAGAGAGAATGATAATGAAGCATTTGAAACATGGGACATCTTGTAAGAATTTACAAATTAAGATTGCTCTGTTTTCAGATGATTGCAGTGTGAGCATAGCAAAGTACCCTCCCCTCTCCCCTGATCCTCTCTGTGCTAATTTTTTTTCTAGTGCTTCCTCATATTTGTAATTGTTCAGTGGAATATTTTTGTTGGGACTATTTGCACTCACTCCAATCCACACCTGCATTATGGGGTCAAGGTATTCCTCAGAGGGAGTGGCAATACAATGACAACTCACTTTCAGGATTCTAGTGATATAAGGGGAAAGGAAACTTTATGCCTATTACACACAAACACACACACACAGAAACACACACACGTAACTTCTGGCTACTGCTGAGCTCCTCATTTAAAAAAAACAGCCAAATAACACCATCAATTCTTAATGATGAACCATTTACTAATCAGAAGGCAAACAGTATCATTATAATAAAACAATTCACCTATAAACCTGGGTTACTCTCTCCCACGAATGCACATGACGTCTACAGAAAAGAGTGGCACGCACCTACAGAAACTCAACAGGAAATCACTTGGGTAAGGAAATCCATATACTATGGACAACTTACCACTTTGGACTTCAGACCTTTACGTCCTTGTACTTCACAAGTAAGAGTCTAACCAGGGTGGAGCCACTTTCACACTTAGCTCCTTTATTGAAATGACTTCTTTTTCACACAAAATGACAATATAAACTTATTTCATAGTGAACAAAAAAATGTCACTATCAAGATCTCCCAGGAATAAACCTCAATGTCACTAAAAAAGTAATATTTAATTAAGCTGCTAAGAAATAAGGTCCCTCAGCCCTCTTTATTTTTAGTAATCACTTTTCTCTAAGTCATGGGACACTTGCTACACACCGAAGGATTTCCTGTTCATATAAAGGATGTTTTCTTCTACATTTTTCATGGCCCACTGGAAATCCTTATAGGCCACAGGTCACAAATAAGGGCTGCTTTCTCTCAGCTCCTCTCAGAACTGTGCACATCTTTCACTAAGTATTTCCCTATGAAGTTCTCCAAAACTTCTTATGTCCCTGTACATTATGTCCTTCTACAAATAAAACTGTCCAAATCTGAAAAGGGCTTTTCTCTTTGTGATGAAGATGAATTCATCAGTATTCTTTTTCCACATTCTAACCATGAAACAAAATACTCAAAGTTTTGTAATTCAAATCTTTTAATGGGTTTGAATGATTTGTTTATTGCATTTATCTAAATGTAAAAAACCAGATTGGAACACTGGGGAAAGCACCATATCTTCCTTTCTCCAAGTCCATATTTCTATTCATTGCTCCTTGCTGGCTTTCAAATCTAGGTACATGGGTCTAAATGATTCAAAGTTACAAAAGAACAAAATATACAAATTACCAAAACCATATGTTTGTCATATATATTTTTAATTTGATTTTGATAGAGTCTATTTTGTTAGAGACTAACCTACTTGTGAGTGTGACCATCTGAAATTGAGGTAATCAACCTTTTCCAAATGCAGAAGAGAGGAAATCAAAACAAAATAAAAATTCAGCATATATTGATAGGCCTTCTATTTTACTCTACACAAACATGATTTTTAGAATCTTCTATATTTTATTCTTAAATTAGTCTTGCTCTGTAAACTTGAATAATTTAAACCCTTGAACACCTACTTGAAAGCTCCAAATCTGGAACCAGGCAGCGAGGAGAAATAGATCTGGATTTAGAATGAAGAACTGGGTCCAAGCCCTGCTTCTGACAAATGCTAGCTTTCTGATCCCAAGCAAGTCACTTAATTTCACAAAGACTCGGTCAATCTCTAAGACTATGTGTTGCAGAGAAGGTACAGATGTTCATTAGAAGTGGACGCTTCTTGAAATTAGAGATTGCTTCATTCTTTGTATTTACAACCTCAGTGCTTACCATGATACCTGATACATAATAGGTGTGACGGCTTCCTATTGCCTCTTAAAATATAAACTCTGTTTATATAGATTTCTAAAATCTATGTAATTTCGCCCCAATCTATCTTTCCATTCTCACTGGAAATTACTTCCCCTCTTGAACTCTGCAAACCAGTTCCATCTTCTTCTTCCTCATATGGGACTCCATGGCAATAGACTGACTAGCCCAAAATGGAACACAAAACCTTCTAATCTCTACTTTTTGGCATCACTTTCTTCTTTTAAGACACAGCTAAAATACAATCTGCCTACTAATAGGTGGCCTAGTACATAGAGATTGAGCCTGAAATCAGGAAGACCTCTGTTCAAATCCAAATTCAGATACTCACTACCTGAGTGACCCTAAATAAGTCACTATCTGTTCACTTTAGTTATTCTCAACTGCAAAAAGGGGATCATAATAGCACCTACCTCATAGGGTTATTGTGAGTATCATAAGAGATATCTATAAAGAACTGAGCACAGAGACTAACATATGGTATATATTTAAATGCTGGTTTCCTTCCTTTCCTAACTACTAGGGCCCTACCTCTCAGACTACCCTGACATAAATTATTGTGTATGTATTTGTATTTATTACTTTTGTATTTGTACAGTATATATTAATCAAGTATACAAAATGTCTTTGTTCTTTCTCTCATTAGAATATAAACTCCTAGGAGAAGAGGTAAGGAAGTAGTAGAAAAGGATAAATTACATCACATGAAGAGGCACAAAAACATATTATAGTAGAGGGAAAGAAGGGAGGGAGAAGAGTGGTATCTGAGCTTTTTCTCATTGGATTTGGTTCAAGAAGAGAATAATATATCTGATAAGTATAGAAATCAAACATGACCTACCAGCAGTAGGAGAGGAAAGAGAAAAGAAAAGTGGGGGGGGGGGTCAGAGGGGAAGGAAGAAGTAGCAAGGGGAAAAGGGTAAGACAAAAGAGGGAAATCAAGAGGGAGGGTAAATTGAGGAATGCAGTGGTCAAAAGCAAAACTCTTTTGAGGAGTGGAAAGGAGGAGAGAGAAATAAAAGCATAAACAGGGGAAGGAGGAACAAGATGGAGAAAGACATAGCTTGTAATCATAACTGTGAATGTGAATGGGATGAACTCTCCCAGAAAACAGAGGCAGATAGCAGAATGGATTAAAAACCATAGTCCTACAATATGTTGTTTACAAGAAACACATTTGAAACAAGGGGATACATAGAGGGTAAAATTAAAAGGATGGAGTAGAATATATTGTACTTCAGCTAAAGTAAAAAAAGCAGGAGTAGCAATCCTAATCTCAGACAAAGCAAAAACAAAGATAGATCTAATTAAAAGAGATAAGGAAGGACACTATATCCTGGTAAAAGCCACCGTAAACAATGAGGCAATATCATTATTTCACATATATGCACCAAGTGGTATAGCAAGCAAATTCTTAGAAGAGAAATTAAGGGAGTTACAAGAAGAAATACATAGCACTACTACATACTAGTGGGGGACCTCAACATACCCCTCTCTGAACGTGATAAATATAAGCTCAAAAGAAACAAGAAAGAAGTTAAAGAGTTGAATAGAATTTTAGAAAACTTAGATATGACAGACCTCTGGAGAAAACTGAATAGAGATAAAAAGGAATATTTTCTCAGCAGTATATGGCACATACTAAAAAGTGACCATGTGCTAGGGCATAAAACCCTCACAATCCAGTGCAGAAAGGCAGAAATAGTCAATGCATCCTTGTCAGATCATGATGCAATAAAAATTATTTGTAATAAAGGACCATGGAAAGATAAACTAAAAATTAATTGGAAACTAAGTAATGCAATCCTAAAGAATGAGTGGGTCAAAGAACAAATCATAAAACAATTAATAACTTCATTCAAGAAAATGACAATAATGCGACAACATATCAAAACTTATGGGATGCAGCAAAAGCAGTTCTTAGGGGAAGTTTTATATCTCTAAATGCTTACATGAATAGAATAGATAAAATGGAGATCAATGAAATGGGCATGCATCTGAAAAAGCTAGAAAAAGAAAAAATTGAAAATCCCCAATTAGATACGAAATTAGAAATACTGAAAATCAAAGGAGAGATGAATAAAATTGAAATCAAGAAAACTATTGAACTAATAAATAAAACTAAGAGCTGGTTTTATGAAAAAAAAACAATAAAATTGATAAAGCCTTGGTCAATTTGAATAAAAAAAGTAAACCAAATTACCAGTATCAAAAATGGAAAGGGTGAATTCACCTCCAACCAAGAGGAAATTAAAACAATAATTAGGAATTATTTTGCCCAATTGTATGACCATAGATTTGATAACCTTAGGGAAATGGATGAATATTTACAAAAATACAAATTGCCCAGGTTAGTAGAAGAGGAATTAAATTACCTAAATAACCCCATCTCAGAAAAAGAAATTGAACAAGCCATCAGTGAACTCCCTAGGAAAAAATCTCCAGATCCAGAGAGTTTTTACATGTGAATTGTATCAAACATTAAAGAACACTTAATTGCCATACTTAATAGACTATTTGGGAAAATAGACAAAGAAGGAGTCTTATAAAATTCTTTTTGTGACACAAATATGGTACTGAAACCTAAACCAAGAAGGGTTAAAACAGAGAAAGAAAAATATTGACCAATTTCCCTAATGAATATTGATGCAAAAAATTTTAAATAAAATATTAGAAAAAAGATTGCAGCAATTTATCAGGAGAATAATACATTATTACCAAGTAGGACTTATTCCAGAAATGCAAGGCTGGTTTTTGCAAAACTATCAGCCTTTTTGATCATTTCAGTAACAAAACTAGCAGAAACCATATGAATATCTCAATAGATGCAGAAAAAGCTTTTGACAAAATACAACACATACTCCTATTAAAAACACTAGAAAGCAATATTAATAAATGGAGTCTTCCTTAAAATTATGAATAGCATCAACCTAAAACCAACAGCAAGCATTATATGTAATGGAGATAAGCTAGAATCATTCAAAAACAAGATCAGGGGTGAAACAAGGATGTCCATTATCACCCCTATTATTCAATTTGGTACTAGAAATGTTAGCTTTAGCATTAAGAGAAGAAAAAGAAATTGAATGAATTAGTGTAGGCAAAGAAGAAACTGAACTAGCACTTTTTGCAGATGATATGATTTACTTAGAGAATCCTAGAGATTCAAGTAAAAATATACCTGAAATAATGAACAACTTTAGCAAAGTTGCAGGATAGAAAATAAACCCACATAAAGCCTTGGTATTCCTATGTATTACCAACAAAGCCCAACGACAAGATATAGAAAGATAAATTCCATTTAAAGTTGCTGTAGACACTATAGAATATTTGGGAGTCTACCTACCAAGACAAACCCAGGGTCTATATGAACACAATTACAAAACACTTCTCGCACAAATAGTCAGATCTAAATAAATGGAATAACATCAGTTACTCATGATTAAACTGAGCTAATAGAATAAAAATGACAATTTTACCTAAATCAATTTACTTATTCAGTGCCATATCAATCAAACTACCAAAAAATTGTTTTACAAAGCTGGATAAAATAATAACAAAATTCACCAGGAAGAACAAAAAGTCCAGAATATCAAGGGAATTAAGGGGGAAAATGCTAGGGAAGGTGGCCTAGCCATACCAGATATCACATTGTACTATAAAACAGCAGTCATCAGAACTACTCCATATGGGCTAAGAAACAGAGTGGTTTATCAGTGGAAGAGGTTAGGTACACAAGACGCGGAAGTCAATGACTACAGCAAGCTAATCTTTGATAAACCCAAAGAATCCAGCTTCTGGGCTAAGAATTCACTATTCTACAAAAACTGCTGGGAAAATCAGAAAATGATAGTGCAGAAACTGGACATTGACTAATATCTTATACCATATACCGAAATAAAGTCAAAATGGGTTCACAATTTAGGAATAAAAGCTGATACTATAAGCAATTTGGGAGAGCATGGAATAGTTTACCTATCAGATCTATGGGAACGGGAAGAATTCATGACCTAACAAGAGATATAGAGCAATACAAAATTCAAAATGGATAATTTTGATTATGTTAAACTGAAAAGTTTTTGTATAAAAAAAGCCAATGCAACAAAGATTAGGAGGGAAGCAGAAAACTGGGAGAAAGTCTTTACAAGCAGTGTCTCCGATAAAGGCCTCATGTCCAAAACACACAGGGAACTGATCCACATTTATAGGAATAAAAGTCATTCCCTAATTCAGAAATGGCCAAAGGATATGAACAGGCAGTTTTCAGAGGAAGAAATTAAAGATATCTATAGGCATATGAAAAAATGCTCTAAATCACTATTGATTAGAGAAATGAAAATTAAAACAACTCTTAGGTACCACATGTCTCCTGTCAGAGTGGTGAACATGACAAAACAGGAAAATGACAAATGCTGGAGAGGGTGTGGGAAATTTGGAGCATTAATACATTGTTGGTGGAGTTGTGAACAGTTCCAGCCACTTTGAAGAGCAATTTCAAACTATGCTCAAGGGGCTATAAAATTCGGCATTCCCTTTGACACAGCAATACCACTTCCAGGGCTATATCCCAAAGAGATCACACAAGTGGGAAAACGTGCAAAAATACTTATAGCAGCTCTTTTTGTGGTGGCAAAGAATTGGAAATCAAAGGGATGCCCATCATTTGAGGAATGGCTAAACAAGTGGGGGCATGTGAATGTAATGAAATACTATTGTGCTGTAAGAAATGGGGAAGATACAGACTTCATAATAACCTGGAAAGACCTACATGATGTGAAGCTGAGTGAGAGGAGCATAACCAGGAGAACATTGCACACAACCACAGACATAGTGATTCTGTGATGACTATCTTTGATAGACTTGGCTCTCCTCAACAATACAAGGCTCAAAGACAGCTCCAAAGGACTCATGATGGAAAAAGCTAGCTACATCCAGAGAAAGAACTGTGGAGTCTGAATGCAGACTGAGGCAAACTATTTGCTCTCTTTTCTGTTTTCTCTTCTTTTTTGCTTTTGTTTCTTCTCTCTCATGATTCATTCCATTGGTCATAATTCTTCTTTGCAACTTGACTATTGTGTAAATAAGTTTAATACAAAGGTTTATGTAGAATCTGTATTGGACTGCATGCCGTTTTGGGGGCATGGGGGAAGGGTGGGAAGGGAAGAAAATTTGAAACTCAAGAACATGTAGAACTAAGTGTTGTAAACTGAAAATTAAAAAATCTAATTATAAAAAAGAATACAAATTCCTTGTGAGTAGGATTTGTTTCTTTCTACTAACGCTAGTACCTCTCATAGAACTTGACATATAGAAGGTCATTAATAAATACTTAAGGATTGACTAATTGATATGTTGATTGATTGAAGCTTTTCATCAATATCTTTCAACTGAAAAGGGAAAAATGGAAAAAAAAAAAGGTCCCAAGGACAAACAGCAACAACAACCAAAAAAAAAACCCTAATTAATAGTTTTTAAAATGTAAATATTGTTTCAAATAAATTATGGTTTTCAACCCTTTTAATACTCCCAAGCAAGTATGTTACGTAGTTTTGACCGACATTTCTTTTTATAAATAGATGAAAAGCAGTGCTGCAGCGTTTCATTGTGTAAAATAAGATCTAAAAAGCTACCAAAAAAGTAAAAAAGAAATCCGAAATTTCTTGGTGATATTTCCTTTCAAAGAATGCTGTTGTTTTGAATTCATCCCAAAATGTTGATGATTTTGGAAGTGTATGATAATACTGCAAGAAAATAATCTATATATATAGATAGAAGTCCCTATAGATGGAATTGCTGTCACCATGGAATCCTGAGATGACCTTGAAATAGAATGGATACAAACTGCTTTGGAAATTATGCAAAGTATTCAATCCAGAAAGGCTCAAAAAGATATTTCAGACTGAAACAATAAAAATTCAAGTCCTCGGACAGCCTTTATATATTCAGGATTAATTCTGCTACAAGTAGCAATGAACATATAAATTTGAAAGTATGCTAAATATGTTTTATTTAGACCCAGATATCATTTTCTCATGTTAATTGAGTTACTACATTCAAAAATCTTCTGTATTTTAGCATAGCTAACACATCCAAACTACCAGTGCAACAAATACTTTTCAAAGATAGCTTTTAGCATTAAATTAAGTTCTCTTTCACCTGAGCAACACACAGCTATGTAGCCAACTAAA
Organism: Phalanger gymnotis; assembly: GCA_028646595.1. Taxonomy (NCBI): domain Eukaryota; kingdom Metazoa; phylum Chordata; class Mammalia; order Diprotodontia; family Phalangeridae; genus Phalanger; species Phalanger gymnotis. The sequence goes on from CM053623.1 coordinate 360,090,500, forward strand.
TGTTTTAAGAATAATAGCTCCACAGTGTCTCTCTGGGCAATTTGATGGTTTACTTTACAATTACAAATGGTCATCTGAGAATAATTGGCTTAATAATCATAGTTGTTAGTGCTAATACTGAAAATCAGTTATTTTTTTATTTAAAGATCAAAATCATCTAGAAATAGAAGCATTTATTTGGGACATATGTAGAAATAAATAGATACTCTTCTATTTATTAAAATGGGGAGGGCTGTCATATTAACTATAACATATTTTTGTCGCTTTGCTTCTTGCCAAAATGTGAAGTTGAAGGCATAGGTATTCATAATTTAATGTCTAAATAAATATATAAATTAAATGCAATGTATTATTTAACACAATTTTACTCCCTAAGAGATATAGTGCTTAGGTCCACTTGTTTAAAGCACACACATCTTTAAGCAGTATGTCTATGAAGAAAGCTCAGTGCAGTAAATTTATAAAGGCAAAAATCTTATTTATTACTTTAGTAAATCATTATTCTACATAACCTTCTTAAAAACGAATTCAGTACTTCAAAAGCTTGTTGAATAGTCTGCATTATTAGATTTGCAGATAAAATAGTATTGGTAGTAGCCGTAGTAGTAATGGTAGTAGTAGTAGTACTAGCAGCAGCAGCAGCAGCAATAGCAGTAGCAGTAGCAGTATCTGTAGCAGCAGCTGTAGCAGTGGTAGTAATAGTAATAATAGTAATAGTAATGGTATTAGTAGAAGTAGTAATGCTTTACAATTTTCACATTCTATTTTTAGTAGAACACAGTATTTAACAATGCACTATCCCTATAACTTTATATGGCTTATTGAATTTTCAAAGAACAAAATTTGATGTACATTTCTTACACAGAAAAATAGGCACTATGACAATGTATCACATATGCTTTTATCCCCAGCATCAGGCACAATACTACCTGTTTACTCAGTAAGTGAACAAGAAAAAAAAATCATAAAATAATTTAGCGGATGAAATATACTATGGAAATCCAACATTTTCATTGGATGTACCAGGTAGCATGCTTAAAATCCAAGAATACTAAAAATATAAGATGTTTTCCAGACAGGAAAGGATCCTATTTCATAGAACACAAAGAAACTTAGACAAAAGTCCCATGGCATTATTCTCTTTTTTTCCTTCCTTTTCTTAGTTTAGTATTTGGGTTCACATCTTCTACCCAATGGATGGCATAATTCATTCATTTAATTAAAAAAGGGCTTCTCTTTTGTTTTTCTTTGTTGTTATTGTTGGGTGTGATATATGTAAGGAACACCTTCCTTATCTTTACTCACTTGTTCTGTGTGGTGCATGAGTGCATGTGTGTTTCTTACCATCACTCACTTTTTTGTGTAGTTGGGTGTGTGTTGGCATATGAAAGGAGCCTTGAGAAAATTCCCTAGACTTAAAAAAATGATTCAATTACACATGAATGTTAGTGCCATTTCTCTTCCTGGTCTTAGCACTTAACTAATTCTGAAAGTCAGATATTTGGGCACTTTTTGTTACCTTTGTTGCTTCCTTTCTATTTTCAGGTACTGTGACTGACCTGCTCTTTCTGAAATGTCTAACTCCCTTCTATCTTCCTCGAATTTGTGTTTTGCTTTCTCAACTTTGTACTCTGTTGCCTTCCAGTTCCATCTTCTGCATTCACCTTTACCACAAAGACTTTTACCTCTCAGCTATCCACGAGCATTGATTCAGTGCTGTTCCTCTGCTCTTCTATTTACTGTCTGCTTGAAACTCATTTTTCCTGAGAATAGGAGAAGTCATTATTTTGATCCCAAAAATATGGCCTGAATTCAAATACTATGTCAGACACTTCCTAGATCTGTGACCCTGGATAAGTCATTTAACCTTCCTCATTTATAAAATGGAATAACAATAGCACCTATCTAAGAAGTTGTAAAGTTGTGTGAGAATTGATTGAGATAATACATGAAAAGGTTCTACTTATAGAGGTTATATAAATCATAGCTATTATTAGTTCTTGGTAGCTTAGTTTTAACATATAGAAGAGGGTCAAAATCCATTTCCTTTTATTGTTTTTTTTAAATATACTTAAGGTACATGAGAAAATTAAATGAAATTGAGATTATATTGTTCTTGCCACCCACAATGTCAAGAGATTTATCACAAATATTATAGCACACAACTGTGGTGTTAGGAAATTTTAGAAAGTTGGGAGAATTTACTTAGCGAAAATTAAATTTACTTGTGAAAGTAACATAAACCATGATTTCATCCTAGATTTTCAGAGTTTGAACTTTGTTTTTATATTAAGATATCAAAAATTTACTAAATTTATTCTGTGGTTGGTCATGCCTTCAAGGCACAACTTGTCACTTAAGAATTAGGCCAGCCACTAATATAGGGAAATAAAAAGGTATATAAGCAACACAAAATCAATTTCCTTATGAAATTGATCACCACAGAAAATTAGAGAATAATCTATGGAAAATCTTTATCAGGGTTCTTGTTAATAATATGACCATTATTCAAAAATTGCCATGCAAATGTTCAACAGAAAAATCATTTTTGTATAAATTGTAAATTAAAGCCCACAGTATTCTTGATGACAACCAAGAGTGTCTAACTTTCAAAATAAATTTTGTAGGTTCTTGTGTTGGTAAGTAAAATGGGCTCTTAGG
>CM053623.1:360093660-360134719 GCA_028646595.1 Phalanger gymnotis
CGCGGCGCCTCGCGCACTGGGCTCTGCTTGGCTCAGCTCTGGGGGCTGGGAGTTCTGTTCGGGACAGACCTTACCCCGAGACCATCCAGGCAGACCTGGGCTGGAGTCCTGCTTCCCTCTGCCCCTTTGTGGGTTCTGTAGTTCTAGAATTGGTTCAGAGCCATTTTTTCATAGGTTTTTGGAGGGACTTGGTGGGGAGCTCACGCCAGTTACTGCTTTCCGGTCGCCATCTTGGCTCCGCCCCCGGGAATAGCCCAAATCTTAAGAAATAGATGTGGAGGTATACAAAAAAAATATCCAGATAATGACTTAAAACTACAAATGATTGAAAAAATATTAATTAGTGTCATATAACATTTTATAACTTCTGAGTAGAGAAATATAATTTTAATTGCTAGTTTTAGTTTTTCATAATTGTTTTATTTGTATTATATAGTTTCATTTTTATTTAAAAGAGAATGAGACAAACTTAGCAGGTGAGGAGCTACAAAAATAAAAAGTACAATTTTTTACACTTTTGAGTAATGGTGATAAAAAGATATTAATATCCAAAATTGTAAATGAAAAGACAAGAAGAGCAGCTGCTACTAGAGATGAACTTTAATCGTCCTGTACAACACAAGTGGAATTCTACTTTTTGCTTAAAATGGTTTATCGCTGCCTTATGTCAGTAGTTCTTGTTCACTAACCTTGTAACATTTGCAACCACATTTATATTTGCACATTAAATTTTTAAGAATCAGTGTAACCCTTAAAAGAATATTGCTTCTTGTTGTTGTTCAGCTGAAGGGGCAAACTGTCTTTATTTTTCTGATGGGGGGGCAAAAGATTCCTTGATCTGGTTTCATAGAATCATAGATTTCTAGCAGAAGAGAACCTTAGTTGTCATATTATTAAAACAATTTATAAATGAGGTAACTAAAATTAAGAGAGACTAAATAATTTGCCCATAATGATACAGACAACAGGTGACAGGGCCAGAATCCAAACCCAGATTCTTTGACTTCAATTTCAAAAGGAAAAGAGAATACTAAAAAACTTAGGGAGGTAAAGAAGAGACTCGTATAAGAAAGTAGAACTTAACTGAGCCTTAAAGGGATCAAAGGATTAAAAGAGGGAAGGACAAGGAGGGAGAACTACTTTAGGGATGGGAGGCAGTTTGTACAAAGGAAAAGATGATAAACAATCATTTGTATGGGGAAGAACAACAGGCTATTTGTAACGTAATTTATTAATGGGTACAATGTGAAATAAATAAATCAAAAAGATTGAGGCTAAGTTATGGAAGTCTTTACTAAATATAAGAATGTATTTTTTACCCTAAACACAATAAAAAGGCACTGAAACTTTATGGTAAATAGCACATTTTGCTACATCATTCAAAAAATTCTATTGTTACACAGGTATAATTGTGTTACTGTCTTCATCTTTGAAGGAAAGTCACAATTCAATGAGGTTATACATTCATCTGATAATCTAAGTGTTAAAAATTAGCTAAAACATAATTTGGCACTGTTGATTAACTCCAGCTGTGGAACAGGACAGAGTATTTCAAACAAAATCTATAACCATTCAAGAGTTTGGTCTAGCCGTTCACATTAAAAACAAACAAACAAACAAAAAACAAGGGGAAAAAGTTGGTCAGGAAGATCTGTTATTTAGACTACTATGGTGTACATTTGAAAGATTCTCTCTCATCCAATTTTACACTGTAGTAATATTTTCATTAATAGATGTATATGCACATATATATACACATATGCAAATAGACACACATGTGTGTATACCACATATAGACACATATTGGCTTTTTTATCCTCTCACTCAGCCTTCTTTTATACATACAATCCTACTCTTCATCCATACCATGACTTCCAATTTCTAAACCTTTCAGTTCTCTCCCAGGACCTACAGCACCCAATCTATCTTTTTCTCTCCATCGTACCTTCTTTTGAACCAATTTAACTCTACCCTGTCTTTCTCTATTGAATCCCTAAACCCCTCATCATAACACCAATTACGCCAAGTTAAGCCTCAGGCTTTGATAACTCTCACCTTTTGTCACCTCATGGCCTACACATGGGACCACAAGAAATATATGTTTATATAACCCCAACTGGACCCTCACTGCTGCTAGGCAAGCCTGCTATACCTCCTTTATCAATTCACTAGCCCACTCTCCAAAGTGGCTCTTATAAACATTTTCATCCCTTCTCAAACCTCCTAGAGCTCCCTCTCACTGCTCTCTCTCTCTCTCTCAACTGAGAACCTTGATCATCGTGAACTCCTTTTTTCTACCCTCTTCCTCATATGCTATCATTCAGTTCTCGTCTGCCACTTTCTCCTTCCCATCCATGACAAAGTGGCTTTATTCTTTAATGAGGTTAACTCCTCTGCTTGCTCAAATGATCCCATTCCATCATCTCTTCTCCAATAAATGGCCTCCCCTGTCATCCCCATGCTTTCTCTTATTTTGATTCTCTTGCTCTCCATTAGCTCATTTTTTCCTGCCTGTAAACATTCCCGTGTTTTCCCCATCCTGAAAAAACTCTCACTTGATCCTTTCATCCCTGCTATCAGCCTATTTCTCTTCTGCCCTGTGTAGCTAAACTTGAAAAGGTTGTACACAATAGGTGCCTCACTTGCTCTCCTCTTACTCTCTTCTTAAGATCTTACAATCTGACTCCTAACCTTCTCATTCCCCTGAGAACACTCTTTCCAAAGTTGGTGGTGATCTCTTATTTGTCAAACCCAAAGCCTTTTCTCAATGTTAGTTTTCCTTGACTTCTTTGCACACTGTTGGTTACTCTTTCCTCCCTGATAATCTCTTCTCTCTAAAGTTTTGGGACATCGATGGCTCCTGGAGTTCCTTCTACCTATCTGACCATACTTTCTGTCTCTTTTGCTAGATTTTCTTCCAGATCATTCCCTCTAACCATGAGTGTACATCAGGATTCTTTCCTAGGTCCTCTTGTCTTCTCTCTCTATGCTAGTTCACTTGGTAGTCTCATAAGTTTACCATTCTCCCAGTGTCTCAGGCTCACAATCTAGAGGTGATCCTGGATTCCTCATGATCTCTCACCTTTAATAACAGAACTGTTGCCAAGGCCTGCAGATTTTACTTTTGTCACATCTCTCCAATATATAACTTTCTCTCTTCTGACATGGCAACCAATCTAGTGCAGAGTCTGAGCACCTCACAGCTGGATTATTGCAATAGCCTGCTAGTGGGTCTGCCTGCCTCAGATCTCTCTCCACTCCAATCCATTCAGACACTAAACTTATTTTCCTAAAACATTGGTCTGACCATGTCGCCCCATACTTGAAAACTCTAGTGACTTCCTATTGCCTCCAGATCAAATATAAAATGCTTTGTTTTGCGTTCTAAGCCCTTCATAAACAAGCCCTCTCCTAAATTTGCAGCTTCTTACATCTTACTCTCCAACACGTATTCTTGAATCCTGTGATAATGGCTGCCTTGCTGTTCCAAGAGCAAGACACTTCATCTCTTGGCTCCAGGAATGTTCTTTGGCTGTCCCCCATGCCTGGAATGGTCTTCCTCCTCCACACTGACAATTGGCCTCCTCAGCTAACATACTACCTTCTACAAGAAGCCTATTCCTAACTTTGTTTAACTCCAGTTCTTTCTCTCTTTAAATTATTTCCTATTTATGTTGTTTATAGCTTGCTATGTATGTGTGTCTACATGTGCATGTATACACACATACTCACACATGCATACAGATACATGTGTATAATATATATTGCATATTACTTTCTCCATTATATTGTAAGCTCTTTGAGGGCAGGGTCTACTTTTACCTCTTTTTTTGTATCCCCAGTACTTATCACAGTGCCAGTCACATAGTATGCACTCAATAAATGTTTATTGATTGATTTACATGTATGCATATATGTATAATTTCCAAGTAAGTTTAAACTGTAGTAGTATCTATAATATTTTTGATCAAATTAGTATATATGTATATATGTGTGCATGTACATACACACATCTGTATAAATGTGTGTATATATACATACACACATATACATATATGTATATCACAGACATAAAAACACTAAAAATGAATAATTAGTTGGGCCAAGAACTGAATAAACAAGAACAGATTAGATTTACTTAGGGAAACTATAAAACTCTTTTAATGATGGAAAACTTGTCCCTGAAACAAAGGCCTATTTTCTTTAATAATAATCTATGCATGTGGTCGATAGCTGTGTCACACTCTGGTTTCCTAAGAGGAGAATAGAGAAGTACATGGTGTATTGGAGTGAGCTGTATCCCATTACAAATATGGAACTATGAAGATGAACAAGAATAAATAAATAAACAAGAGCAAGAATGTCAATTTTTAAAGTATGATAAATAAAAAGAGAAATGGGCTGCTCACAACATCAAACAAGTGGTAACTTGTAGATTGCCTATGTGCTCCACTAATAATTTAGTGATATTACAAAAAAGTATTATAGCTCCAATATTCTACATGCAACTTTGTTATGACCTTATAGAAGGCTGTGGACAAAAACAGGATGGATGCTCAATGAAGAAAACAAAGTAGATAGTACTGATAAGGATATCTTACAGAAAAAAAATCTTAATAGAAATAAATATATAATTTATTTATGTTTTTAGTTAAATTCTATCTGTTACATATTGTAACAATGATCGGCTGTGAAATACTTAGCTACTCTCAACAAGGTAGTGATTTGAGATGATTCCAAAAGACACATGATGAAAAATTATACCAACCTCCAGAGAGAGAACTGATGAAATAGGAGTATAAATTGAAGTAAATTTTTTCTACTTTATTTTTCTTGCTTTTTTGTGACATGGTATAACGTTAATGGGATACAAAGATCTTCCCTGCCCATTAATAGGCCTCATATGGAGCCCATTAAGGGAAGCTTGCTTGTAGGAAGGCTTTCATACCTTTTGGTACTAAGTTGAGTAGACACTGAGTCACGAGGGCTGTGATGCCTTCTGGTTCTGAGAAGTCTATGTGTACTCAGTTGGTATTTTGCTTTGGGGGTTTGCTTATGAGAATGATCTTTCGATTCCTTGGTTGAGACTCTGAATAGCCATATGTTCAGAGCCCTCACCCAACTGCTTAGATGTAAAGGTTTCTCAATCCAGTGGTATATGTAAAACGTATAACAATATTGCTTTACTTTAGGCAGTTAAGAGCCCTGTCTGATGGCCTTTATGGTAATATCTCTGTTTGTATTTTCTTTGTATTTTCTCTGCTTGTATTTTCTTTGATGTTCAAGGGGCTGACTTTTCCCCTGAACTTGCGAATGTAGTTAAAGAAGATTGGCGATCCCTTTAAATTAAGTTGCTTTCCTTTAAAAAAACACATTAAAGAACCTGACCTAGCAGGCCATCCTGTGTATGCTAGGGTGCTTGTTGCTACACATGGCCAATGTGGAAATGTTTTACATGATTGCACATGTGAAATTGACATAATATTGCTTGCCTTCCCAATACATGGAGGAGGAACTAGACGGAGGGTGAGAATCTGGAACTCAATTTTTTTTAAAGAGTGAAAAATAAGAAAATAAACTATCTGCTATGAAACAGAACTAAATCTAATCTTGTTATGTCTTCTAGTGTTATTAATTTTTTATTAACATATTGCATCCTTATAATATCTCCTTATTATATGCATCTGAGGATGGTTGAATTTGTTGTCAAAACCCTACCTGTTTTTTTTTTCATTTTCTAGCTGTAGAGTGCTGTATAATGTAGAATCAGCAATCTTTCTTGATCAGTTAGATGGTTCCCAGAAATCTATGAGAGCTGGTCTCAAAATTAGTCACTCAATAAAGATTTATTAAACACTGACGATGTGCCAGGCACTGTGCTAAGTGCTGGGGATTAAAAATGAGGGAAATAGTGTTGAAGAGAAGGGGGAAAAAGAAAGAAAAAAAGGAAGGAAAAAAGGAAAGAAAGAAAAAAAATCTTAGCCCTTGAGGAGCTCATAATTGAATAAAAGAAGAAAATACAAAAGTAACCCAAAAAGCAGTGGCTGGCTTGGGTGCCCCCCTTAAATGAAGGTTTTGGGAGGAATTCTCCAATCAGAGCGAGAAGACTCAACTGTCAGGAGGCAGTGATGAGTAAGTTCAGGGATGAAGAGATCTAACAGGATGATTAGGTTCTTGGGTCATGATAGAGAAGTCTAGAAGAATCTTGCCTGTGACACATACTGATTTTATAACCTTGAGCAAATTACTTGACTCCAATCTCTAGGGGCCAGTGGTATCAAACTCAAATAAAAATGGGGGCCAGTAAACCATACTTAAAATTCCCTGTAAGCCACATATTAACTTAAAAAACTACATAGTAACATGATTTATCTCCTATTGTATCTATTTATTTTGTTAAATATTTCTCCATTATAATCTAGTTCGGAGGCACTCAGGCATGTTTTGGAACACATGTGTGTCTCCAGCCTGTCATTTGACACTTCTGCTCAGACAGTTCTCTAAGAAAAGAGAAATTGCTAATCTACATTAGTGGGGAGAGTTTTCTCCTCTAACAGCACAAGGAAGAAATTATGTGGTGTTCTAATATTTTCTTCCTTCCTCATCTTCCCAAATGACTGAAAATGATGTTACCTGAAAAATTCTTGACTGAGAACTTTAAAAATTCCAACATCCCCACAGACTTACAGTTTAGCTGAGGTTTATGGCTAGCAAAAATAGTTGATAGTATTGAGTGATTTGAATAAATCTGTTCAATTGTTGAAATAACTAATTAGAGAGAAATTAGGGTGCTTTGTTGGTTTCTGAATAGATGGAGCGTATTCTCTAGAAGCAGAAAGAAAATGAACAATAAGATTTGTAGTCTTAAGAACATTGTAAGAGCTAGAAAAAAAATCTAAGAGTCTATCTATAATTTAACTGTCTCATTTTATAAAGGAAGAAATGGAGGTACAGAGGTACAGAGGAACAAAATTGCAAAGCTAGGATTGAACCTTGGTGTTCTGGCTCAAAAGTCCATAGTATATTCCACTGCAGGATACTGACTTCAAAGATGTTGTTGGATGAAGAATAGTAACAGCTGTGCTTCACGGACAGGGTTTTGAGGGGTAAATGACCAGCACAAGTGGTGGCAAAATAGAAGAATAACCTTATTTGTAGGAAAGCTGTCATGGATTTCTTTATCACTAATCCTGGGACACAGGGCAAACTTGACCTCTTCCATGTTGGCAAAGAATGTATCCAACAAAATAGAAAATTTTCCTCAGCAAAGGACATTGGGACTTTCTGGAATTGTGTAAGATGATAGAGATTAGGCCCATACACCAAAGTATCTTCTTGGTACTATGTGGTACCAAAAAAATGATCTATAATACCTTTTAACAACTTCTGTGATCCTAGAATCAGATCATAGTCAAAGAGTTGAAAGAAGCCTTAGGGATCATCTACTCCAAATCTTACAGATGTGGTAACTGAACACCGGACAGATAAATTTGCACACAATCACATAAATTGATGGAACCAGGAAAAAAATTAAGATGTTTTCCAAATCCACGATTCTTTCCATTCACCCTGTAGCCTCAAGGAATGTAGGAAGAAAAGGTAAGTGGGATTTTAAGTGAAAATCAAACATACACTATTTCTTTTTAAAAAACTTTTTTCAAGTTTTTGTACAAATGAAACCAATACAACCAAGATTAGGAGGGAAGCAGAAAACTGGTAAAGAATTTTTATAACCAGTATCTCTGACAAGGCTTCATCTCTAAAATATTCATGGAACTGAGTGAAATTTATAGGAACACAAGTAATTCCCCAATTGATAAATGGTCAAAGGATATAAACAGGCAGTTTTCAGAGGAAGAAATTAAAGATATCTATAGTCATATAAAAAAAATGCTCTAAATCTCTATTGATTAGTGAAATGCATTTCAAAACAACTCCCAGGTACCATATCTCTCCTGTCAGATTGACTAACATGTCAAAACAAGAGAATGATAGACGTTGGAGAAGATGTGGGAAAATTAGAACATTACTGCATTGCTGGTAGAGCTGTGAACTGATCCAACCATTCTGGAGAGCAATTTGGAACTATGCCCAAAGGGCTATAAAAATGTGCATAGCCTTCGACCCAGCCATACCACCTCTAGGGCTATATCCCAAAGAGACCATACAAGGAGGAGAAGGACATGTACGTTCAAAAATATTTATAGCAGCCTCTTTGTGGTGGCAAAGATTTGAAAATCAGGGGGATTCCTATCAATTGGGGAATGGCTAAACAAATTGTGGTATATTAATGTAGTGGAATACTATTGTGCTATAAGAAATGAGGATCAGAAGGACTTCATAAGAACGTGGAGAAACTTATGCTGAGATGATGAGTGAAGGGAGCAGAACTAGGAGAATATCATACACAACCACAGACACATTCCTTCTGTGATGACTAACTTTGATAGACTTGGTTCTTCTCAACAATGCAAAGTTCTAAGACAGCTCCAAAAGAGTCATGATGGAAAAGGCTATCCACATCCAGAGAAAGAATTATGGAGTCAGAATGAAGATTGAAGCAAACTATTTGCTCTCTCTTTTTTTTAAATTTTATTTGATATGATTTTGGGGTTTGTTTCATATTTCTCATGGTTCATTTCATTGGTTATAATTCTTCTTTACAACTTGATTATTGGGAAAATAACTTTAATGTGAAGGTATATGTAGAACCTATATCAGATCACACGCCATCTTAGAGGGGGGGAGAAAATTTGGAACTCAAAAACTTGTGGAATGGAGTATTGTAAACTACAAAATAAAATAAAATAATTAACTTAAAATTTTTTTCAGAGATATATGATAAAATGAAATAATTTGACTCTCAATTTGTCATTTATCTTATTAAGGTATTTGCTGTGATGAGAAGTAACAGTCTCATTTTTTATAAGATTTTTTTCATTTCTTTTCATTTTATTTTTTAATTTATGGAATAAAATAAACAATTCCATAACACAGTTTAATATAAAAGATGATTCCACATGAAACTGAAAATCTACCATGCACAAATTGGTATTCCTTTTAAATATATATTGAAATTATCATGTAAATTTATTTTTCCCTCCTTTTTCTCCCTCCTACCCTAGAGAAGGCTACCACTGGACAAATGTATATGTGTATATATATATATATATATATATACACACACACATATACACACACACACACAAAATGTTTGTGTCTGTGTGTATCTGTATATATACACACCATGGGATACACACACGTAAAATTACTTAGTACATATCTCTATTTATCATCAATGGTATTCTTAAAAAAATGCCTACAGCCCCCAAAAGCCAGGATCACAATAGCAGTATGTTTCAGAGTAAGATTTATACCTAGGACTGTGTGCCTAGTTTTCTATTTATTACACTATACTGCCTCACCACTGTAGATGTAAATTAATTAAGCTAAGATATTATAGATCATAAGGTGTGTACCTTTTCTTTATTTCATTATCTTATTTTTAAAGGTGGGGGGGGGTTTCTAAATTTCCTTGCTAAGGAATTAGTCATTAGAATTTACACCTACCCTAGCTAGGGATGAAAGTCTATTTTCATTTAAGCTCTTGTCAAATTGCCTAAAAATCATTTCTGAGTTGTCATCCATAGCATATTTAATCCTTTTCAATGGATTTTCCCCAGTTTTTCTGAGAGCATCCTGATCATCATTTCTGATGGAACAACAGTATTTCTTCGTAATCATATACCACAATTTATTCAGCTAATTCTCAATTGATAAGTATCCCCTCAATTTCTAATTCTTTGCCCCAGAAATGAGCTGCTATAAGTATTTTTGTAAATATAGGTCCTTTTCTTTTTTTTTTTGTCTTTGGGGGAGATACAGACTTAGTAGTACTATTGTTAGGTCAAAGGGTACATTCGGTTTCACCCTTTGGGCATAGTTCCTAATTGCTCTACAGAATAGTTGAATCAGTTCACTACTCCACTATTAGTGTACAAATGTCTCAATTTTCCCAAATCCCCTCCAATATTTGTCATTTACCTTTTAGCAAATCTAATAGGTATGAGGTAGTACATCAGAATTGTTTTAATTTGCATTTCTCCAATTGATAGAGTATTTTTTCCCATATGACTATAGATGGCTTTGATTATTTCATTTAAAAACAGATCATATGTTTTGATTATTTATAAATTGGGGAATGGCTCTTCTTTTTTTAAAATTTGATTCAATTCTCTATCTGTTGGAGAAATGAGGCCTTTATCAGAGAAATTTGCTCCAGATTTTTTTTTCACAGTTACTATTGCTAACTGTATTTCCTTCCATCCTACTACCCCCTTCCCCATTTATTCTACTTTCTCTCTCCTTTCACCCATCACCAAGCGTTTTTCTTCTGACTACACCCTCCCCTATCTGCCCTCCCTTCTATCACCACCACCACCCCCTTTTGTTTATCCCATTCCTCTCCTACTTTCCTGTGTGGTAACATAGATTTCTATACCCAATTGAGCATGTATTGAGCCAATTCTGATGAGAATAAGGTTCACTCACTTCCCCTCACACCACCCCACCCCTTCCCATCCATTGTCAAAGTTTTTTTCTTGGCTCTTTTGTGAGATAATTTATGCCATTCTACCTCTCCCTTTCTCTTTGTCCCAGTACATTCCTCTCTCACCCCTTAATTTTATTTTTTTTAGATATTCCTGTTATGTGCAATTCACGTCTGTGCCCTCTGTCTACATATGCTCCATTTATCTTGATAAAAAGAAAGTTCTTATCAGCTACAAGTATCATCTTGCCATGTAGGAATGCCGTGCTTAATTTTACAAAGTCTCATATAATTTCTCTTTCCTGTTTAACTTTTTATGCTTCTCTTGTGTCTTGTATTTGAAAGTCAATTTTTGTGTTCAGCTCTGGTCTTTCCATCAAGAATGCTTAAAAGTCCTCTATCTCATTGAATATCCATTTTTTCCCTTGAAAAATTATACTCAGTTTTTCTAGGAAGGTGATTCTTGGTTTTAATCCTAGCTCCTTTGCCCTCTGGAATATGATATTCCTAGCCCTCTGCTCCTTTAAAGTAGAAGCTGCTAGATCTTGTGTTATCCTGATTGTGTTCCCACAACACTCAAATTGTTTCTTTCTGGTTGCTTGCAATATTTTCTTCTTGTACTGGGAACTGTGGAATTTGGCTATAATATTCCTGGCAGTTTTCATTTGGGGATCTCTTTTAGGAGATGATCAGTAGGTTCTTTCAATTTCTATTTTACTCTCTGTTTCCAAAATATCAGGGCAGTTTTCCTTGATAATTTTTTGAAATATGAGGTCTAGGCTCTTTTTTATTATTATGGTTTCAGGTAGTCCAATAATTTTCAAATTATCTCTCCTGGATCTATTTTTCAATGAGATATTTTACATTATATTCTACTTTTTTCATTCTTTTGGTTTTGTTTTATTGTTTCTTGACTTCTCATGAAGGCATTAGCTTCTGTTTGCTCCATTCTGATTTTTAAGGAATGATTTTTTTCCATGAGCTTCTGTACCTCCTTTTCCATTCAGCCATTTCTGCTTTTTAAGGCATTCTTCTCTTCATTGGCTTTTTGGAGCTCTTATGCAATTTAGCCTAGCTTGTTTTTTAAGGTATTATTTTCTTCAGTATTTTTTTGGGGGGGAGGCTCCTTTACCAAGCTGTTGACTCATTTTTCATCATTTTCTTGTATCACTCTCATTTCTCTTCCCAATTTTTACTTACTTACTTTACTTAACTTACTTAATTTTCAAAATCCTTTATGAGGTCTTCTGTGGCCTGAGATCATTTACATTTTCTTTGGAGGCTTTTGATGTAGGAGTTTTGACTTTGTTTTCATCTTCTGAGTGTGTGCTTTGATCTTCCTTGTCACCATAGTTACCATAGTCAGTTGTTTTTTTTTGTTTGTTTGTTAGTTTGTTTTTTATTTTAGGGGTTTTGTTTTTTTGTTTGTTTTGTTTTCTTTTGTTTTTCTATTGCTTGTTCATTTCCCCAGCCTTTTCTGGACCTTTAACTCTTTGCTAATGTGAGACTCTGCCTCCAGGGTGGAAGGTGCACTGTCCCAAGCTTCAGGGGTTTTGTGCAGCTGTTTTCAGAAATAATTCTAGGGACTTGTAAGTTTCTAGTTCTTCCAATGTGTTATGATCTAAGGAGAGGTGTTTACTACTCTCCTCATCTGGGTTCTGGTCTGTGAGCACTCTTCTCTGCCCTGCAACTGTGAAGAGGGCCTCTGCCCTTGTCCAGTGTGGTCACAAGCTCTGGTGTGCCAGCGCTCTTCTTCACCATAGGACTCGCTCCCAGTACTGTGACTCAGATCTGAGTATGGATAAAGCAACAGAGTCCTGCCTCAGTGCTAGCAAAGAGACCCCTGTAAACTTCTTCTGACTTGGTATTTGACCCCTTTACGGTCTGTGGGCTGAGAGCTCCAAACCAATTGCTGCTCCTGCCACACTGTTGATTCAATCAGTCTTAAGGCTTGTTGTTAGTTTGCTGTGGCCAGGGGCTTTGCTGGCACAGTCCTTGCTAGGCTTTGCTCCACTCTCACCCAGGTGTGACCAAGCTTTCCAGTTGACCTTCTGAATTGTTTTTGGCATCTATGGGCTGAGAGGTCTGGAAACTGCCCCTGCTGCAAATGATTTATTCTCCCTGAGGCCTGCTCCTAGTTTGCTAAGACCTTGTCTATGCTGGCAAGGCACAGCTAAATTGCACTACTCTATCACCGTGGAGCAGTAGACCTTTCCTGCCAAATTTTCAAGTTGACTTGGGCTGGACATTTGTTTTACTGCAACTTTTTGTGGTTTCTGCTGCTCTAGAATTTGTTTAGAGTCATTTTAAAGGTATTTGGAGGGTTTTGGGGGAAGAGGTCAGGGGATCCCCTGCCTTTACTCCACCATCTTGGCTCCACCTCTATGTATTCTCAAATTCTTTTATTCTTCTAGTCTCCTTTGAGTCACATATGCTTTTTTTGCCATTTTCATAAACTCTTCCAGTGTTTCAGAATTAGTCAACCGGAGAAGAAGAAAGATGGTCTTAATAAATTAAGGAACAAGTAAGAGCAATTAAAAAAAAAACAAGAAAAATTTGAGTAAAAGGCAGGATTTGAACCCATGCCTTCCTGACTCAGGAATTCTTCCATTATTATGCTACCTCTTTGAATGGTCTATGAAACACTGATTATGCCTACTGAGGTAAAAAATGAAAATATTAAATGATTGCATAGTTGATTCCAGAGTTTTTAGTATAGATTACTCTTCACTTGGTATACAGTAAAGATATATGAAATCCAAACTTCATAGTTTGAGAATTTATCTTAGGTTTAAAAGAGTCACTCAAATTACTGTATTATTTGAATATTTTCTGGCATAGCCGGTAATATTTTATTTTATCCTTTAAAATAGCCATGTAAGTTAGAATAAGTATCTTTTTTTATCCTCTGCTTACAAAAGAAGAAAAACCATAATGGTGAATCCTGATAATCCCATAAGAAAAGCCACCATATCCAAATTTGTATTTTGTCACAATATGGAATAGTAGTTAACAGAGTTAGATTTGTCTTTGTGTAGACCTAGGTTCAACTCACTCCTAGCTACCTACCACCTATGACCTGGGACAATTCATTTAACTTCTCTGAACCTCAGTTTCTCTTTAAAATGGGTATAGTAATACATATAGTACCTACCTCACAGGGTTGTGAAGGGGAAATAAGTTTATGTATAAGAAGCAATTTGCAAGCTTCGTGGCACTATATACATGTTAGTTATTATTTCTTGAGGTAAATTAATGAGAAATGGGTCAGGGATGCTTAGGGGGTACTTAGAATAAATTCAAAATTCTTTTTAGGTGTTGTTTAAGGAAATGAAAGAATGTGCCAAGTACATCAAGGAGACATTTGAAATCACACTTACTGAAACTGTCCAACTTCACAAGGATTTAAATCACACTGAAAAGTGGCAGCATATGCCAATTCAAACACTTTCAAAAAGTCTTCCTGAAAACCCTAATTTCAGGCGTTACCAAGGAAACGGAGACCAATTAAGTAAATTAACAACACAACAAATTTGACAGGATGGGTGGAAATTGACTTTAGAGAGGAGAAAAGGAAAATACACTTCTGACTCTAAACTAATATTTCAAATCTTTCAACTTACAGCAACTCGGAATATGAGTAACAAAGTAATACAAAGACTTTTCAGGCAGAATCTTTAATCCACCAGATGTTGCAACAATTTTGGGGAAGCACTTGGAACCATCTTAGGGGGAAAATGATGACTAACATTTTGAAGAAGAAGAAAATCATAGGAACTATGTTAAATCACATAAAATCTGTGGAAATTAATAAGTTGGAGTTGAATTTGAATGTGATGTATCAATTAAAGAATAACTGGAAAATAGTAGAGGAAATGTAAAGATACAATATTTACTATTCCTTTAGTCATAAAAGGACATAGTACAACATACCCTAGGAAAAATAGAAGAGTTAAAGACAAGGTCACAAGACTAGGCCATGAATCCCATTCAATACCAACACATTATACCAAGAGTATAACTACACTCTTGCTAAGGAAGATCATTGAAAGAGAAACAGAATAAGATAATTTTGGAGTTGAAGAGGATTCATGTTAAAAATCAGGACAATCCCCTCCTTTTGCACATTCAGAAACTAAAGCCCAGTGATGTTAAAATTACTTATGCAAGTTTACTCATGTGGTCAGTGGGAGGACAGGATTTAGTATTTAGGTGTCTTAATTTTCATTCACATGACTCAATGCTACAAGATCACATGTCACTCATTCCTTTGCTTATTTCATCTTATTTACTTGTATGCTATGCTTGCAGAGGCCAAAGCAGTCAAGTCTAAATGAATGAACTAAAAATCTTTCCAGAGAAATAGGAATTTCTTGAGGTTATTTCAATGGGGTAAAGGAAAATATCTTCAATGGGAAATACTTTTAAAAACAGATAATCTAACCAACGGTCTTTTTCTTACTGTTTAAAAGTTCCGTTGTACTTTGGAAAGCATAACGGACAAAGACGTCAAATAATAATTACTAATACATTATGTAAGAGCATTCAATTAGATGGGACAAATTTAACCAAGATCTTTAAATTCTTTCTTCTCATCTAGGACAATGGCTAAACTATTATAAGGGCTCCAAGATATGGATGTTATAGTTTAACACATTTGGAAGAACTTGCTATTTTTACAAAGTGCGTTGAAAATCAATTAGCATACTGATACAATATTGATCGAATTCTCATTATAGATCTTAGTCTTAAAATGAGAATTTTTGAAAGGAAATGTAAGCAAATCCACTGAAAATTAATAATTTTTTATATAAAGACAAAACTTCTTGGAAGGGATCTTGTTTTCTTTTTGATTTCTGAAAGTAAATAAATGAATTTTTCATGACACAAATACAAATTTGATGTATTTGATGATCAAATAATGATATAAGAAGTCCCAGATACCAGAGAACACTAAAATCTCAAACAAGTGTGGAAGACTGGACTTTAAAATATGAATGAAAAAGTAAACCTACCAATTTGATTTTATATGAAAATGTGGCCAACTGAAATTTTATATCTCAAGGACATATGCTTTCATCAGTAGGGGAACTTCACAAACAAAGATCTCAAACAATCCACACTATGTAGCCTTAGAGATTTGCTTGTGGCTCATAGAGATGATTTGATTTATTTATGATTGGACAACAGTAAGTTCTAAAGGAAGTATTTGCAACTGTTTTTCTTCCTTGACTCCATATTCAACACTCTTCACACTACCAATGCCATCCTAAATTTTCAATATTCCATAATTTTAAAACTCTGTAAATAGCTTCAATATTTTCCACCTCCTTTCCTCATTATACACCTCTTATATATCATTAATGACACCTCTTGCATACATATTGTTTTTGGTATCATATTCCAAACTATTGATGACCTCTTTCCTTTTTCCCTTTAGGTGAATTACAAATTTTGAGTATTCAGACATTGTGGTATTCTAAGATTCTGAGGCATATAACATAAGTAGCAGAAAACTGATGTCAAGAGACCAGTAATTTTGCTGCTAATAATAATATATAACAAACTAGGGAAAAGTCACAGTTCCCCCAGGCCTTTTCGGTCTTGCTTCAAAACTATTTGCCTGGTAACCAGGGACATTATGGTAGTTTAAAAATAATCTAGCCATCTTTTCTTGATGAAACTCCTTTGAAATTTAGGTAAGTGGAGTCCTTAGAATGTTTTGAGGGGGAAAAATCAATCTATTTAATCAAATTAATTAGAATTTAATTTATCTTTCTTATCTAGGACGAGCTCCAAAACAGCTTGGCCACTTCCTAGTTTAGTCTCCATAGTGTCTAGTACCAAGTAATACCTCTTTATTGTGCCAAATTAGGTACAAAATAAGAGGGATTATTAAGATGAAATTATAAGCAAAACAAAACAAGGGAGTTTTACAAGCTCTGAATTTGCTCGTCATATTGACTTTGTTCTGATACATAATTGAGCCAGAGTTCCCTCCTTATTTGCACTTTCACTTCTCACAATAACAATGTCTGTGGCCTTGTGTCTTCACATACCTAATGTAACCTAGAAGAAGTCATCCAAAGATGTTATCTTTCCAGGAATAACTTTGAACTTTGTATTTTTAGGATTGATGTAAAAGACTCTATTATCTTTAAGTATAACATTTTGATGGATTTGTGTACTCACTGGTGATATAGTAATTTTATTTAAAAGCCCATGAGCTCAATAGTTCAATTTGTAACTAGATGTGTGTGTATTCATTATTATACTGAGAAGTCATGTGTTTCATGGTCCTCATTCAATGCCTTTCTCTCTAAAACAAAGTTAGATAGAGATATATGTGTACATATGTATGTACACACATACACATACATATTTTCAGTTTCAGCTTTACTGGTATCCTATGACTGTTGCTTAGAAAATTGCAAAAGTATTCTTTATTAAAGTATCTAGAAATCAGGAATGGATATATAAATTAGGAAATCATCTTTATTAAAATGGTAGTTAAAATCCTTTGAGAAAATGAGATTGCCAAAAGATAAAGGATGGAGAGACATCCACATTATTGAAATGGAAAGGGGATGACAAGGAAAAGAGACAGAAAAGCAGAAGGTAAAAAGACTACTGGAAATTAAAATAAAATGTTATTTATAAAGCTGAAGGACAAAAAATTCCATATCTAAAGATGTGAGATACAAAGACCTAGGATCTAACTCTTCTAGATTCTGCCACTTACTAACATTTAACTATTGGAATGGTGACTAGTAAGGGCCAAATGGGGCTTTACAAATGTATGCCAACAATCAGGAAAAAACACTTCCTTTAAGGATGTGGATACGGTTTGCTTTTCCCATGAAGTGGAGCTTCTGCTAGTTTATCGGACATTGAGGTTGTCTACCAAAGATTCTCTGTCAAATCAAAAGATCATTTAGAGCTGGATGAGAACCAGAGGCCAAATAATATCACCGTCTCATTTTATATGTGAAGAAGCTGAGGACCAGGGAGGTTACATGACTTGCCCAAGGACTCAAAAGTAATGAGCATTAGAGGCAGGATTTTAACCAATAATAGTTTGCCACTTTTCCTCTTGTAATTCTGCTTCTGCAATCTTAGTCCAGGTTCTCAATGTGTTGCCATTAGATTCTTCCACATGTCATAGAAGTCTTGTCCTTCGTGCTTGTAATATCTCCCCTCTGACCCTTTACCCTCTGCTCCGTAACTATGCCACCTTGTTGCTCTCGAAACTATAGTATCTTCTTTCCAAAGTATTTCTGTCACAGTTTGAAATTCTTAGTTGTCTGTTAATTTGAGTTTCTCATCTGTAAAAATGGAATTAAAACAACAACACAATACTATAACTACCTACCTAAAAATATATTATAAGGATTAAAGGAAACATGTAAAGGGACTTGTAGTCATAAAGCATTGAATAAATATCAGTTAATATTCCTTATCCTGTCCAATGACTAGTTTAGTCTGGTTCCTCTCACTTACTAGGGCTGTGGTAAACGTTTGTTGAATTGAATCGCATTAAATTGTTAGCAAAGCAAAAAGTGGCCATCTTGGAAATAATTAATAGTACTGCTACCAAATTTCTTGGAATGTATGATTACTTTAAAAATTGCTTATAAAAGTGATGTTAGAAGTGAAATTCTACATTAAATGGTTCTTTAATTTTTATCCAAAAATGTTTTCAAATTACAAGCAATAGTGCACTATTATTAGAAAGCGAATTGGGCCAGCGCTAGCTAGATTTTATTGACTTACTGTACTGCAATACTTAGTAGAATCACTTAATTAGCTGCTTCATTATGTAGACAGCATATGTTGTTTTCATTATATATTCAAGACAAAAGTTTATAGGATCATAGATTTAGAGCTGAAAGGGGCCAGAGAAACCGTTCAGTTCAAGTTCTTCATTTCACAGATAAGTCTGTCAATCAACAAATATGTAGATGCAGGAAACTGACACAGAAAGGTTAGGTGACTTGTGTTGTATCATGCAGGTAGTGTTAGAGACAGGATTAAAACCCAGTTGTCTTGACTCCGAGTCAATCCTCTAACACATTTCTAGTCAATCCTTTCTGAATTCAATAACATATATCTTGTAGTAAAACCTGGACACCAGTTAAAAAATTTGAACGTTTATATTTTGTGGTCCACTGCACAAAACTTTATCACGGTCTTATCATCTACTAACAATTGAGTATCACTGAGTTCAAGAATGCATCTACATTCAGAGGAAACTGAGGACAAGGACAATAATTTATGCAATAAAAATGATATAACAACTAACTGAAAAAACTTTAGAACTATTCAACACAATGATAAACCATGAGTCCTAAAAATGAAAATGAAACATGCTACTCCCTTCTTAACAGAGAAATGATGAATGTAAAATTCAAAAAGATACATAAGGTCATTCATGGTCAATGTGGAAATATGCTTTGCTGGACTATGCAGTTATGTATTAAGGTGTGCGTGCATGCGTGTGTGTGTGTGTGTGTGTGTGTGTGTGTTTAATTTGTTCCATTGGGGCAAGGTAATGAGAATAACAGATTAAGAAAAACAAAAGCAAAGGCTATTATGCTATGATACAGCAGACGGATTGCATTAGAATTTATTGCTGTGCAGCAGCTTTATTCTGAATTGAAAATTAGGACCTGAACCACACTGCCAAAGACGAATTGTGAAAATAAAGTATTTTTCAATGTACTGCCTGGATTTCATAGAACTGCTTTTGATGTTGATGGTAATGAATTGGGAGTATTATTTGAAAATAAAATATGTTACATGTACAGGCTTTAAAGAGGACATCATTTGCATTTTTTAAATAATTGTATTGTTAGGATATATATATGTACGTGTGTGTGTATGTATGTATACATATACACATATATGCATGATATATATAAATAGTCTAATAAAAAATTCAAAAGAGAATCTTCAGTATATCAAAATACTTTTGACAAAACTGCAATAAATTATTGTGTTTAGGTGTTGCTAAGAGCAAAATATCCAGGTACATGGGATTTTTACAATTGGAACAGATTTTATATGTCATCTAATCTGACCATCTCATTTTAAAGATAAGGCAAAGTGATTAGTTCAAGGTCACAACGTAATATCAACGTGACTATTTTTTAGAATGAAGTTTTGGAAATAAGTATTTGTTAAAAGATAATTGTCATCTTTGGAATAGTGCAACACGATCTTGAATGGTTGAAAATAATTATTCTCAGGAACAAGAATATGAATAAAAACTTGTTAATAACATGAATATAATTAAACTTATTTTAAATAATTTCATTAATGCTGTGAAATGACTTTTGCTCAATCCTTTTGTACATGAAGTCTGCTACCTCATTAAATATTATTGAGTCAAGTCCTGCCATTTTGTTCAAAATTATGTTTCTGGCATTTAACTATTCAGCCCTAAATGTTAAGAATGTCAATTATATAAGCATCCATCTCTTTCACTACTGTCTCCTATCAAACATTAATGGCGGAAGCTCTAATTCATTTCATACTCTTTCAGTTATCTGCCCTGGAGAAGGTTGATATTGTAACAGTGTTCTGACAACCTCTGGTAAGTAATTACTCTTAAAAACATCTCAGTAAACTCAATTTACTCCAGGGGTCTTTAAAATGATATCACATTAAAATGCAATGCTTCTTCAAATGACAAGGTCATCCAAAAAAGCTAAACTATACTTTATCTTCATCAGAAAATTACCCCTTTCAATAAAAAATCTTACAACTTAAGTTTCCAACTAGGATAAAGAAAAGGTGATACTTGAAATACAAAAAAAAAAAAACATTAAGTGCTTCTCTTCACTGTCACAATAACACTGAAACATCATGTGACATCTTAAGTTGAAAAAATGGTCTTTTTGTCTAAATTAGGAACATCAAACTAATGTCAAAGAACGTTCGAATTCAAAATTGCCTATCGTAGACTACTGTTATTTACTATAATTCCCTTAACTTAAGAATGTTTCTTTGCTCTTTCAGTAAAATTTACAGTACCCTTAGTATGAGTACCAATTTTATGCAGAATAGTGTCAGGAAAAGAGAGCCAAGAATTCGAGGACCTGGGTTTCTGATCCCAGTTGTGAAATTTACTAGTTGTGTGACCTTGGGTAAGTCATTTAATGTCTGTGTGACTCAATTTGCTAGTCTGTAAAGTAGAAGCAACAATATATGTGGAATCTGCCTCACAGGCCTATTTCTAAGATGAAAGGCCATTGTTAAGTCTTGTGAAGCTTCAAGTGCTTTAGTAACTATTGATAACTATTACTATTATTTACTGTCCTTGTTTGTATTGTTTTTAGTGTTGCAATTTTGCCTTGTTTATTTTTAATGTTACTCAGATAGAAATGGCACTAAGATGAATTTTTATCCTATTATTACTTTATAAGGATAACTAGATAGACTGATGTATAGTATTGGACTTGGAGTCAGAAACATCTACTCTCAGCTTCAATGCCCTTACCTGTAAAATGGGTATAATAATAGCAACTACCCCCCAAAGTTGTTGTGAGGATCCAATGAAATGACATATAAAATGCTTTGTAAAAATTCAACCACTACATAAATGCTATTATGCTTAATGTTATAAAGACCAAATAACTGGTTTGTATAGTTGCATAAAAGTATTTGGACATAGGATTGTCTTTGGTAGGCTCACTGAGACCATCCTCCGTCCTCATCCTATTTCCATATAATTTTGATCTCCCTTCGAGAATCTCTAAATTTCGAAAACTTTTCATCGCACATAGTTTTTTGAAAATTTGAGTATTTGATATACAGATAGCTATTAGAATATTATTCTTAACATACTAATTTTGTGTCTGAGAATTACAGAAATAATTCTGTCTGAAATTATGCCATGATCCAGGTACATTATTTTAACTGAATTTTCTAGAATATTATGAGTTGAATATTTGTAGTATGAATGTCACCTGTCAATATACAAAAGATAGGGAGCTTTTGATTTATAATTCTAGACATGAGGTCCTGTCTTGTTAGGTATTAAATAGGTACAATTTTTTTTATGGTTTTCTATTATGTGCTCCACAGTTGCTTTATATAATCTGCATGAGTACACTGTTTGGGCTATGTAAGAATAACATTCGTTTAATTTTGGGTGTCAATAACTTGCTCCTCATTTGCTATCCTAAACCCCTCTATTTCCATAAACATAGCCTCATGACCCAATGATTTTCTTTTTTTTATTTTTTTAAAAAATTTTTCTTTGTGTATGTATTATTGGTTCAACTCATTTGGTGGTCACCTATGGAGGGCCTTTTCATTCTGTTCTTGGATCTTAGCCATTTTATAGGCTCCATCCAGAGGTATAGTTCTTTTAGTTACATTTGATAAATCTATTAAATTCTTATTATAAACTTTTACTATTGCTCAATGGAGTGGCATTGGCTTACGTGAAAATATGTATACTTCCACCTATTTAATGTGTTCTCTGAAAATATCTATCAAAAATATTCTTTCATTTTTGTTAAGCAAGGACTAAATATCCATTCTATAGTTGCTATAGAAAGGCCCAGGGCCATCTCCAGTCATCCTGATCTATATCTTGCCACTGGACTTGGCTCTAGAAGAGAAAGTGAGACTGGTGACTTTCTACTGCCTTCCCCCACTTAAATCCAATACACTTGCATGCCATGGCATCACCTGTGCCTCATGTCATGGTCCTCTTTGAGAAGAAGTACAAACAGCACTATAGAAAAGGGCAGCCAGGTGGCATAGAGGATAGAGTTCTAGGCCTGGAATCAGAAAGATTCATCCTCCAGAGTTCAAATCTGGCCTTTAACACTTACTAACTTCGAGGGTATGGGCAAGTCACTTAACACTTCATAAGCTTTGAAATGTTTATATAACCTACGTAAACTGTAAAATTGGCCTATAGTTGGAGGGGCCACTGATATTCTCCTCTTTTGCTATAAATATATCATAATTTGTATTTAAAATGTAAATTCACATATATATTTGAGAAAAAGTTGGTAATGTGCCTTAACAAGTAATCATGTGCCACTGTGAAGTGTTCAAGGCAATAATCATAGATCTTATCCAGTCCCACTGCTTTAACATTTTTCAGAGGAGCTAGTTTTAGCTATGTCCTTTGATGTAACAGTCATTTAATCCAACTTGCAGATACATTGAGTGAGATTTCTTTTACTCGTGTAGACCCCAAATTTTATCACATCCTTCTTTAGGGCTTCTGTCTTACATCGGATTTTTTCAATTCTCAAACTTCTTTCTGTAGGAAAGTTTTTTAATTGGTGTGGGGTGGTGTTTATGTTCTTGATCTACATTTATTTCATCACCTTAACTCTTTTACTTTAAATTGCTGTTAAGGTAAATTGAGAGTTTCTGGTGCTATTTTGTTTTCCTGAGCACTTTCGACAAATTTGTTTTTTACATGTACTTGTATCACAATATGATATGAATATGCATTCATATTTTATAGTCTGTTTGCCACCAATGATATAAACATCAAATGCCTTTCTACAGATCTTCAGTAGCCTTACTTACACACCTTTGACAGTCTGGGAAAGCCTAAGGATCATTCCTCAAAAGAATGTCAGTTTCGTTTTTAATTTGTAGTTGAAGGAAATGCCAAATTTTAGTTATAAGACAGTGAAAATCAATCCATATTTTTCCCATCCAAATTTGCAGATCCTTCTATGGGCTCCATATTAAAAACTACTATGGAATAAGAGCAAGAAAAATACGAAGTTCGAAAACCTGATAGAAGAGGAAAATTTTCATAAACTTATTGAAAAACCACTTTTTTATTATGAGTATTGTATTCCTGTGATGGACATGCTATTTTGCATGATGTTCTCAGTAATCATGTCTCTAATTCATATAGTGCTTTAACCTTAAGTACTTCACTTACCTCATTTTCTCATCTGATAGATGCTCTAACCGTAAGAGATAAATGCTATTTCTGCTGTTGTCCAGTAGATTCTTTGTGACACCATTTAGGGGCGAGGTTTTTTTGGCAAAGATTGGTTTGCCATTTCCTTCTCCAGCTCATTTTACAGATGAGGAACTGAGGCAAACAGCACTAAGTGACTTGTCCAGGGTTATACACTGTTACTAAGTGTCTGAGGCCAGATTCGAACTCAGGAAAATGAGTTTTCCTGACTCCAGGTTTGACACTCTATCCATTGCAACGCTTAGCTGCCCAGCTGGTGTTTTACAGATGAGGAAACCAAAGCTCAGAGAGTTTGTGTGCCTTGTCCAGCGTTACATGTCTAAAAATATTCTTCTGTATAATGGGGATAATAACAGCAGCAGCATCACATGATATTTGTGACAATCGATATCTGCAAAACACTTTAAAAGCCTTAAAGAACTATATAAATTATTTTATCATAATTGTTGTTGCTGCTGCTATGATTGATTGTTTGGCAATGACAGGATTGAATCTGACTCCAGGTTTTCTGACCATACACCTAGAACACGTCCTAAAACGAGATCAATGAACTGATGCTTCTGATCCATTATAAGTCTTTAATACGGGAAAGACGGAAACAAGCATTTATTAAATTCTACTATGTGCCAAGCGCCATGCTACATAATTGACAAGTATTATCTCATTTGATCCTCACCACATCCCTGGGAGGTAAGTGCTATAATTATCCATACTTTATGGTTGAGGAAATTGAAACAAACACAGGTTAAGTGACTTACCCAGGATCACACAGCTATTGTCTGAAGGTGGATTTATACTCAAATCTCCCTCATTCCAGAACCAGTGTCCTATCTGATGCTCTACCTAGCTGCCTTGATGATAATAATAATATTAATGAAAATGTGTCAGCATAGAACTCCCTAGAACTGTATATTCTCTCCTTGTACCTTTCCTGTATGTAGTGGTAATAGTGGTCCTGGAAAGTCATCTTGCTATTGCCTAAAAGTACTGGAATGGTTTACCCTTCTGAGACTGGCCCCACCCATAGTTCTACAGTATGTGACCTTAATACCTGTTCTGTAGCCTGATAACAATTATGGATTGTTTATGTGTCTCTTTACAAAGATATGCTTCTTGGAGCCAAATTCCCATTCGGCTTCTACATAAGAACCCTTAGAGTGCTCAGCTCTATTTGAAGTCATATGTCAGCATAATTGAACAGGGAAACTCAAAAGAACAATTTTTTTCACAGAGTATTTATAGCACTTCTTTCCTCTTTGTGAATTGAGATGACTGACACATTATTTACAATATCAAAGCTTCTTCTTCTAGGGTCTAGGAGCCCTAAGAAGTGAAGATAGGCACAAATTTATCTTTATCTTAAACAGTAAAAAGAGCAGTTAATATGTAATAGAGGTGGCCCTGGGTTCTCAAACCCTTGGTCAATGGATAGCAAGGTCTGACCAAGCAGCAAGCAAGGTCTGATGGATGAAATACACTCCTTCTAGTTTCAGAGAGACATGTCCCTGGAAAGATCCTTACCTGGTTATATCGGTAGAGTCTGGGAGTCTCCAGGTACTCTGAAATCAGAGAACCTACTGACGAATCCTAACTTGGACACATGCAATTTGTGTGAATTTGGGCCAGATTGGGCCTGAGTCTCCTCCTCTACAAAACGAGGGGGTGGAATGAGGCGGCCTCTGAGGACCCTACCAGCTCTAGAGCTATGGTCATATGAATGAATATATTTAGCCAGAGCAACTCAAAAACTGCTACTAACTTGTGGAGAGGTTGCAATCAGTGTCAATGGAAAAAGAACACATTGATCAAGCCACTCATTCATTTAAAAAAATTATACATCTACTATGAAAGAAGGATAACATGGGCAAGCATGAAAAGGGATGTGTGGTGTGTGTGTATTAAGATGGGCTGAAATTTGGGTATATGCAATACGAGAATGCCCATATTGATAGTATCAGAGATAACGTGCTGAGCACTGGACAAGGATCATGGGATTCAAAGATGATGAACAACACAGATCTTTCTTTCAAAATACTTGCAAACTAATAGGTAGGATGCGATATGTAAGCAAACGAGGATGATACTGCATAATGTGTCATAAGGCTTCAAATAGAAAATAACTTTTAGCATAAGGGGCTTCAGGGAGAGTTTCATAGAGGAGGCAGGTTTGAAAATCAGATTTTTTTAAATTGTTAAACCGTGTTGTTTGTCTTCTGAATAAGTAAATTCTGCAAAGATGCAGCTTGGTATAACGGAAAGTATACTTGTCAGGAGTCAGAAGAGTCCTTGGTTCATGTCTTATCTCTATTGTCTGTCATTTGTACAGCTGTATTCAAATCACTCAAACTACTTGAGCCTCAGTTTTTGCATCTTTAAATTGGGATAATACCTACTTCATGGAGGTATTAGGAGCCTTAAATGAGCTAATACATGTAAAGTGCTTTGCAAACAAAGTGCTATATAAGTGTTAGTCTTTATCATTCTTGACTCTGTCTACACATGATGTGGGACAACAGTTCTGAGAATTATTCTAATATGACCTGTGATCACAATGAATTGGTAGCAAATGGTAATATTATCGGTAAATTTGAAATCCTGGCTATTCCAGTCTTATCTAGACAGTCCACTTTGAACAAAGACCCAAATTGTGGTTATAGTTAATTTCAGTCTTCAGAAGTACTCAGCTCTTCTCCTTGTGGACAGTGTTTTCCTGTCTTAAATATGGATGAGTAATAAAAAAGCAGGAGTAGAATGAATACCTCCTATGTGTCTGACACTGCCCTAGGGGCTAGATAAGAATTACATTTACATTTCATCTCTTTACCATCTTGCCTGGTCAGAGAGCGAAAGGTCCCACATCAGCAAATTTTTCAGGTGACTAGAATTTGTTCTGATAAGTGCTAAAACGCTTAAAAATCATTTAGGTTGTGAATATTTATAAAATAGATTAATATTCATTTGGAGAGACAATAGAAAACTCTTAATTGTATGTTTACAAGGGTAGTTAGAAAGCTTAAATGATTCTGTCTTCATTATCAACATCTAAAGCATCACCATCCTGGCAAGGTTGGGCCTAGACCATTTAATCGCCAATACTCCAGATCAAGGAGTTCTCTATAACATACTGATGTTATAGAGTTTAATATACCCTGCTCAACTAGATTTTCTTTGATCTTAACATCTGGGCTGAATCCCAGGTATGTTATTACCCTCAATCATCTTCATAGCTGACTCAATGGTCAAAGGTTATTGGATGATGACAGAGTGAGAGAAGTTATTCTTCTCAGAGCTGACTTTCCAAAGGTACTTGGGATGCCCGAAAAGTTATGTTCATGGAAGGTAGGAAATGTTCAGATTTTCTTTCTTGTGTGGCTGTAGATATACTTCAATGCTGACTTTTTAGACTCTGGGACTGCTGAATTATCCTCTCTCTCTCTCTCTCTCTCTCTCTCTCTCTCTCTCTCTCTCTCTCTCATCAAACTTCTATCTTAGTGTTCAGTCCTCTCTTGGGGGAAAAGATCTGTTAGCATTATACAGACTTATAATGCTAACCCACACTCAGTCCATGAACGAGTTCTCTTCCAAAGCCTGTTCTTTGTTACACAGGATACACTAACTATAGCAGTCATTTTTATGAGTATCAATTTTTAGACTGTGCTAAAATATAGTTCTACTCCTAGAGATTATGGAGTGTGCATGGCAGTTTGCTCCAGTGCTTAAAGGCCTGAGACTGCTGTGATTTTTGAATTGTTATCTGCTTTTCATAGTTGTACTGTCTCCCCTCTTTCAGTTTCAGGGTTGTTATTTTGTGACAATATCAATATCCTTTCTTCATGCAATGAAGTCTTAACTCAAATTTACTACATTTCAATAATAGTCTGGGAAAACACATGCTTGAACTCATTAGAATTATTTGAAAAAGTAAGAATAAATAAGCTATGAGTGGGGGCTTTTGATATATCTTCTGAATAAAGGGCACAAGGGTTAATATATAGGCTTTATGTCATCTACTTTAGTTGGTCAGATGTATATTTTAAAACTATGATTTTCATAAATATACCAAATAGATGAGATTGTTCAATATGTCCTCTGGAGAAGTAAATTGATCTTTTGTAAATCATTATGGTCCTTGCCCTTAAGGAGCTAACAGCCTCAATGGTGATCCAATCTATAGCAAGTAAATCCTCAAACAATAAAAGGCAAAAACACAACTAGGTGCTGATTTGTGCAGGAATTGAATATTGATAGAAGTTAATATGGCCAAAGAAGACTTCGTGGACAAAATGCTATTTTAACTGAGTCTGGAAGGAGGTAGATATTTTGTAAGCTAAAGAGAAATAGGAGACTATTCCATAAAAAAGAGGGAACAATAAAGCACAGAAAGGAGAGAATCTACCAAGCAGCTTAGGGTTGAACCCAGCTGGACTGAGAAAATTAAAATCAGTATGTAGATACTTGTTCTATAATAAGATTGTGAAATTATTTTCTCTGCCTGTTTAATGAATAATAATAGCTAAAATAGAGTTCATTTTGCAGTGGTCCAAATCCTTGCCCATCTGACATCTAACAGGACTTGGGGTTCTCCCTCAATTCTTTACAGGTCAACAATTCTCTGAAAATACTGTTGAATTTACATTCCTCATGAGAACACATTACTATTTCATCTGAACCATTTCACCTGTTTATGATTCCTGGTAAATATATTTGACTGCCAACAACCCTGTTAATATTTTAGTTTATGGGATCCCTGATAATGCAGTATTCTCCTATCTGCATCCTGTCAAGTACCTGAATTTAACTGTATGCATTTAAATTTCATCATTATCATTCAAAAGTCCTTTATTAAAGAGAATACGGTGGCTGGATATATACCATACAAAGATATTGAAGTAAAAAAAGCAAAAAAAAATGCAGAAATCCACAGGAATATTTGGAGTCACATAAATTAGGCATCAGGATAATTAGAATTCTGAAGTGGCCTGAGGGATTTCCTGAGCCTTTTGTTTTCAGAAGTCATTGGATAGGCTGTAGCAGCTAGTCATTTCTGAAAACTGCTTTTCAGTAGTCTCATGTAATGCAAACTGTTAGTCAACAAATGGTTAATACATCATTATGTATGTTACCAGTCAATTGTGAGCTCTGACAATTTCAACACTACCACATATCTTCCTCTAGAAGGAACACAAATGAAAAATCTGGGTGGTTTCCCAACCACCTGCCAGAGTTAAAAACACTGACTACTCCCTCTCTTAGGAAAACGGGGCCCAGGGCTCAGGCCATATTGGGAAATTTCCCTTAATCTATCCTCTCCTCCCAAACTCTACATCTTCAGAATGCTCTCCTCCTGTGCTAAGCTGTTTTGCCCAGGCCCTCCTGTCCCCTTTCCCATTACTAGCGAGGAAAAAAAAGAACACCTGCACAAAGTATATTAGGCTTCCCTCACATTCCTGAAACTAGCAAAAACCTGTCTTTATCAACTGGCTTACTACACTGACTTACAGATATCAGGTATCACACCAAAGGGTACAGTGAAGAGAACTGTCTACCACTTCCATCCCAGAATTGCTGGATACGTGAAAAAATATATTTTTTTAAACCTCAATAAATAAATTGTTGTCTTAAAGGCCTAGAAGTAAATATTCCCTATGAAGTTCAAATTGAGATATCAACAGAAGAGACAGAAGAAATGTCAAATGATTAGTTCAATTTAAAGTGAAAAAATGTACATGTTTCAATTTTCAGGTTACAATTCAATAAAGTTAAATTCAAGCACTAGTAAAAACAGCAAAGTCACAAAACAAGAAGGAACTGGAAAAAATTAACAAAAATGATTAGGTAAAGAAAAAAAATAAGAAAACAATTGAATACCTAAGAGAAAATATCATATACCAAAACCTATGGAATATGGGCAAAACAGATATCACCTCATACGATAATGAAAGAAATAAAGAAATATTCCAAATATAATTTGAAAAAAAGTTTATAAAGTTAAAAAGATAAATGAAATATAGAAATTAAAGAAAGGTGAATTAATATTTATTTTTAAAAAAACAATAAAATCCAAAACTATTAGCAAATTTAATTCAAAAATGAGAAAAAATATAGTTTTTTAAAAAGGAAATTGATACAATAAATAAAAAGGAAATAAAAGTGTTATTATACACATCTCTCTCATCTAACAAATTAGAGGGATATAGATTGCTCAAACTTATAAATGGGAAAATATTGTAAATAAACCAATATATGAAAGAAAAGACAAGTCAACAAAATTCTATAACATAAAATACTGTTTGTCTTTCACTTTTCATAACTGAATTCTTTTAAATTTTCTAAGAGCACATAAATTCTATGATAGACCAAATTTTCTGAAAGCATGTAATTTCTATGGTAACAATAATAAAACAATCATTATCTGAGGGGCAGCTAGGTGGCCAGTGAGTAGAGCACTGGCCCTGGAGTCAGAAGCACCTGAGTTCAAATCTGGCCTCAGACAATTGACACACTTACTAGCTGTGTGACCTTGGGCAAGTCACTTAAGCCCAATTGCCCTGCCAAAAAAAGGAATGTTTAAAAAAGAAATAAATGTTGTGTCTCATACTTTCCAAAATAAACAAATAATTAAAAGATCATTTTAAAAAAATTATTATCTGTATGGATATAGAAATATATAGTGAATATTTTACTCAATACCGTGAATGATCAATTAAAATTAAAAACAGTGAAAACAAACAAAAACCCTACAGGGGAGCCAAGATGGTGGAGTAAATACTAAGTGGGTCTCAAACTCCCTTATTGACCTTGAAAAACCAGACAATATTATCCCAGTAAAAAGCCTAGAATGGTGGAGCCAGTAGAAAAACAGGGCAGGTAGTCCTTCAGCACACAAGGCTAGAAAACATCCTTCTAGCTGTGGCTGTACATGATGGGGAGCATCCCAGTAAGCCAGCAGCAAGTCCCCTCACCTCAACAAACTAGCCCCAAGGTGGTGGAGCTTGCAAGCACCAACACCAGGACCTCAGGTGTGCCATTACACAGCCAGAGGAATTGGCAGACACTAGCACAGATGGGCATCCACCAGACTGAGCCTACCTATGCTCTAGTGCAGCCTTAAGAGAGGAGACCTGAAGCTGCCAGACTACCCCTCCCCCATACCTCACACCTCAAGCTTCAGTGTAACCCTGGGGAAACAGACAGAGACCATCACACACAAAGCCTGTAAGAAGGCACTTAGCCCCCAGCAAAAGAAGTGCAGGGCAGAGTCCTCTGCGCCCCAGAAGCAGAGATCCACTTTAAAAGCCAGGAAAAAGGCAATCACAATAAGCAAAAAGCAAATCAGAAAAGCAAAGACCATAGATTCTTACTATGGAGACAGGGAAGATCAAAATATGAATTCATAAGAGGACAGCACTGACACTATACCCACTTCTGAAACCTCAAAAGAGAATATGACCCGGACTCAAGTCCAATAAACATTCTTGGAAGAGCACAAGAAGGCTTTTAAAAGTCATATTAGAGATATAGAATAAACACTGACCAATTCTTTTAAAAACACAATTGACAAAATGAAAAAGAAAATCACTGGGGAAAATAACTCCTTAAAAAGTGAAATTGGCTAAATAGAAAAGGAGGTACAAAAGCTAACTGAAGAAAACAATTTGTTAAAAATTAGAATTGGGCAAGTAAAAGCTAATAACTCTATGAGGCAACAAGAATCAGTCAAACAAATTCAAAAGAATGAAAAAAGAAGAAAAGATATAAAATATCTCATTAAAAAAAATTGACCTGGAAAACTGATCCAGGGCAGACAATTTAAGAATTATTGTTCTGCCAGAAAGCCATAATGAAAAAAGAGCCTAGACAGCATCTTCCAAGAAATCACCAATGAAAACTTCCATGAGATTCTAGAAACAGGGCAAAAATCACCTCCTGAAAGGGATCTCAAATTGAAAACTCCAAGGAATATTTTAGTGAAATTCCAGAATTATCAGGTCAAGGAGAAAATACTGCAAACCGCCAGAAAGGAAAAAAATTCAAGTATTGTGAAACTGCAGTCAGGATTATGCAGAACCTTGCACCTAATACATTAAAAGATCAGAGGGATTGGAATATGACATTCTGTAAGGCAAAGGAGCTTGGACTACAACCAAAGAATTAAGCATAATCGTTCAGGCAAGGAGATGGACATTCAATGAAATAAGGAACTTCCAGATCTTCCTGATGAAAAAGCCAGAGCTCAATGGACAAATTGGTCTTCAAATACAAGACCCAAGAGAGGCATAAAAAGCTCAACAGGAAAAAATGTTATTCGATAAGGGCAAATTGTTTATATCCATACTAGGGATGGTGATGGTGATACTTGTCAATCTTGAGAATTGTATCTTTATTATGACATTTAAATGGGATATATGCAGACAGAGGGTGTCAGTATAAGTTAACTTATGATAAAAAAAAAAAATTAAGGGTCCAAAGGGATTATAATAGGAGAAGAGGAAAGGAGGAGGCAGAAAAGGGTAAAATTACATCACATGAAGAGATCCAAAAACATATTATAGTAGAGGGAAAGAAGGGAGGGAGGTGAGCATTGTTTGAAATTTATTCTCATTGTATTTGCTTCAAGGAGAGTATAACTTACTCAGTTAAGTATAGAGATTTAACCTGCCCTGCAGGCAGTAGGAGGGGAAATGGGAAAGAAAGGGGAGGGGTGGTTAGAATGGAGGGAAGAAGTAGTAAGGGAAAAGGGAAAGAAAAGGGAGGGGAGCTGATAGAAGGGTGGGAAAATTGAGGGAGGCAATGGTGAAAAGCAAAACTCTTTTGAGGAGAGAGAGAAAGATAGGAGGGAAAGGGGAGAAATAAAAGCATAAATGGAAGAGGGTATAGGATGGAGAGAAAGACACAGATAGCAATCATAACTGTAAATGTGAATGGGATGAACTCTCCCATAAAACAAGGCAGATAGCAGAATGGATTAAAAACCATAATCCTACAATACGCTATTTAAAAAAAAAAAAACACATTTGAAGCAGGGAGATACATACAGGAAAAAAGGAAAAGGCTAGAGTAGAACATACTGTGCTTCAGCAGAAGTAAAATAAGCAGAGGTAGCAATCCTAATCTCACAAAAAGCAAAAGCAAAAATAGATCTAACCAAAAGAGATAAGGGAGGAAGCTATATTCTGCTAAAAGACACCACACACAGTGAAGTAATCTCATTGCTAAATATATATACACCAAGTGGTATAGCATCCAAATTCTTAGAGGACAAGTAAAGGGAGTTACAGGAAGAAATAGACAGCAAAACTATACTAGTGGGGGACCTCAGCCTCCCCCTCTCTGAACTCGATAAATCTAACCTCAAAATAAACAAGAAAGAAGTGAAGGAGGTGAATACAATTTTAGAAAAAGTAGATATAGTGGACCTCTGGAGAAAACTGAATGAGGATAGAAAGGAATAGACCTTTTTTTCTCAACAGTACATGGAGATGTCTTCTGATATCTTCTGTCTTTTTTTTTTGAAAAGCTCATATCTAAAGGAAAGTAATGAATGCCTCAGAGTGGGGGCTACCCAAAAGATCCAGGCACCAGGGTTTTGGCTCTAGAGACTCTGAAGACTCAAGGAAGGGAAAAGATCTCTGGGTTTCATAAAAGCCAGATATGTCACCAGCCTGGAGAGCAGGTCTGTGCCCTTGGAGAAAGTGATCTTTTGCCAGGCATAGTTAAAAATGCCAATATCACCAATTTTGTGTTCTGTGGGTAAAACAGACTGGGTCATTTCTAAACTATAAGACTAATTGAAAGGTTTAATTGCTTAGATCTCATGAGATGATTTGATTTCATGACACGATTTGTAAAATGGTACAAATAGGTTACCTCTAGAAAGGCCAACTCAGTGCCCTTGAGGGGCATTGTGAACTCATAGAACTGGCTGAACGAAGATAGGGAAACCACCAGGTGACTACTAGATGATGTCCCTGCTAGACTGAGGGACAGATCTAGGTTCTAATAAAGGCAGGGGGATGGATAGAGGACCAAAGGAAGTTGGCCTCTCCTCTTCCTGGAAGCAAGTTTAGATCCTGAGTCTGGATGAGATTCAAGCCCCAGAACCTGAGAATCATAAAGACAAAAATTGACCATGTACTAGGCCATAAAAACATCACAATCCAGTGCAAAAAGACAGAAATACTAAATGCATCCTTTTCAGATCATGATGTAATAAAAATTTCATGTAATAAAGGGCCATGGAAAGATAGACCACAAATTAATTGGAAACTAAATAATCTAATCCTATAAAGAATGAGTGGGTCAAACAACAAATTATAAAAACAATCAATATCTTCATTCAAGAGAATGACAATAATGAGACAACATACCAAAATTTATAGGATGCAGTGAAAGCAGTTCTTAGGGGATGTTTTATATCTCTGAATGCTTACATGAATAAAACAGAGAAAGAGGAGATCAATGAATTGGGCATGCAACAGAAAAAGCTAGAAAAAATTGAAAATCCTCAAGTAAATACCAAATTAGAAATATTGAAAACCAAAGGAAATATGAATAAAATTGAAATTAAGAAAACTATTCAAGTAACAAACAAAACAAGGAGCTGCCCAAAGAGTTATTAAAGTACCTATACCCATGCACCCACAATTATCACTACTAGGTCTGTTTCCAAAGATAATTAGGGAAAAAGGAAAAGAGCCTATATGTTCCAAAATATTCATAGCATCTCTCTTTGCGGTGGCAAAGAACCGGGAATGGTAGAGATGCCATCAATTGGAGAATGGCTGAACAAGCTGTGGTATATGATCATAGTGGAATACTGTTAGGCTAGAAGATGAGCTCAATGATTTTATAAAAGCATGGCTAGAATTGTGCAAAATGATGAAGAATCAGTAGAATTAAGAGAATGTTGTATATAGTAACAGCGATGTTGTTTTAAGAACAATTTTGAGCAACTAAGTAATTTTGACATAAAAACCCAAAGTAACCACAAAGGACTTATGAAGGAAGACACTATTGGCATCAGAGAAAAAATAATAAATAGACATAAATCTAGAATAATTTTACATACACACACATCACATACATATTTGCATCTAATGCTAGTCATGTCTAGAGCCGGGCAGGGAGGGGAAGAAAAAAGGGGAGAAAAGAAAGCTACATGATAACTTTACAATATATTTAAAAAGAACTGCAAGTTGTAGAAAATAGATTTGCAGGTTCATGTGTAATCCTCTTTTATCTATTCTACTATTTTATGGAAATGCTTGTTTTATTCTGTAAGTTCAGAAATTTAAAAAAAATTTAAAAAAGAAAACCAAAGAGAAATTCATACAAAAATTGGCAAAACTGTTAAGGCACATATTGAAAATAAATGCTTATGAAGAGAGTCTAGTATTATCTGACTTTAAAGCATATCACATAGTTTTTGTCATCAAAACTCTCGTGTGAAAATAGACATTATATCAGTTTAATAGAATGAATACTCGAGGCATCCAAACATAAGAATTCAAAATATTAACAGAGCTTGACAAACTGTTCAAAAGAAAATATTGGAAAATTTTTCATTATTTAACATAGTACTTGGGAATTTGAGCCCTTTTTTCTTGTACAACAAGTCTAAGGAATTATTGTTGATGAGAAAGATATGTTTGGTTATGATATTCAGGGATTTGTGCAGCTTTTTTCAAGAATACTTCCAGAGACTTTAAGTTTTCACTTCTTTCAAAGTGGTATAATTAAATGAGAGGTATATTTATTACTCTTCTGGCCTGTGCTCTGTTTGGTGAGTGACTACAAGCACTCTTTTCTGCCCTGGAACTATGTTGAGAATCCCTGCTCCACTGTGGTCTATGTCCTTCTCCATATCATGGTTAAAATCTGAAAGAACAGGGTTTAGTACAAATCACTGGGGCACTAAACTAAGTATCATTTGTTTCTTCCTGGCTTCATAATTGAATTAAAAAAATACTATTCTTTGGATCAAAGCCATTCAACCTCACATAACTTTACAATTATGTGGTTTACTTTTTTCAACTGAAAAGATGGAAATTAAGGATAGCAAAAAAGATTTCATGAAATGTATACTAAAATTTCAATAAACTACATAGCATTCTGACATTCTAATCCTGTTAAAATAATAATAATAATAATGATAGGCACTATTTATATAACACTTTAAGGTTTGCAAAGTACTTTACAAATACATTATCTGATACAATAACTCTGGAAAGTAATAGCTATTAATATCTCTATTTTACAGTTAAAAAAACTGATAATGACTGGCCTAGGGTTAATTGCCTGAGACCAAATTTGAACATAAGTCTTCCTGACTCTGGGACCAACACTGTATCCACTTTCTTGCAGAACTCTTTTTGAGAAAGATTTACTGGCTTTTTGTAATCACCATCTCCTTTCTATATCTTTATAATCACGCTAGTGATGTAAACTCCACCTGCTAAACTCTAGGTTACAAATTCTACTGTCTTCCTTTAAAAAAGGGGAGATACTTGCCCTTTTGTTAGTCATAAAACAACACCTCTCCTGCTCTCTATGGTCATTCAAAATCAACGGCACTGACTCGGCAATGATATTTAGCCATTCTTTCAATAACCTTACAATTATTTTGTTTTGGTCTAACAGCATAAACATTGCTAAACCAGGTAGGCTTGCTTCAACGCTAGTTTTACTCTCTTAGATTATCCTTAATTTAAAAAATAAAAACAATATCTTTAATTTTCTTATGGTTCAAATCTTTTAACCTTGCTTATGTGCTTTGTAGTACAACACAAAGATTAGTCTCTTTGGAGGAGAAAAGAGAGGCAAAGTAAGTTTTTCCTCCTTTCTACCATGAGTGATCATCTCATCTACTTTGCACCATGTCTCTTTCCATTCTTAGGTCCTCCACCTTTTCATCAGATATTGTCACATTTTTAATTATTATTTCATTTCATTTGTCAAGATTAAAATTTTTTTTAAATCTCATAAAATACTGCAGACAATCACCAAGTTGAAATAATTGATTGACTTTCTATCAGTTCTATCTATGCTATCAATACTTTAAGTGGTAAAGGATTAAAAAATAGAAGAGATATAACCAAGATTACAGAGTAGAGAAGCACTCTGCCAAGCACTGCCAAGTGCCCATCCAAAAAACAATAATATAATGCCTCAAATGGAATATTAGGAGAGCCATCAGCATAATTAACCATACCAAAAACAAAAACATCAAAAATCATGTGATTATCTCAATAGATGCAGGGGTGGGGGGGAAAACTTTTGACAAAATACAATACTCATCCCTATTTTTAAAAAAAGCAAAAAAAAATGGAGTTGTCAAAAAATGGTAAGTAGTATCTATCTAAAACCATGACCCAGTATTATCTTTAACAGAGATAAGCTAGAAGCCTTTCCAATAATATCACGGGTGAAGCAGGGATGCCCTTATGGCCACTATTATTCCAGATTGTTCTAGAAATGCTAGCTATAGCAATAAGACAAGACAAATAAATTAAAGAAATTACAATAAACAATGAGGAAGAAATAAGAATAAGCAATGCAGATGATATGATGGTATACTTAGAGAATGCTAGAGAAACAGCTAGTTGAAACGATTAACAAATTGAACAATGTGGTAGGATATAAAACAACCCCATGTAAACCATCAGCATTTATATATATTACCAACATAATCCTGCAGGAAGAGATAGAAAGAGAAATTCCATTTAAAATAACTGTGGGTAGCTGTGAGCTCTTCCACCCAGTGTGCACTTGCCTCCCCCCTAACCCCAGGTGCAGCATCACCTCCTCTCTTTCTTAAGGGTTTAAACTTGCCATTTCAAAGTTTGCCATGGATGATGATTTTGCTGCTCTCCTTGTTGACAATGGCTCTGGAATGTGCAAAGCTGGCTTGCAGGAGATGACGCCCCTCAGGCTGTCTTCCCTTCCACTGTTGGGCACCTTAGACATCAGGGTGTGATGGTGGGTATGGAGAAAGACAGCTATGTGGGGGATGAGGCCCAAAGCAAGAGAGGTATTCTGACCCTGAAATACCACATTGAACATGGTATTGTCACCAACTGGCATGACGTGGAGAGGATCTGGCATCATATTTTCTACAATGAGCTCTGTGTGGCTGCTGAAGTGCACCCTGTACTGCTCACAGAAGCCCCCCTGAACCCCAAAGCCAATATAGAAAAGATAATTCAATTTATGTTTGAGACCTACAACATCCCAGCCATGTACATTGCCATCCAGGCTGTGCTGTCCCTGTATGCCTCTGGTTGTACTACTGATATTGTGATGGACTCTGGTGATGGTCTGACCCACACTGTGCCCATCTATGAAGGTTATGCCCTTCCCCACACCATCCTCCGTCTGGATCTGGCTGGCTGGGATCTGACGGACTACATCATGAAGATCCTGACCGAGAGAGGGTACAGTTTCACTACCACAGCTGAGAAGGAAATCATGCGTGACATCAAGGAGAAGCTGTGTTAACATTGCTCTAGACTTTGAGCAGCAGAGAACCACTGCTACATCTGGCTCTTCTCTGGAAAAGAGCTATGAGCTCCCCAATGGTCAGGTTAACACCATTGGCAACAAGAAGTTCCAATGCCCAGAAGCTCTCTTCCAACCACCTTTCTTAGGTATGGAATCCACAAAACTACCTTCAACTCAATCATGAAGTGCGATGTTGACATCCGTAAGGATTTGTATGCCAGTACCGTATTGTCTGGTGGTACTACCATGTACCCAGGCGTTGCTGACAGGAGCAGAAGGAGATTATAGCCCTAGCTCCCAGCACAATGAAAATCAAGATCATTGCTCCGCCTGAGTGCAAATACTCTGTCTGGATTGGAGGCTCCATCCTGGCCTCTCTTTCCACCTTCCAGCAGATGTGGATCAGCAAGCAGGAATACGATGAATCTGGGCCCACCACTGTCCACCGCAAATGTTTCTAAATGGACTGTTTGTGTTTTCTTGATTTTTTTTTGTCAAAGGGTGTGACATGATAATTGCCC
The DNA here is from genome assembly GCA_028646595.1 of Phalanger gymnotis. Taxonomy (NCBI): domain Eukaryota; kingdom Metazoa; phylum Chordata; class Mammalia; order Diprotodontia; family Phalangeridae; genus Phalanger; species Phalanger gymnotis. The sequence continues at coordinate 360,132,200 of CM053623.1, forward strand.
AAAAAAAGAGATGAGATTGGCACAGCTTTATTTGTTGGTTTTTGTTGTTGTTGTTGTTGTTGTTGTTTTGCTTCGTTTTGCTTTTTGGAGCTTGACTCAGGATTTAAAAACTTGAAAGGTGAAAGTGATGAGCAATTTAAGTATGTTGGAGGCAAACAACCCCAGAGTTCCACAGTGCACTTTCAGGACTCTGATCGTACATTTGTTTTTTGTTTTTTTTAGATAGTCATTCCAAATATCATGTAATGCATTTTACAGAGTTACAAGCCTCTGTGAACGCTGTCCTCTGCTAGAGCAAAGGAGCTAGGTAACAAAAATTTAGATAGGGAGGGGGAATGGGAGAAGGTACTAGTATTGCTTTACATGTAAATTATGTAATCCTTTAAAAAAAACTTTTTGTATCTTCCGCCTTTAAAAAAATGAAAATAAAATAACTGGATATTATAAAATACTTAGGAGTCTACCAGTCAAGACAAATCTAGGAACTATATGAACACAAATATAAAACCTTTTTCACACAAATAATGTCATAAACAATTGGAGAAATATTAATTGCTCATAACTGATATAGTGAAATAAAAGGTGATATAAAAATGACAATTCTACCTAATTTAATGTACATATTCAGTGCCCTATCAATCCAATTAGTAAAAAAATAATCTTTTATAGAACTTACAAAAGAATGACAAAATTCACTTGGAAGAAAAAAAAAGGTCCAGAATGAAATAATGTGAAGGAAATATATTGGGTTAACAGTACTGAGTCTCAAAATGTATTGGTCTTACAAAGTGGTAATCATCAAAATGCTCTTGTACTGGCTAAGGAAAAGAGTGGTGTATCAGTGAAATTGCGCAGCTAGATGACACAATAGAAAGAATGAAGGACATATAGGCAGGAAGATTCATCTTGTGACCCTGAGCAAGTCACTTAAACCTGTTTGCCTCAGTATCTCTGACAAGGAAACCCCAAATGGGGTCATGAGTCAAAAACAATTAAAAGTTACTGAACAACAATAACAAATCAATGGAAAAGATTAGGTACACAATACACAGTAGTATATGAACATAGTTACCTAGTGTTTGTCAAACCCAGAGATTCAAGATTTTGGGACAAGAAATAACTATTTAACAAAAATTTCTGGGAAAACTGGAATGCAGTTTGGCAGAAACTAAGTTTGCTGTTGTTCAGTTGTTTTAGTTGTGTCTGACTCCTCATGACCCCATTTGGGGTTTTCTTTGCAAAACTTCTGGAACAGTTTAACATTTCCTTCTCAGCTCATTTTACAGATGGGGAAACTGAGGCAGTTATGTGTCTCAGCCAGGGACACACAGGCAGTAAATGTCTAAAGCTGTATTTGAGTTCAGGTCTTCCTGACTCTAGGCCTGACTCTAGCTGCCCTACAGCTACGTATAGACCAATATCTCATACCATGTATCAAGATAAGTTCAAAATTGATACATGATTTAGACATAAAGAGTGATATCATAAGCAAAGCAGGGTGCATGGTATAGTTTACCTATCAGATTTATGAATAAGTAAAGAATTTATGAACAAATGAGAGATAGAGTACATTACAGGATGGATAAATGGGTAATTTAGATTACATCCAATTAAAAAAATTATACAAACAAAACAATTTTTAACCAAGATTAGAAGGAAAGCAGGAAAGTGAAAAGAATATTGTATTAAGTTTTTTTTTTCTGATAAAGGGCTCATTTCTCAAATATATAGGAAACTGAGTCAAATTGCAATTGATAAATGGTCAAAGGATATGAACATATGAACATGAACATATGAACAAGCAATTTTCAGGGGGAAAAATCAAAGCTAGTTTTTAGAAAAAAAATTGAAGTCATATGAAAATGCTTTAAATCACTATTGATTAGTGAAATTTAAAATCAAGCAACTTTGAGGTACCACTTCATACCTACCAGATTGGCTAATAAGACATAAAATGGGGGGCGGAGATAAGATGGTGGCTGGAAAGCAGGGACTAGCAAGAGGTCCCCGCCAAGTCCCTCCAAAAACATATAAAAAATGGCTTTGAACCAATTCTAGAACTGTAGAACCCGCACAATAGCATAGGGAAGCAGGGCTCTAGCCCAGGAGAGCCTGGATGGTCTCTGAGTAAGGTCTATTCCCACACGGAGCTGGGAGCAGAGGGGAGCTGAGCTGAGTGGAGCAGAGCCCAGCGTGGGTGGCGCAGACTGACCAGCCCGGGAGCCAGGAGGAGCATGCCCTAACACCCTGAATCAGTGAGCTGCAGCAGTTATCAGACTTCTCAACCCACAAACACCAAGGACAACAGAGTAGGTTAGTGGGAGAAACTGCTGGGGACTGGGATAGAGTTCGCGATTTGGCCACTGCCCCTGGGGCAGCAGAGGTGGGGCAGCTACAGAACTACAGCTGCAGTTGCTTCTGGCCCCAGGCCCACCTGGTGGGAGGAATTAAGTGGCTGATCAGAGGAGGCATGAAGAGCCTGCTGAAGATCTAAGTGCAGTCCAGGTTGGGGGTTCTTGG
>CM053623.1:360135219-360159376 GCA_028646595.1 Phalanger gymnotis
GGGAAGAGGGGAGAGAATTTGGAACTCAAAGTTTTAAAAAATAGGTGTTCAAAAACAAAAACAAAAAAGTTTTTGCATGCAACTACAAAATAAGATACACAGGCAATGGGGCATAGAAATTTATCTTGCCCTACAAGAAAGAAAGGGAAAAGGGGATGGGAAGCGAGTGGGGTGACAGAAGGGAGGGCTGACTGGGGAACAGGACAACCAGAATATACGCCATGTTGGAGTGTGGGGGCGGAGGGTAGAAATGGGGAGAAATTTTGTAATTCAAACTCCTGTGAAAATCAATGCTGAAAACTATATATATTAAATAATAAAAAAATTAAAATAAAATTAAAAAAACTAGTTCCCTGGGCCTGCTGCTCTCAGAATGTGCCCCTTACCAGCCCTGGCTGCTCTGCCCACCCTCACTCTTGCCCTGCTCTTTCATGGCCTTTTCCATAGTTACTGTGTCTATTCCAATGGACTTGTGGCAATACCTCAAATGTAGGAGTTGGACTTTTTTTTTTTGAAGGGGCAGGGTGGAGAGAAATTCTTCCTTTTCCTTCCATTGGCCACTAATAAAGGATTTAAAAGACAAAAAACGACATAAAATGAAAATGAGAAATATTGGAGGGGATGAAGGAAAATAGTGGCACTAATGCACAAATGGTAGAATTTTGATCTGGTTCTACCATTCTAGAAAACAATTTGCAACTATGCCCAAAGGACTATAAAACTGTGCATGCCCTTTGACCCAGCAAAACCATAACTAGGTCTGAAACCCAAGGAAATAAAAAAATTAAATAAAATAAAAAAGAAAAGGACCTATATCCATAAAAAATATACAGCTCTTTCTGTGTTGGCAAAGAATAGGAAAATGAAGGGAATCCCATCATTTGGGAAATGGTTAAATTGTGGTATATGATTGTGATGGAATGTGCTATAAGAAATGATGAGCAGAATACTTTCAGAAAAACCTGGGAAAAGTTAAATCAACTGATGTAAAGTGAAATGAACAGAACTAAAACATTGTACATAGTAACAGAAAAACTGTATTATAATCAGTTGTGAATGACTTAGGTATTCTCCAAAATACAATGATCCAAGATATTTCTGAAGGACTTATGATGAAAAACATGGTATGTAACTCCAGAGAAAGAACTAATAGAGTCTGAATACAGATCAAGGGTTTTTTTTTAAGTTTCTTAATTTTTTTTCTTTTTTCTACATTTTATTTTGCAGCATGAGTAATACAGAAATGTTTTGCATGACTGCACTTGTATAACCTAAAAGAAATTACTTGCCTTCTCAAACAGGGGTTAGGGAAGGAAGAGAGGGAGAGAATTGGGAACTTAAAAATTTTTTAAAAATCTTAATTTCTTTTTGTCTACATGTAATTTTGATAAAAATGAATGCAATTAGATTAGAAAGACAAAGAAGAAAGGAAGAGTTGGATTTAGAAAACTTCATCCTAAAGTTGATTTTAAAATTAAAAAAAAATTCTTGGAGGAAACAAAAAGAAATCAAAAGAGAAGATGACCATAGTTCTCTGTAACAGTAAAGGGAAAAGAAAGAAACGAGTAATTTTGTTGAAAGTAGATGAAAAAAACTACAAACACTGAAGTTATCTTTCTCTCCAAGCTGTCATGAGATTCTGTTTTCACCCTGTCTGTCATTCAAGGCACAGAGCAGACACCCTTAAACAAAGCTATCATTCTCATCTATCTGATCCTCATCTTATTTGTGAACACACTGGTGCTCTCTGTCTCTTGACAAAAATTTTCTAGATTCAATTTCTCTGCTTCAGAGAAAATAGGCATTTCATTCTTTCATGGAGGAAATTTTGACATTTTGCAGTGCCTTTGACACATTGTATTAAGTGTTATTTTTGTACATAGGCATACCTTTGATTAAAGTTTTGCTGCCCCATCTGGGTACATATTATTTTTCTATACATTCCTTAGCAATGTTTTTTCCCAATTAGTGCCATTATGTCTCCCCATCCACCCATAATTTCTACACATTGTAACAGTGTCATTTATTGAGCCTCAAATTGGATTAATTTGCATCTCTGCTTCCACTAATTTGTTAAATGCCATTTTAGTAAAAAAAAAAACTGGAATCATTTTCAGGACATTTATTTAGAAAAAATTTCCCTGTCTTGTTAATCAGACACACATTAGAGTAAATGTAGTTCATATTATCTCTATTTTGAAGTTCAATTTTAAGACTAATGCCCACTTTCAATGGGGAAGGCTTATCTTTAAAGACTATAAAGTTTTATCAAATGTATAAATACATAGAGACCTTTTGGATATTTTACATTTCAAGTGTCTTTGTCCCTTTCTGTTTCAGTTTGTCAAGAAACTCCAAACAGCAAGAAAATGGAGATGTCCAGTGAATGGAGATGTAGAAGGGAAAAAGGTCAGTGTTGTATAGTTTATTATCACATTTGGGTAAAAAATCTATGATGCATTAAAATTCATTTACCACCTTATTGTTAAAGGGACCAGAGGATGAAAGGAGAATTATTCAACATGAATCCGTACTCACGAAAGTAATTTTAATCAGTCGAGATCTTATGAGATAATTTTGCAGGATTTTTATATCCAGTAAACTTAGACATCCCATCAATGGGAACAATTCTTCCATCTATGCAATGTACACCTTTCCATGCATTCCCATTTTGTGTATCTCTTTTCAATATCCTGGCCTAACTATCATCCATTGTTGGATGATACTAATATGCCAACTATTCACATAGGTAGGGTATCTATTATCTCTACTTCTCACAAGTATAACTAGAGGGCTGCAATTAGAGTTAAGAAGACCTGAATTCAAATTTAGTCTCAGACAATTACTAGTTTTGTGATGCTTGGCTAGTCACAACCTCAGATTCCTCATCTGAATATACCTCTCAAAGTTGTAGTGAGTCTTCTATGAAATATTTGTAATTTGCTAACCTTAACCACTTTATAAATGCCAGTTATTACTGCTGCTGCTGCTTCAAGACTGACCTACTCTCCTACTAATAGAACGTAAGCTTCTTGAAGTCAGTGACAACCTTGATTTGCCTGGCACATTGTAAGCGTGTAATAAATGTCTTTTCCCTCTCTCTTTCTTTCCATCCTCCCTCCCTCCCTCCCTTCCTTCTTATTTTGTCTCCCTCAATTTCTTCAGAGGAATATGTTTTACATATTTATGTTTTTTACCATAACAAAGTTGTGTTCCTTTAACTCACCTACAATGGTACTATTGATAACTTCTGGCTGTATATCTTCTATGGGACATGTCTTCTAACTATTCAACAGTAGCCAGCTGACTTCATGGATTTCAATTGCTCTTAGCATACTGTCTGGCATATAATAAGCACTCAATAAATGTTTGCTATCTTCACTCCTGACATCACTTTTCAATTCTAAAGATGCCTTGATTGAAGTATTTTCCTTGCTCATTACTGAAAGGAACTACATGTTCTGGGAAAAATTCCAAATATGAATCCAAGAAATGGATTTTGAGTAATAGTTCAGTTTCAAAGAGAGATTTGAGAACAATGACATTTTCTGGGCAATATTCTCTCCTATAATTTTCCCTCCAAAAGTTTTTTTGTTAGTTTGTTTTAATAAAAAAAATATGTAACTATAGTTTAGGTATCAGCACCATATTTACATCACAAGAGAAATTAGGCAGAATTTTTTTTCCTATTTTGAAATGTGTGTACAGTATCAAAATTAATTATTCTTCTGAGTATTTGATAAAATTCACTTGTTGATCAACTTGGTCTTGTTTCCCTCTCACCCACATCCTTTGGAGGTCATTTATGGCTTATTAAATTTCTTTTTCTGAGACTGGATTTTCATAAATACATTATTTCTGTTAACCTGAGTACTTTATGTCTTTGTAAATATTCATCCACTTCTTTTAGGCCACTAGACTTATTTATATATACTTGGGCAAATTAGTTTTTAATAATCTCTGTTATATCCTCTTCAATTTTAGGCATTCTTATTTTTTATTCATTTTTATATTGATTTTCCTCTTCAAAAAAACTAAGTTAGCTAATAGTTTATCTTTTTAGTGGCTTTAGGGATAAAGTTTGGCTTTTAATCAACTATAATAGAATAATACTATTATGCCATAATAAATAGAACTTTGATGCCATAGAGTAAAGAAAGCTTTAGAGAAATATGTATGAACTGATCAAGTTAAGAGAAGAGAGAAGCAGGAGAACTTTACAATATTAATATTTTAAAGGTAAGCATATTTTCTAAGTATTTTGAAAGAGCTAAGAGCTATGATTAATGCAAGTACTATTCACATTCATGGCATTCCTAACATAGAGGTGATAAACTCAGATGCAAAACGACATGTATATTTTTACGTGGCCAACGTGGGAATTTCTTTTACTGTCCTTTTGCCCCACTGGTGAGTTGAGAGTAAACATAATGTTTATTTTTTAAAAAAATTATTTCTAAACAATGATTGCAATTTAATTAAATATTTTCAAAATGTTTTTGAATAATTCAATTATTTAAGGACCTATATATAACTCCTCTTTCATTTTGGCCTCACTGGTTCTTAGAAATGTACTTTTCAAATATGAAAACTCATACTTTTTTATCCATCACCTTGAAAAAATTTTCCTTGTGTAAATGTGACTATTCTAACCGTCCACCCCACCCTCCCACTGCCTGAAAGCCAAATATGCTACATTTAACTGCTCCCTCAGAATTTTCCTATAATTGTAAGAGAGTTAAGTGGTGTCTATCTCTGTTACTGGCTCCAACTCTCACTTCTTATGTTTCTTCAATTTTAGGAGTCCGCAGCACCCCAGTTCCATTAAACTGTTTAACGGTCAGATTTGCTTTTACAAACATTTACATCAAAGGTATAGCAAGGAAAAAAAAACATAGAAGCAATCCCCCAATACCTGGTAGGAAGGGGAATGATCCCCCACCTCTTATACAACCTCAGTCTCTGAGGAGGGAAGGAAGATTAGTCTCACAATTTAATTCAGTTTTCATATAGCATTAGTCCCATGAAGTTCCAAGTCCAAATCCTCCAGGAGTTGGTATCCCTGCACACTGAATTTTTAGGGCTTCCCTGGTAGGCTGCTAGCAATATTTGGCCTGGTTCCAAGGTCCTCTTTGTTCAAGCTCATAGGTTTAAGAACTTCATCACCTATACTTAGAATTATAAAGGAAAAATAAAACAATCAACCCCCCCCAAAATGCCCTCAAAATTATAAGCCAAGTTTTCATAGACACAGTATATTTAAAAAGGAGAGAGAAGGTAGCCTTTCCTTGTACCTAGCACCATGATGCTGGTGAATAATACTTTCACTCCTGGATGTCTCTGGATAATGAGGTATGATTAGTAGTTTTAAAATGGAACCACTTCTAGCTATACAGGCAGTTGAAAGAGACATCTCTTACCCACGTAATACAGAAATACAGAAGGTCTTCTTCTAGAAGCAGGTCCCTGGTGTCCTCATATGAGCCAAGATAATTTTCATACTCAAAACTTATCAAGAGAAATTCATCATTTTAAACATAATACTGCCTTCTTGCAAGTAATCCTATAATTTTAGTCCAGAAGCCAAAAATTCAACTTGATTTTTGAATAATCAAGGTCATATAGGACTATTTGAGTATTTAAATGAGGATTGAGGGCAAAAAGTTTACTTCAATGGGAGGTCACTACCTTGCTGGCATCCTAAGTTGCCTAAGTGGCCAGGTTCATCTCCTTCATCTAAATTAAAAGGTTGTAATGGTATTCATAAAAGTAATTCTTCACTGTGTAAAATAGATCTTATCACTATTGGTAAGTTTTGATATTGCACCATGTGTTTAGGCATGAGAGTAATTCCTGAATTATTTATTAAGTAAAATTAAGGATATACTGAGAGAATTTTTTGCTCTTCAAATCCTACCACATATTTGATATTATGCTATTTCATAATATCTATATAGCCAGCGAATCAAACAAGAAATGCAGCATACGTGAGGAGCTCAAACATTGTTGTAATCACCTCTTATGACTCAAAATAGAGTTCATGTGTATTCTTAACTAGGTGAGTAAAGTTTTGTCTTTGAGATGTAAAAGTTAAAATACTAAATGCAATAAAAAATAATTCAAATGACTGAAACTTTTGTAAGGCACAAAGATTTATATAATATACAAAAAAAATTACAAACTTTAAAACACTTGAAAAACAGGATTAGAAATAAGAATGATTTTATCAAGTGGGGACAAATACAGAACTGACAAAACAGTCTGATACATATTCAAGCTTCATTGGATAGCTGAACATGAATGGATCTATACCAAACTGCCTTACCATACAGAACCCGAGCAGGAACTTTAATATAAATGACAGCCAAATAGAAACTTCTTCTTTAACACTACCCCTCCCCCAACTCACAAACAAACACTATTATTGCTTCTTATTGCATAATCTATATAAAATTTCCCTTCACTTAATAATGGTAGATGACAAAGAAACCAATTTGCATTTGGTAATTCCAAATCAAAAATACATATATATTATCAAGAAATTTCCATGTGATATAATGTATGTTGGACAGTAATCTAGTCCATTCCTCTTTCTCTAATCATAAAAACATTTAAGGGATTGTGAATAAGTCACCCCTTTGCAAAGAATATAACTGCCACAAAGTCAAAACCATCCTATCCGTATTGGTATCATTTTATTCATACTAGTGATATTACCAGGTAGCTAGTAATTTTGTCTCAAAGTCCCAGTTTGTGGTGTTTAAATAAAATGGCTGTATTTTCTTCACTACTGACCTTAAAGACCTATTCAAAAAAGGTATACTTTGACAAATCAATGATTTCATGATGAAATAATAATTATTTCTTTTACTTATATCTGTCATCACAAAATCTACAACACTTTCCTGGCTACATTTAAAGTCATTAAATGCAATTACCTAAGATTCTAAAAGATTGTTATATGAAAGAGGACCCTTGAATTAAAAAGTTCTGAAGTAATTGCTTACTCTAAAACTACTAAGGAATTTTTTTTAACTTAAAAAGTGAGAGAGAATTTGAGAAGTAGAACAATGCTTGTGAATATAAGGCATTTAATTACAATATGAAGTACAAATTATTGCAATATTTACCCATGATTTTATTCCAGGCTGTCAAAAGGTGTCATGGAAGTGCAAGCTAATTAGATTGTCTTATAAATTGAATATTTGACTGAAAGACACTGTGTTAATGTAAAAATATTTCACTTTTGCAACAAGCAGCATCCTGGGTTCATATCATCTTTATACCTTGCTATGACCCATTTATAGGAGGGATGAGGCAAGGGGAAGAGAGACAGAGAAAGAGAGGAACAGGCAAAAGAAGAAAGGAGTATGTTCAAATCTCAAAGGAGTCAACACAACAAAGATCATATGTAGTCCCTGTCATGTGGTCAGAAGTCAAAGTTTCCTCTAAATAAAGAATTCTACAGATTGATCAAAGAACATTTTGTAATGTTTATCTGCATTTTCTGCTTACTTATTATGTTACCAGGGTCTGTCTTCACCAATTTTGCTGAAAACAGGCTTCCCCCATTCCAAGGAAATAAAAACAAAAAAAGGAAATTAAAATCAAATTTCTTATTTCAGAAAGAAACCTGGTTTCTACAGAACTTCCCACAACATATGGGGACTTCCCCACAAGGATTTAACACCTAATTTTAACTGAAAATTATCTTTTCATCCTCAAGAGAATAAATCAAAGTTTCCTGATTAACAACAATGACAACAAAAACTATTCTGTCATTTCCTAAGCATACAGAATAAATCAACCGGGACCCAGAAAAAATAATAATAATTATGTTTCTCTCTGGATAGGACACGTCAACATTATTTCAGATATTCCTATACCACTGCCAATCATTCCCTTGGAGGGCCAGGGAACTTGATTCCTATTACAAAGGGCACCCAGAATTTCCTGAAAGGATCCCTGCCATTAGAGAGCAGTCTGAAAGAAATTCCAGATTCACCCAAGATCAGAAGAACAGATTCATTTCCAGAATAGAGTAAACAAGATTAGGTAATCTTCCCACTTTATGTGGGTCTGAAAAAGGCCTACATTCTGTTGATTACTAGGCCAGTAGGTAAATTTTATCTTCCTAATGACAGCAGTTTATAAGGATTTCACAGCAAGGCAATATGCTTCTTTTAAAGAGCGAAAACAAAGGGAGAGAGGGAGGGGTGACATTCTATGTACCAGTATTTTAGTATTTACAGATACTCCTTATATTGGCTACAATACTCATCCAGAGCATAATGGTATAATAGATATCAATACATAAGCATCAAACAAGCAAAAGTTATTACAAAGAATCTGGTCTATTTATGAAACTACCCACTGAACAATTGAAATTTAAAACAAAATATGGAAAAATGTTAATCTGTCCATAGAGGACTACCAAAATATTCAGTAATGAGAGTCCAGAGTGGAGAATATCTCCAATATGTCTCTGCAAATATGAAGGCCACAAGTTTATCCCATACAAAGCACAGGAGCATCAGTTCTGCACGAACCTTGTCACTTTAAGTGTTTTTAGGTAGTAGGTAGGGAAGTCATGCCTCATTGTGCACGGAGAGCTGCAAGGTTAGAAGACCTGGATTGCAATGCCTGCCATCTCTGAGAAGAACTAGCTCTGTGGTCTTCTTCGAGTCATTGAATCTGTCAATGCCAGGCAGCTATCAAACTACTAAATGTAGACTGTTTATTGATTTGAATGTGGTCGTGGGATTTTCCTCAAGGGGGAGATTTCTATAATAATGAAATCATAAGTCTTGTGGACCTGAAAATTTGGCTAGGTGTTATGTAAATTCATATTGTTTATTCCCTTAAAGCTAGCCCAAGCTAGCGAACATACATACACGGAGCCAAAACATTAAGTTCTGACTGTCTGATAAAAGAATGACGAGCCTTAAATGTTTTAGAGCAATCCCAACTCAGGGTCTCTATGACACTCAAATTTATGATCTCCATGTAAGTTGAACCATAGCATAAGAAGAGGAATTTTCTTAATTGAATAGGTTGTAAATACAATAAGAGAGTCAACAAAGTGTCAATTGAAATTATGACCCAGGATATCTATGTTCTCTTTACCATTAACCTGCCATAACATAGTATATGTCTATAAAATATTAAGATAAGCAAAAGTCCCATTATTCAAGATAGTATCTCAGGTTGAGGTTCTCATCCTTAAAGGCCATAAACAGTGGAAAAAATGCTCTTAGTCAGCTCCATCTGGCCTTGTTGACACAGGAAGAGACATTCTCTGAATTTACTCAGAGAAGGAAATATTTGTTAGGCCGGGGGGTTTCTTCTGATTGATTAGTCCAGGCTCTGGCCCTTACTGAGGTTCAAATGATTTCAAATGATTATCAGTCTGTACCATCTATATGTATTTTAAATCCTCTAGAAATAAATCCAGCCCATTTGGGGCAGAGATGGGGAGGAGGAGGAGTCGCAGTAAAGAATGAAACATTTTTAACTGTATGTGTGTCTGTCTGTCTGTATGTATGTATGTATATGATACAGGAGAAAAATAAGTGGACCTGGGTTCAAGTCCTACTTCTTAAGCTTACCAGCTGTGTGATCTTAGGCAAGTCATTAAACTTTGATAGGTTTTAGTTTCCACTTTTGTCAAATAAAGTGGTTGGATTAGATGAAAAGTGAATTTTCTTCCAGTTCTAGATCCATGAATGGTTCTGTATGTAAATATGGCCTTGGGTAATTATTTTAGATTCTACTAAATGATTTAGCATCTACAACACTGGTCATCCATCACACCCCAAATTTATGTCTCCATATCCTCCATAATACTCAGAATAATTAAATAGTGTTTAGCCACAGAAGTGCAATCAGACGGTTGGCTACGGATGTTCAAATGTAATAAAAAAAATTTATGACAACAATTTGTTGGTGTAATATAGGCACATTTTATGCCTGTCCATGAAAGTGATGTTACCTAGGATATATAAACTGAAAATCGATTATAAATATATAGCAAGATACCTTACACCATACTTAATAAATGTTTGTTGAATTATAATTTTAATAATAAATGAACTTATTTTCTCTGCTCATTAATAAGTCACTTTTCCATAGAGAATTTTATTAGTAAGATTACCTTCCTGAATGTAAGTCCAAAAAATTTGCCTTCTGAACAGTTCTCATTTCTAGTCTGACTTTTAAATTAACAATCTATTGCAAAATAAGAAATTATAATATTCTCCATCAGGCTTCATTCTAACATTCATAATTCAGCAATCTTCTCTTTATATGTCTACCACACACATTTGAGATCTTTTTGGAGAATAAAGAGAATGATGAATGCAATTTTGTTTTCATCAGTTGTTCTAGAGTCGAAGTAGGCTCTTTCAAATTCTAATGTATATGTCATTCAGTCAATAAAAATGTAAATGTTTAGTATGTGTTAGGTACTGTGCTTAGCATTGGGGATAGGAAGAAATCTAAAAGACAATGCCTACCCTCAAGGAGCTCAAAGTCAAATGGAGCTGTTACTAAAGACAGTGATTATATTCAGCCCGGAAAATATACAATGGTAGACATTTTGTGCAGCATTTTCTTTAATAATTTAAGAAAAATTCCTAATAACATACAAAGAAATTTTTAGAGTGCTCTAGTAAAGGAATAAGCCATTAAACTCTGCTGTCTATTTGTTAATAAAGTGAAACTAGGAATAAAAATGCCTTTATTCCTGGCTGTTTGGGAAGCTGATCAAGAGGTAGATCTCTCCAGCTCCTGAGTTCTAAGTTTCAATGAGTTAAGCCATTAGGATATCCTTGTCATCTGGCATCAATGTCAGTATCCTTTGCCAGCTAGAGACTACCAAATTATCTAAGAAGGAGGTCAACCTAGTTGGAAGGGTTAAAGCAGGCCAGAAAGGATAAACTAGTTAGAAAATGGAACAGGTCAAAGTTTTTATGCTCATCCATAGTGGGATATATCTTTTGATTACCCTTGTACTCCCAGTCTGTTTAGGATGGGGAGGCCTAGTCATCATTATCATTATCTTTTTAATAATAGTAATCTAATTTTAAAAGATAATCTAAAATGCCCTAGATATTTTTTTTTTTGCTGTTCCATTGTTTTTCAATCATGTCCAAGTCTCTGTGACCCCATTTGCAGTTTTCTTTGCAAAGATGCTGGAATGGTTTGCCATTTCCTTCTCCAGCTCATTTTACAGATGAGGAGCTGAGGCAAACAGCATTAAGTGACTTGCCCTGGGTCACAAAGCTAGTTAGTATAAGAGTGTCATATGTTACTTAGAAATGAGGACAAATCTATTTCATTTATTATTTTTTGTGCACATAAACACACAGAGTAAACAGAAAATGGAATAAGGGAACTAGAGAGCTGCTTCTGAGACAAAGATGAATGTCACATGCTTGCAATTTTATTAATCCTCAACATTGTCAACCAGCTTTCATTGTGTGCCCTCTGTATAAAGTACTGAGTAGGAGGAACTCTTTCACAGAGATTAACTTCTACTTTGAAGTAATTGATTCTGTTCAATTTTCTATTCTAGTTTAATGCATATATTTATAATCATTACCAAAATACCTTGTTTTTCATGTAAAAAGGTGTTTTAAACTATTGGGGAGAGGAGGGAGGTAAAATAGCTTGCTAACACCAGTCACATTCTTTCAAGAAAAAAAAAAGCACTGAAATCTCATGTGCGGTTTAAAAAAGCCATAGTTGTAGGTGGTCTTAAAATTGCACAAAACAATTCAAATATTAGAATTTTTTGTTCTGCTTTGTTTTTATCAGGCAGATTCCGGTCTATGAAGCATTCACTACATCATTTTTGTTGCTTTTTTGCATCATTTACTTGTGTGTTAGATGCATTTTACCTAAGATAATTCTTTTTCATCATAAAATAACATGTGAATGCCTATCATAATTTGGCCTACTCTAGAGAAAGGGCATTCAAATTATCATAATACATTGCCTAGGACAATCTTTTATCATTGATTTTTCAAAATTGAATTGACAGATTCAACCTACCTAATCCTTAATCCTTGTGAGCACTGACACTCCATGGCATACCTCATTGAATCCTTCAATCATATTTTTACATGTGAAACTTTATAGCAAAGTGTTACTTCTAGTATTTTTCTCATAGATAATGGAGAAAAAATGATAGAAATAGAAGTAGATTTCATTAAAATACTTGTGTTCGAATAGGGCATGGGGGAAGGGGAGAGTTGAGGGCAAGGAGGTATTGGGGCATGCTCTATGGAAAAGTCACAGAAGCTGCAGGTGCAGGAGACATTGGACAATATGGTGAAGGAGCTGGAGTGGGAGAAGATCTACAAGATGCAGGGTACCATGTTCCAGTGCAGTGCCAGCTGCTGGAAGAATACCCGGGACTCCAGACTGTAGGCTTGTCTGTGCCTGACCATAGAATGGTACCCTTGGCCCAGGCCCAAGAGCTTGTGACTAGCAACTAGAGAAATTCCAGTACTGTCTGGCTCATCCTGCACTGACATAACAAAGCCAGGAGCAAAGGGTAACAGGTAAAGAAGCAGTTAGAGTCCTGTATGACCAAATGTTTTGATGACCACACGTCCTTCAACTCCATGATGACCAAGAATACGAAGAATTCCATGGCATCTATTGTAAAACAGTCATTGTCAGTAGTCATTGGGATGGGACAATGGGTCTACTTGTAAAAATGTGTGTAAATTTTTGCCTTTCATTGGAAATTTAAGAATGAAGAAATTGAGGCTATTGGTTTCATTATATGCTTCAGCCCATAGGTAAAGAAAGGGAAGATACTGTGCTCAGATTTGGATTGGAAGTATCGTGGAGGTCTAACAGTACCCAGACTTATCTTATCAATCAAGTTGATCCCCTAGTCCAGGACTTCTTAAAATTTTTCCACTAGTGACTTTAGCACTTCTCCTCCCCAACCTGACTCCTGCCTTGTGAGAGTCCCTGACGTGGCCATCTACTTTGTTTGGTGCCAACTTCATGTCCACCTCATTGAGCCATTTCCTGTAGGCCACGAAGCTGCAGCCATGAGTTCTCTACTGATTGGGAGAAACACAGTCTTGCCTTTCTCCCCAAAACAAGAACCTGATATGGGGGGAAAGGGTCTGGGAAAAGCTGATTATGGAGAATAGGGAACTGAGTAGCTGCCTCCCTCATGACCTTTCATTTGATAAAGACAATACTCAAGCCAACTTTCAGCTTGGACACAAGCAAGAATGTAAAAGGGAAATCTCCTACTACACTTGAGAAACTGATTCTTTCAAATTGGCTTCTTTAGGATTGATGCTCCAGTTACTTAGAAAAAATAACCTTTGTGGAAAGTACTCCAGGGATGACACCAGTTAAAAGTGCTTTTTGAGACTAACATGAAACAGTTTTTTAATTAAGATCAAAGAGAGTTTTTTTTTCTTTTTCTTTGTTTTTCTTTTCTTTCTTTCTTTTTTTTTTTTTGCTTGTAGAACAACCTTAAGCTTCTTGCTTAAGGAAGGTGGTAGATTACTGATTTAGAAGGCAGTTAGTTTTCTCCAAAACAGAAAAAATGTGATAGGCATCCCTCCTAATTTGAACTCTGCAACAGAAGCAACTTTTGAGAGGGCCCTTTGAAAATAGGAAAGGATCAGAAGACAACTTAAACTTCTGGAAGGTATGCAGGTTGCAAGAGAGAACTTTTGTTTCTCCAGTGCATAGGAAGCAGTTGGCACCAATTACCCATTTATCACTGTTGGTTAAAGCTTTGAGCACCATGCCAGGCCCAGGCATGGTGTTGTAAAAGATCTTGCTCTTTTTATACAACTTCTCAATAAATGTAATTAACATAGCCTTCCTGTTCATTGTTTCAAGGCTATGTCATATTTCCCTAGTGCTTTGATTAAAAGATAAATGCAAATAGTTTTGTTTTTGTTTTTTTTTTTTGCTTTTTGGTAGGGCAATTGGGGTTAAGTGACTTGCCCAAGGTCACACAGCTAGTACATGTGTCAAGTGTCTGAAGCCGAATTTGAATGCAGGTCCTCCTGACTCCAGGGCCAGTGCTCTACTCACTGTACCACCTAGCTAAGTTAACTTTTTTAAATAAAATGACATACTTGTGAAAATCGTTGCCTCTGTTCATGTACTTTAAATGAATTTATTTACTGCTAAACAATCTATCTGTTTTGCAGTACAGCAGTAATTGTATATATTTTAGTCATTTCATATACAAAATATGAGGAAGCATGGCAGTGGTGGGGAACTGTGGCCTCGAGTGTTCAGCCTTTTGACTGAGTCCAAGTTTTACAGAACAAATCCTTTTATTAAGAGAATTTGTTTTGTGAAGTTTGGATTCAGTCAAAGGGCTGCACTTGAGGACCTAGAAGGTCACATGTGGCATGGAAGCTACAGGTTCCGCCCTGCCCCGCACTCCCTCCGCCCTCCCCATTACACTGCAAAGGATAGAGAGAGCCAGCCTCCAGGAACATCTGGGCTTTTCCTTTGACACATTTTGGCTATGTGGCTCTGAGCAAATCACTGAACTGCTCAGTGCTCCTGGAACATTTTTAAGAATATAAATTTCATAGAAGGCACCCACCAGGATCGGGAGTGGGAGTTTTCCACACTAGGAATTCTCTATTATGCCAACAAAATCACAGATCTAGTCTCTAACAGTACAGAATAGCCTAATCTCTAACCCTATCTCTGCTACTTTTATGGTATGGAAGCGCAGAATTTAGTTGGCTTTTTTTTTTTAATTCATCTCTTATAATGCTTCAGAAAAGAATTGAAATAATCTCTTTCCTAATAGTCTGGCACCTGGAATTATCATAGCCAAATTGTGTCATTCGTACGTTTGCAAAGTCTCTAACAAATCTAACCTTCCCTCCAATCATACAGCCACTAGCCTGTCTCAGGCCCTTATCACCTCATACCTGGGCTATTCTGGGCCCATTCCACCTCCTGCTTGCTCTCCCTGCCTCTAGTCTCTTCACTCCATTCAGCTTCCAAGATGATCTTCTCGGGGTGAATGTCTCACCCCACTACTTCCCAAAACACCCCAATGTCTCCCTATTATGTAACTCCAGGATCAAATATAAAATCTGTTTAGTTTTTAGTGCCCTTCATAAACTGGATCGTTTTTACTGTTCTAGTATTCTTGCACTTTAGTCCTTTTAAAAACTCTATGATCCAGTGATACTGGCCTCTTTTCCATCCGTCTCACAAAGTACTCTATCTCCTAAATACAAATTTTCACCGTCTAATCCCAATATCTAGAATCCTCTCTCTTGTCCCTGCCTCCTGGCTTACCTGTCTTCCCCAAGCCTCACGTCAGATGCCATTTACTGTAAGAGTCTTTTTCCAGGTTTTTCTCCCAGTGCTAGTGCCATCCTTGTGAGATTTCCTCTAATTTACCTCAAATATCTAATTATATAGTTATTTGCATACTGTCTCCCCCTTTACAGTGTGAATTCCTTGGAGGACAGGGCCATTCTCGTCTATCTTTGTGTCCAGAATTTAGCAGTTTATTTATCACACCTATTTACTTAATTTGACTTCAGCTTTAATAAACAATAGTACGGTATGCTCTCTCAAAATGTTTCTATCCTTAGGAAAGAATTTAAGTATTATTTTATATCCTATTCAACTAAAGATCATGCTGTTATTTTCCTAGTTATATGGAAAATTGAAAGATTTAGGGTTCATAATACAGTTTTGTTGTTGTTGCTGCTGCTGTTCCTGTTATTGTTTTGTTAACCAATGCTCTACTTCCTCTGAACGATACATAAAAATTAAGGGCCTATCAAGGAGAAAACTAAAGCTCAAGGAAAAAAACTTTAAAACCCCAAGAAAAAATAATAAATAACAAATAACAAATTCTTTATTCCATATTGAGCACTGCTTAAACTGGAACATTTTTCATATCTGGTTTTTTTTTTGTTTTGTAGAAGAGAAACTATACTTTTCCCCTTACGTAGACTTGTGAAGGAGAGGTGCAGCTACTACTAATTTTAGTTAGTGGAAACACAAAAACAAACTTTTCCCTCAAAGTACTTATATAAAGAGAGGAGAAGAGGAAAAAGAGGAGGAGGAAGAAGAAGGAGAAGGAGAAGGAGAAGGAGAAGGAAAGGGGAAGGAGGTGAAGGAGAAAGAGAAAAGAAGGAGAAGAAGGAGAAGTAGATGATGATGACTAGATGAGAGACCACTAAAAGAATTAGAAAACAAAAAAGGTTCCCGGTAAGAGGTGGTCAATGGCATGTGTTTTGAATGAAGCTAGTTATTCTAAGAGGCAGAAATGAGGACAGACTGCATTGTACGCATTCATAGTCTCTGCATCATCATGGAGGTGGGAAATAAAGTGGCAAATTTGGAGAAGCAGAGCTGGTTTGAAATATAGAATGTATAAAATGAAGTAATGTGAACTAAGCCAAGAAAATTAGCATATATCCAGATTCTTAAGGGTTTTAAGTGCCAAAATGAGGTACTTTAGTTAATTATTTTATCCAAGGAGAAACAGTAATCACTGAAGGTTTTTGAGTTGGTGAATAAATACTGGTGGTCTTTGATGATGCTCTTAACTATGTCAAAGATGGACAGTGGTTTGGCTCAGTGAATAGACTACTGGGCCTAGAATCAGGAATGTCTTCCTGAGTTCAAATTCAACCTCAGACACTTACTAGCTATATGATTTTGGGCAAGTCACTTAACACTATTTGCCTCTGATTTCTTATCTTTAAAATGATCTGATGAAAGAAATAACAAATCACTTAAGTATCATTTTCAAGAAACCCCAAATGGGGCCACACAGAGTCAGACAGGACTCAACAAAAAGTATTCAATAAATACTTATTCCTTTGCTGCCTGTATAGAAATGTTTTCAATGATTTCTCAACATTTGCAGAATATTTTATCTTAACAAAAGAACCTGCAAAAGAAGTCCAAAATAAATAGTAATTGTAGATCTTCATTTAAACAATAATTTTTAAATCATTATTAGATATGGTTCTTTAAATATAATTCTAAAGTTATTAATACCACTGGTGGCTGTCTTTTTAACCTATAAATACTTTCTGAGACTATCCTATTATATTGTATTACAAGGAACTGCAATATATTACATGTAAATGTAATACAATATAAAACATTATATTACAAGGAAGGAACTGTTAAATTGAATCATTGGAAAATATTTTGTTTGTTGAGACAAAAGTGCCAAATAAAAGTCTAGCATATATGGGGACTTTGTCTTTCTTTTCCATTTTAAAGAGGTAGCATGGCATAGTGGATGACATTGGGTTTAGAGATTAAAAGACTTATCTGACACATAGCTATGTGCCACTGGGCTCCAACCCCCCAGGAACCTCAATTTCTCAGGAATAATCTGTAAGATCATGGATACGTTGCAATATGCACTGGTAGAAGGAGTTTCAACATAGAAAGTTCCCCAAACTCACCAATTCAAAAATTCTTCATTTACTCATATATTTCCATGTCACCATTTGGCATTAAGTTTTTTCTTTTTTTGTCGGTGAGTTCAATTATACTTAAGGAGGCCTATTTCATGAAGATCTAGAAATTTCTGCTCTTTAAAAAAACTAAATCAATTTTATAAGATTTTTTCTTTTTTTCAGAAGTTAGTAATATTTCAAAAGATTTCTTGTAGTATATTTGCGCTGGTACAATCCAATGCTATAGTTGTTACTACATTTTCTATTCTATTTTTTTCAGCCTTATCTTGTTAAATCTGGGCCAACGTACAAATTTAGTCACAAAGACCTTTCCCCCAGATTAAGTGTTGGCAACTAGCATCTTAGTGACTAATGTGTTTGTTGCAACCAAAGTCTCATTAGGTCTCCTTTTACAATGAGTCTCCTATTTCAAATATTTGTTGTATGACAATTATAACAAGAAAAGTAGCCTCACAAACACTCAAAACAAAAATAAGTACCATCATAAAACAGCAAAAAGCATGAGAATTTCACAATGTATGGAAAATGGTCTCAAACCTCCTCAGGACCTGTTTCTCTCTGTTTATGAAATGTGATTTATAAACTGGCCATTTTTAACCAGGACTCTGTTAATGCTTTTTTTTAAACTTGTTTTTTTCTGTTCTTTTTCTTTATTTCAGTTTATACTGCTCGATTTCTATTGCTGCCTTGTTCTTTTCTTCCTTCCTTCCTTCCTTCCTTCCTTCCTTCCTTCCTTCCTTCCTTCCTTCCTTCCTTCCTGCCTTCCTTCCTTCTTTCTTTCCTCTCTCCCTCCCCTCTTTCTTTCTTTGTTTCTTTATCCCATTATCATAATATTATTAAACTATCTTTGGTCTTGAAGGATTTGATTATGCCCAATTTTTCTCATATTCTTCAAAATTAATTCTTGAGGACAGGGCAGTTCAACACCTCTTTGAAGAAAGATAAACATTGCAGATGCTATCACCAAGTGCAATGATTCAGAAAGGACCATAGCTCCTTAGAGGACAGTAAATGAAACTTTGAAGTACATTAAAATAAATATACCTAATTCACATAACATATCCCTTGGCCCATCACAACTTTACTTTCTTGGTATAATCTGTCAATCAATTAATAAAGTTGTCTTGGTACATTTTATAGAAATTATTGAGAATGGCAAGGCAGAATCTTATTTTTGTGGAGCTTGGAATTTCTTCGCTGTCACATCCATAAAAAAAAAAAAGAAAGAGATAGACAATAGATAATAAAATACTAAATTATGTTATAGGTATTCAAAACATAGATAGTTCAGTGTGGGCTAGAGTGCTATAGAAAAGTTTTATTAAAAAGGCAAAACTTGTTTTGGAACTTAAAATTTCACAAGAATTTAACAAACTGAGGCATGCATTTTGGATGAGGCAAGGAGGAGGATCAAAGCCAATACATGCATAGTCAGGAAGGCTTCCCTTAGAAGGTAGGATTTTACTTGGGATTCAAAAGAAGACAGGATCAGTCATCAGAGAGTTCAAAAAAGGAGAATGTTCCAGGCGTGGGGCACAGCCAGAGAAATGCCAGAGATAGGAGATGGAGTGTTTTGTTCCAGGAACAGCCAGGTGGCCAGTGTCACTAGTTACACTATTTGTCCCAGAGTAAGGTTATAAGAGGACTGGAAAAGTAGGAGAGGCCAAGGTTATGAAAGAGTGTGTATATGACAGAGAACACTACTCAAATTTAAAACAAAGATTTATATACTTGAAAGCAGAAAGGAGTTAATTACTTTCTCATGAGAAAGAGTACTGCCTTTCGTTGCGCGCCACTTTGGGAGTACGAGTCGGGAGCTGCACCCTTGGCCTTTAATCCTCTAATGCGATTGCCCCCCCCCCCATTCAAGTCCCCGTCCCTTCATCTCATTGGCTGGGCTTCAGGATGCACAATCTTTTTGAAGAAATCTACCCAGCAACAGAGGTTTTGCTATTTGCTTGCCTTATTAGGAAATAGGGTACACTGGCTAAAAAAACCACAGAATTCTTCCTGGAGACAAGGGATGAGGGAGTCTTTCGATAATTTGTTTCTACTTTGTGCTCAAAAACAGGGTCCAGGTGATGGGGAGGGTCGAGTACAATACAGGATTATGTGCTGAAAACATGTTTTCACAAGGTTAGCTAGCTGCAGGTGTTGTTTTTGTAAGAGAGTATATTTTAATAGTTACAAGGGGTACAAGGAATTATTAACCCTTTGAGGAGGCTTCACTTTTTGAGATCATCTCTCACAAGAGCATTTTGTATTTGCTTCACCCATCCCACCCCTGAAAAAAAAAGAAAACAATCTAAAAAAAAATCCTTCTCTCAAAAGTTACTTTTCAAAAAGCTATAAGTATACAGATTTAAATTTTAAATCTATCTGTTTATATGAGGAAAAAAATAATCCTAATTTAAACTCAGTCCTGGCCAGGGAAAGTATAACCAGTATAATATAGAATATAGAAGTATAATATAGAATTGAACAACGGGACTTTGGGGGCCCCACTACAGTTTGAATAGCCTGGGGCAATTTGAGTTAAAATCTCTACTTATTTTATTTAAAAAACAGTGGGCCCCAGTGGAGGCAAAATACTGCAGAACCTCAGAATTACAGCATTAAAAAAATGTGTAAGGCTTTTGGGGGAAAAAAAGCTAAAATTTCTTACAAAAATAAGTGACAAGGAACTTTTGCTATGTTTCTGTGGATATGTATACATGGGTACACATTTAATAAAATACTAAATTGTGTTGTAGATATTCATAGGTATTCAAAACACAGAAACCCAATTCACTCTGGATCTCATGAATTGGACCACAATATGTTCCAGCCCAAACACCACTTAACGGTTATTGAGGTGGGGTACTCCTGACTCAGAGTGAATGTAAATAGTAAAAAGTAACTTTTTCCCTTTGGACCAGGAATCCTGTGGGTCTTTCCCTCCGAGTTTGATTTTTTTTTAATTAAAGAGATCATCCTTTGACTCATTTCTTAAAGAGGCCTATTGACTGAATGTGTGTTGCCTCACTCAAAATGAGAACCAGAAAAGACATTATCTTAAAAAAGACCAAGGTCTCTTACAACATCCTGGACCATCTCCAGTCTTCTGATCAATATCTGGCCACTGGACCCAGATGGCTCTGGAGAAGAAATTGAGGCTGGTGACTTTGCACAGCCTTCCCTCACTCAAATCAAAGTCAATTGGAAGTCATGTTATCATCTCCCTGATGTCATGGTCCTTTTTGAAAAAGAAGGAGAAACCATAACCACAACACATGGGTCTATCTATCTATCATCTATCTATCTATCTACCCACCCGAATTGCTAATTCATTTATGAAATTATGAAATGGGACAAGCATGCCAATTCCTTGGATACTCTTTAGGAGTGGGCTTTGAGGCTACAATCAATTTTAGTAAGGCAGAGTACGTGGGCAAAGAGCACAAAAAAATTAAGACAAACACTATAAAAAGAGAGTAGAGAATGTCAACCTTCAGAGTTAGGTCTAAGAAAGACAAACAGAATTGGGTTGTATCCATGTTTATTTTTTCTTAAAGTGGACAGCATGCATGCATTTGAGCTGCAGTTTAGAACTGAGTTCTCTTTCAGGTTAGGGTGTATAGTATATATACCATTCCAACCAGAGTTAGTATCGCTCCATCATCATTTCACCCCAGGAGAGAGAAAATATCACCTCCAGCTATACCAGACCACTCCCAGCCTTAGGCTATCTAGACAAAACAATCTGTATCCACCTAAACTTGAGTAGAATACAATGGGCTCCCCCTCTCCCACCTTTAGATTAAATTGCTAGCAAGTTTGAGTGAGGGCTGACTAGGATTAGGAGAATAAATGCAATCTCATTATCTGAAGAAAAATTGTATTTAAAGTCAGAATTTTGGAAGAACGGGACAAGAGGAAGCTCTGAATCTCCAAGATCAACATCCTGGTTACAGGAATACAGTGGTAAAAGAAGGGAAGCCACATGGGAAAAAGGATAAGGAGCGGCAGGGGCACAGAGTATCACTCATATAGCCATGAATTGGGGCAGCTCAATGGATAGAGTACAGGCCTCAAGGCAGGAAGACTCATCTTCTTGAATTCAAATTTGGCCTCAGACATTTACTAGCTATGTGACCCTGGGCAAGTCACTTATTAGAAGTATACTTGACACTGAAATTCAGGTATCAAGGGCAATTTATTATTATTGAGGAATTCAAAGTAAATGTTCCTGGCCAGGAGGGGAAAACGACATCAGCTTTATAGTGTTAGATTGACACAGATTGATGCACCATCAACTCAGTACCTCCTCTCAGAGCAGATTGGTCTGCTCCACACTTCCTGATCTACCTCTTTATACGTTCTCTGCTTGATATGTGTAAGCGTGTCCCCCTCCCCTCATCATACCTCCCATGTTCAAAAATGGCAGAAAACTCCTCTCTGTGGGTGTGTAAGGTAATATTCAATTAGCCAATTAAGCAGGCATGGTAGCTATTTGACCCAGTTCTCTCCTCAATCCTGATCATTATCTGGCCAGTTTAGACCAGTTTTGCCTGTATCCAGAGTTTGTGGTTTTCAGAAGGCCACTAGCTATTCTCTCATTGGCTGAGTCCATCTACCACAGTTAATTTTTATTGCCTTCTTTGTTCAAGCTAACACTTCATTGATTATTCTGTGGAACTTAACTCTTCTGTGGAAACCTAACTTTTAACAATCTCTGACACATAACCCAGTTTGCCTCAGTTTTCCTCATTTGTGAAATGAGCTAAAGAAGAAAATGACAAAGCATTTTAGTATCTATGTAAGAAAGCCTACTGAACAACAACCATGGCTTAGAGTTGGGAGTACTCACCAGCACTGACCATATGGAGATGGAAGAGAGCTGAGGAGCTGAGTTTGAGGTCTCATTTTTCTCAGGATTTGTTTTTTGTTTTCGTTTTGGAAGGGGGAACTGACTCTTATCTGTACAACCTTGTGATTAGTTTATTAACATATCCAAGTCATCTCAAAGTAGTCAGTAAAACTTTTAAGTTAATGTTCATATAATCTCAAAATTATCAGTGCCACTTGGCATTCTTATAGTCTTTTTTTTTCCCTTTGCGAGATATTTTTAATAGTAGAAATTGCCTTTCAAGCAACACTATTGCCTGAAAAAATATAGATGATAAGAGATATCACTGTGGTTCTCACTTTTTACTCAAATGTGCACTAAAGTAAATCATTCAAATTCTCCTCTGTCAAGATTCCTACTACAAATAACTTATAATTGTAGATGTCTTTAGGACAGATGAAACTGTGGAAATACATTTTTGGAATGATTCCTTGAGTATTGAAATCCAATAAGCTTTTAGTAGAGGCAAATGTGTTTCCCTGAGATGCTAAGGAGCATAATTATTATTTTGTACATATTTTATTATTTAATATTTAATTTTCAAAATTCATTTCCACAAGATTTTGAGTTATGAATTTTCTCCCCATTTCTACCCTCCCCTCCACTCCAAGATGGCATATATTTTGATTACCCTGTTCCCCAGTCAGCCTTCCCTTCTGTCACACCACTCACCCCCATTCCCTTTCCCCTTACTTTCTTGTCGGGCAGGATAGATTTCTATGCCCCATTCCCTATATATCTTATTTCCCGGTTGCATGCAAAAACAACTTTTTTTTGAGCATCTGCTTTTCAAACTTTGAGTTCCAAATTCTGCCCCCTCTTCCCTTCCCACCCATCCTCCCTAAGAAGGCAAGCAATTCAACATAGGCCGAACATGTGTCATTATGCGAAATATTTTTTTTCATGTTGATAAATGTTTTATTCATAAGGTAGATTCCTTTAGCATAGAGAGGCACTCTAAAATAGGAGACAACATTTCATAATAAATAGTTCTTTTCGAAACACGAGAAAAGGTCATGAAATATATAGTACGTTATTTACTAAAAGCCAATCACAAAGGCTATATTTATTTTCAGCCATAAAAAATCTAAACATCAACATAAGAAGAAACAAAGTAGAACAAAACAAAAAACATGATCTGACAAATTAGCTGCAAAATCTAGTCACAAATGGATAAAAAGGAAAAAAGTCCTTAGACATAAACAATTCTTTTCTAAATCATGGCAGTGTTATTAAAAAATAACTATCCTCAGTGCTAATATTTAGCACAACAAAGAAATACATTAAATACAGTGTTAACAAATCATATTTTATAACAAAGTTAAAATACTTCATTTGACAGCACTGGATTTCATCAACATGGACATTTCCATTTCTATTCAAAGTCAAAAGCTGGCAGGAAACAGTGGCTTTTCTTTAGGAAAATGCCAGTAGTCGAATTCAAAACATACCTTAACTTATTCCCTGGTATTTATTCTTATATAACTACCTTTCCATATATAACCAAATTCAACCTATTTCTGAAAGCATTTATAAGAATTTGGAATATAACTATTGGATAAAAGTCAGTGCCTTCAATGACAAAAAAATGTGAAAATCCTAATGATTTATTTGGGCCTATGCACTTTCAGTCACTTTGGCCAGGTGATCCTGCTGATTAATACAAATCACAATAATCATGTCTTGAAAGACTAACAAAATTTCCCTCCATCTTACCGTGTCCCCCTTTATCCAGTTTTCTCCCTTGACTCTGTCCCTTTTCAAAAGTGTTTGCTATTGATTACCTCCT
>CM053623.1:360159876-360176785 GCA_028646595.1 Phalanger gymnotis
GCAGACTGGGGAACAGGGCAACCAGAGTGTACGCCATCTTGGAGTGGGGGGGGATGGAAATGGGGAGAAAATTTGTAATTCAAACGCCTGTGAAAATCAATGCTGAAAACCAAACATGTCAAAAATAAATTAAAATAAAAAAAATTAGATTGGAGAAAGTGGAAGCTAGTGAATTTATGAGAAATCAAGATATTATAAAACTGGGCCAAAGGAATGAAAAAATGGAAGACAATGTGAAATATCTCATTGGAAAAACCACTGACCTGGAAAATAGACCCAGGTGAAGTAATTTTAAAAAATTATTGGGCTACCTGAAAGCCATGATCAAAAAAAGAGCCTAGATATCATATTTCAAGAAGTTACCAAGGATAACTGCTCTGATACTCTAGAGACAGAGGGTAAAACAGAAATTGAAAGAATCCAAAAATCACTTCTTGAAAAAGATCACAAAAAGAAAACTCCTAGGAGCATTGTTACCAAATTCCAGAGCTCCCAGATCAAGGAGAAAATAATGCAAGCAGCCAGAAAGAAACAAATTTGAGTGTTATGAAAACACAATCAGGATTACACAAGGTCTAGCAGCTTCTACATTAAGGGATCAAAGGGCTTGGCATATGATATTCTAGAGGTCAACGGAGCTAGGATTAAAACTGAGAATCATCTACCCAGCAAAACTGAGAATCATGCTCCAAGGCAAAATATGGACTTTCAAGACGAAGGGCACAGGGTGAGTTGAATATGAAGGGATGACATCTAAAAAAATAAAGTCAACTTAAGGGATGAGAGAGGAATATATTACGAGGGGGAGAAAGGGGGACATAGAATGGGGTAAATTATCTCGCATAAAAGTGGCAAGAAAAAGCATTTTTGTTGGGAGGAAAGAGGGGGCAGATGAGGGGGAATGAGTGAATCTTGCTCTCATCAGATTTGACCTGAGGTGGAATAACATACACACTCAATTGTGTATCTGTGTATCCCACAGGAAAGAAGGAGGAAAGAGATAAAAAAGGGGGGATGTGTGTTGGTTAGCAAAATGGGTTCTTAGCACTTAGTTCAACAAGTGCCCTTGAAAAGTTTGGTTTGTTTCCTTTGAGTAATTCAGTGTATTTCGTTGAACCTTACTAGGTGCTAAGCCCCAGGCCCAAACCCCTGTTAGGTATAAAACCTGTGTGGGTGTGGATTGGTAACTAAGGTGGGGCCCAAGGTGGGGCTGACTCAGGGCAGGGCCTAGTTTACAAATGAGAGAGGCTCTTAGACCATGTGGGTTTAAGTTGCCTCTTTGTGACAATTTTAGGTCACATGGATCAGTTGCATGTGTGACTCACCCCTGAGGCTGAAAAAGATATAAAACCAGGGGTTGGCCTTCTCTTCTTTGGAGCTCTTTCCCACAGCAGTGGTGGCACAAGTGACTCTAGGCCAGCCCTTGTTCTGAGCTCCCAGGCTGAACCTAGATGTTGGTAACTATGAATTGTATTGGGTCTGTCTGTTTGTAGTTTGTTTAAGGGCTCTCACTCGTGGTGGTGCTGAGGCAGAGACTTGGGGCAGCTGTAGCTAGGAGCCCTCCAGCTTGTAACCTGGATGCTGAGACTTTGTTAAACTCAGGAAACTATGTATTGGTATTTGAATCAGACAAGGTCTGTCTGTTTATGTTTGTAATTTGTTTGTATTTGTCCTGAAGTTCAGGGTGCTGGCTTTTTCACCTGAACTAAGTGAATAATATTTGTGTGCTGAATTAAAGTAAGCTTGTCAACCCCTTAACCTTGCTTTCCTTAGTTAAACAGATCAAAAGAACATGTGCTTTTGCAGCATGCTGGTAGCGTGCTTGTTGTTGGGCTTCTGTTGGTCTTTCACCCCCACAACAGCTGCTAGCCAGATTGTTGAAACAGGATGATAGAAGGGAGGGCAGATAGGGGGAGGAGGTAATCAAAAACAAACACTTTTGAAAAGGGACAGGGTCAAGGGAGAGAATTGAATAAGGGGGGATAGGATAGGAAGGAGCAAAATATAGTTAGTCTTTCACTACATGAGTATTGTGGAAGGGTTTTACATAATGATACGCATGTGGCCTATGTAGAATTGCTTGCCTTCTTAGGGAGGGTGGGTGGGAAGGGGAGAGGGGAGAGAATTTGGAACTCAAAGTTTAAAAACAAACATTCAAAAAAAAGTTTTTGCATGTAAACACGAAATAAGATATACAGGAAATGGGGCATAGAAATTTATTTTTCCCTACAAGAAAATAAGGGCAAAGGGATGGGGGGGAGTGGGGTGACAGAAGGGAGGGCTGACTAGGGAATAGGGCAACCAGAATATATGCCATCTTGGACTCGGAGGGAGGATAGAAATGGGGAGAAAATTTGTAATTCAAACTCTTGTGAAAATCCATGCTGAAAACTAAAATTATAAAATAAAATAAAATAAAATTTTAGAAAAAAATACTGCACATAGTTCCAGTTCTTAAAAGTTTACCAGCAAGCCCTTGTACCTTAGAGGCCATCAAGTCTAATCTTTTGATTTTACAAATGAGTAATTGGGTCCAAGAGAGCTTTGATGACTTTTCCAAGGCTAGAAAGCTAGCTATGTATCTAAAACAGAATTCAAACCCAAGTCTATCCGACATCAAGTTTAGCAATCCAACCACTATGCCATGTGGATAACTAACTCCCCTCTTAGTTCTCCTCTAACCCATATGATTGTTTCTTTTCTGTCCTCTTTTATGGATCATCGTTCATGACCCAATCCCTACCTGTTGGAATATCCCAAGGATCTGACCTGGGTCTTGCTCTCTCTCTGTCTCTCTTTTTTTTAGCCTTTATCCTCTGTTGGTGACCTCATTATATAAGTCCCCTTCTTTCACTCTAATAGCAAACATCAAGTTTAGGCTCTCATAATTTCTTTTACAAGCATAGGCCCCTAGTTGGTCTCTCCACATCTAGTCTGTCCCATTTTTAATCAGTTCTCCTCCTCACAATTGCCAAATTGACATTCTTTTAAAAATTATTTTAATTAAATTTTATATATGTATATTATATATATATATATATATGATATATATATATGTGATAGATTTAACTAGGAACAAGTCTCATTTTTAAAATACTTAAGGAAATAAATTAAATCTAAGAGAAAAAGAGTCATTCCCCAATTGACAAACGATCAAAGGGTATAAATAGGTAGTTTCTCTTACATGAGGCTTTTCTGATTCATCTCAATTACAAGTAGCTCTACTCATCAATTGACAATGGATTTCCTTTGTACATATTTTGAATTCATCTAAATGAATGAGCAGAGAAAAAAATGATATATCAAGATTCCTGACTGTTTTATATGCAAACATAATTCATCTGTCCTTCACAAATTTCAAGTGGACCATTCAAATTCAGAAAAGGGTAAAGCTTGAAAGAAGGCTTACTCTACATGCTTACACAAAAAATGGAAGTTTCATGGCCTTTTTTTAAATGTAGCAAAGCTTTCCTAATTATCTGACTTAGGTTTTATGTATGCTTTTTATAGATTTGTTTTCATTTCCACTATTTTGTGCTATTTTATGAGACGATGCTATTCATAATGTCCTACCATTCTGACCTGTAATATTTTAAAAATATGTTCAAATTCTAAGTGATTGTTATTATTGTATGTATTGTGTCTCTCCTTGGTAAAAACGTCAATTCCTTGATCCCGGAGGTGATTCTGAGTCCTTGTGCCTTCTTCATTGTGCTATCTTCTTTACATTAGTTAAATTCTTTTAGGAAATAGTGATATGGTCAATAACTTGGTTTTTCTATTTTCTTTTTTGCAGAAAATTAACAGCTTGTTTCAATACAACTTATTAATTTCATGTAGTCTTTCTTTTTCTTTTATATTTTCTGTTCTTGTCTGGTGTTAATTTGAACAGTTGTTCTACTTAGTCAAAGATTTGACTTCTCACGTTTTGAAATGACTGCCACATTAGCTAAAGAGAAATGAAATTAATGTTTTTTTCATGTCTCTATCTATTTCTAAAATAATTCACTACCCCAACCTGCTCCAGTAGCCAAACCACTGGAGATGAGTGATCCTTTCCATACATAGATAGATATACTTGCCCTTAGGCAGCAATCCTGGCCTTTAACAAAGATCATCTTCAAGCTTGAATTTACTATAGCATGCTAAACTTTAACTTCTCCTGGCATAGATTAGAAAAATTAGGATGACCTCCACACCATCAATGGTGGACTTTGATAGGATTTTTGTGTAAAAAATAAATATAAAAATAAGAACTAGACACAACTTGGTCAGGGGAGATTTGGGAATTTTTTTTTCTTTAAGTTTTAAATCTGTTCAAATGAAACCTACTTTTAGATAATGGAAGTCATTAATGTTCATCTGAATGAACACTTAGAAATCAAAATTCAAGACACATCAACCTCCCTAGGTTTAGACAAATGAAATAAGTCCATAGCCATAAAAATATTTTCATCCTCTTTTTAGCAGTAAGAAAATTAAAATGGAAAGAGCATATAAATGTAACAGCTATTTGATTATATTATAGGTCAGCTACCCATGAGAGTTCTTCTTATATAAACTTAGTCAAACCTTCAATTATGATTTTTCAATGCAAAATAATTTTAAAGTTGTCAGGAATTTTCCCCTTGACAGGCCACCATGGTTTTAGTAAGTAGGAACAACATGAATCAAGACATTTTTTTTTTATATTTGTACACTAGTATGACAGATGGCTTTCTTCAAGCTGAACATGGCATGGGATGAGCTGTTCATTTATATTACTCAGAAAACAAATGAAAATAACATAGCCACCATTTTAATAATCTCAAGTCACAGTCCTACTGCATATTTTCTATCCATAAATTATTTTTGTTGCCTTGTAACATCATTCATCATTTGGCCTTTACTTATTAGAAGTAATTACTCATGTTGCAGGGAGGAGATTCCAGTGTGACATAAGAATCTTATTACATTGTCATTTCCAGCAGCATTATGTTTTGTTGAGCATTAAAAATATTGTTATTCTTTTTTTATTGTTTATGTATAAAAGTCAAGAATAACATTCTTTTAAAAAAAAGGACAGATTATCATTCTTTGATAGTTTGGATTATCATTTTCTGATCACTGCATAATGGAATGTATATTTGTTCCTGCTACCTGTAGTGTTAATAATCAGGGCAGGGCTTATTGCTGTTCTTCTCTTAAGTGCTTTAATGATTCTGGCTTTTGTTTGAATGGGGCACATAAGGTGGGATCTTTTTTGTCTTGGAATGTTTCTCAGCAATGAGACAATTGAGAGTCATTGAACTGTATATGATGTGGTGCTGGTGGTTGGAGCTTTCCCACACTCTTGGTGTTACTGATTTCTCACACTCTAAATGGTAAACCTCAAGCCCTCAGGGCCCCGAGATGGCATTTTGTTTTGGGAGTACATTCATTGAAAGAATGTGAGTGATAAGAGTCTAGGCAAGCTGTTGAACCATCCCCCTCTTCCTCCTCCCTCCCCACTCCCTACCCTTGGCTTTGTAACCCAGATAGATGTTGGTGCTTCTTTGGTAACTATGAATTCTGATTGGAATAAGACAAGGTCTGTCTGGTGATGTTTGTAATTTCTGTTTGTATTTGCCCTGAAGTTCAGGGGGCTGATCTTTTCTCCCTGAACTAAGTGAATGATATATGTATGTTTAATTAAAGTGAGATTGTTAACCCCTTAAAGTTGCTTTCCTTAGAAAAACAGCTCAAAGAACCTGTATTGGCAGCCCTTCCTGTGTGCTGTTGTTGGTCTTACACAGCCACAGTAGCTGCTAGCCACATTGTTGTTATGCTACCTTCCCCCCTACTCCTGCTATTTTTTCAACTACCTTTTCTGTGCTATATTTTCCTATTAGAATGTAGATGGTGCAAGGCATGCAACTAACCACTTAAGCCAGAACTATAGAATTGGTACTAGAGAAAGGATTTTTCATGTCAGGAGTCAGACAAAACACGTATTTCCATGCATGGAAGCCATTCAAACATCAAGTTTTCTGAAAGAATCTTTTATGTTTTAGGTGAATTTTATTTTGGGGAAAATATCATTCTATGGCTGAGAAAAAAAACCAACTAAAATTCAAACAGAATAAAGTCTAACTTCTAGTAACTTCAATATTTATGAATAAAAAGGTTTTTTGCTTTAAAAAAGACATTGAGTAGATACCATAAAGTCTCTGCATTTTCTTACATAGAATAGTTACTCAGGCCCTCATTCAGAGGCTCATTCATTTTATTTATCATACAATTCGAATAAACTTGATTATCTGATTTATTAGTATATAGCATATTACAAGGGAATAGATTGTGACCAATGGAAAGCCCATCGAGAACAGCCAGAAGGGCCTGTCAATTGTGATATTTAGGAGGAGATAGAAAAACCAAGAAGTAGACCTAGAAATAGGAGAAAAAATCCTGGAACAAAGGATTACAGGAAAAAGTCTGCGTAAACCATTATTTCTAGGAAACATCACAGTATAAAGAAAGGTAGAGCTATGACTGTTGGCAGCTAGATGGCACAGCAGATAGAGTGCCAGGCCTAACATCAAAAAGACTCATCTTCCTGAGTTCAATCTTGGCCTCGGCCACTTACTTGTTGTGTGACTGTATTGGTAATTAAGGTGGGACTTTTTTTTTTTTACTGTTTTAGAATACTAAATTAATTGAGTTCCTTTGATTAAGTCCTACTAGGTGCAAAGCTCCAGGCACACACCCTTTTGCTGATTAAGTGTGAATCCTTAGAGCCCTGAATAGAGTATAAAAACTCAGAAATTAGCATTTTGTCTGAGGCTCCTTCATTGAGCAGTGTTGATGTGGAGACTCTGGGCAGCCATTGTTGAGAGCCCGCCAGCTTTGAAGAAACCTAGATGTTTGGTTTGGGAGCTCTTACTCACTGGAAGAGTGGTGCCTGACTCTGGGCAAGCTGTTTTTACCTGTCCCCCAGCTTTGATAACCCAGATGTTGGTTCATATTTGGTCTGTTTATAATGTCTGTTTGTAATTTATTTGTATTTGCTCTGAAGGTCAGGTTGCTGGCTTTTCCTCCTGAACTAAGTGAGTTTATATGTACATATATACACATATATCTATACATATATATGTATATATACACATATCTATCTTTGATTAAAGTAAGATCATTAACCCCTTAAAGTTACTTTCCTTAGTAAAGAAGATCAAAAGAACCTGTGTTAGCAGCCTTTTGTGTGCTGGTTACTGTTGGTCTTATACCTCAGCAGAAGCTGCTAGCAAATTGTTGCAACAGTGACCCTGGGCAAGTCACTTAATCCTCTTTTGCCTTAGTTCTTCATTTGTAAAACAAGTTAGAGAAGGAAATGGCAAACCACTGCAATATCTTTGCCAAGTAAATCCTAAACAGGGGTCAAGAAGAATTGGAAAAGACTGAACAACTACAAGAGCTATCATTTGGATGAGTTTTTCCAATCAATTTGGTGAGATTATAGGATGTGAACCTTTCTCTGGAAGCACTTGAAGGGTCTCTCTTAGAGAGACATATGCAAGCTGGGACTGTCAACAGGCTGAAAGGACTGATTAGTTTCCAGTATCTGGGTCTGCTTCCCAGATGATTAATAAATGAAATTCTAGAGGATGGCTTCTTGTGAGAGAGCCACTCCTCCCTGCCAAAATATATAAATGTGATTTACTACTCTCTCTCTTTCTCTCTCTCTCTCTCTCTCTCTCCCTTCCTCCCTCCCCTTGGGACTTGCAGTCTAAAAGCCAAGCAAAACTGATTTTCACTTATATACTCAGGGTGGAATGGGGGTGTCCCCCCAGGATTTGTAAAATAAGCTGATGGCAAGCTACACAGTGTCCACTACCAACGGTTCTTCTTGAATCTTCAAATGCTGGTGCTTTTCTATTTCATTTTCTGAGCACACATTTGAGACTAAGGTTTCTGAGAAAATTTGTCTCTGCCCAAGAAGCAATGGCATGAAATTGTGTAGAAGCACATAATGGTTACAGATATTTGCTTGCAAATACCCAAGTGGAGAAATTTGCAAGTGGCCTTGCATAATCTTTGAGGTTACCTCATTGGTAATACCAAATTCAAGAATCTTTTGTTTTAGCAATTGGGAATCTCCTCTTAGAAGAAGAAATTTTCTTTACCAGCATATTTCTTAGTGAAGAAAGAATATTCCTAACACGTTTCTTAGTGCTCATGGTAGGGGACAAGATAGTGGTGCTTTGCCTTTACCACTACTGATGTGAGTTGCTCAGATAATGTAGATGCAAAGTGAAGGGTCATGTTCTTTAGACCCCCACCCCCACCCCATCATGTTTACCTTTTAGGAAATTTCTAATGGGTTAATTGAATGCTTAATTCACTTCTACATGTATTCAAGAGCTTTTGGGATTCTATTTCATCTTATGCATATTTTCTCAGCATCAAATAAAGGCTATTTTATATACACTGGGTACCTGTGTAGTAGATAGTGACCCTGACACATGCTTTTGGAGAAAACCTAGAGGAAAGCCATAATGAAGCTTTATTTTGATTTTATCCCCAGAGTGCAACGCAGAGATCAAAGGTATAATGAAGCCAAGAGAAAAACTGATCCTTCTGTGCTCATGGCCCTCTGAGTCAAACCCAATTCCTGTATGCCTAGAGATCATGGGTCAGGGGTTACAACTATATTACATGAATTTATAATTTTTGATGTAGACAGTTTAAAAGCTCTGGATGTGATCAAATACTACACACGCCTAGCCCATGTAGTACAGATATTACTGTCAGAAATCTACTATCCTGAAATCTGGGTACCTCAATTCCTTTCATTTGACATACCTGTAGAAAAGAGTAGCTTAAATGGTTTTTTGATGGAGAGATACAGAGAGATATTGATATAGATAAAAACATAGATGTAGATCAATATAGAGAGATAGAGGCACTATATAATGGAAGCTTCCCTTATGAATAAGCAGGCACTCCCTACCATAGTTCCTTGTTTATAAAGAAAAATATCCCAAGAGAATTAAGCCTCACTTTGGAGTACTTTCACTTGACTTTCATTCTTAGCAGTTTCATTTGGGAGGTCTAACCCACTTTCCAAACATTTCCAGTATCAGCATAATGAAGGGATGAAAACATATGAGACAGTCACTTCATCCTGTGGAAACAGATACCTAAACTTCAAGTGGCATCCTAAGGAAATAGAGTTTTGGACCTAATGAGACCTTGAGGATCTTCCAAGCATGCTAGTCAGCTAGAAATAACTTAGGTATAGCCCTCTGTCCATGATGCTAGCTTTCTGGCATACTCATCATGATAACCCTGAGGCATCAAGAAAATATCAAAGTATGTCCAATACACTTTGCTTAAGAAAACAGTGATGACTTAGAAAAGATGTACAGAAACCTCCAAATATTTCAAACAAGTTTTGGTACATCAAAGCTGTTTCAGTAATCTATCAAATTTACTTAGATCAAGTGCTTCATTCGCCAAAGATGTAAGATAAATAAACTGCTGCACTAGTAACAGCATCTTAGAAAACATACACCTTCTGAATGCTTTGCAATCACATTAAAAAGCTCACAAGACCACCTGAACTTACATGACAAAGTCATATATAACAAAAGTATCATGGTTAAAAAGGGAAGGAATCAGAAAAATAGGTGAAGAGTCTTAATATCTAGAATTAGAAGTATACAGATCATATAAAAATACAACATCTTTGATGAAAAGAAAAAATATTACAAAAAGGGAAATCACATCTAAGTATCTATTCAAGATGTTGA
This sequence comes from Phalanger gymnotis, assembly GCA_028646595.1. Taxonomy (NCBI): domain Eukaryota; kingdom Metazoa; phylum Chordata; class Mammalia; order Diprotodontia; family Phalangeridae; genus Phalanger; species Phalanger gymnotis. The sequence goes on from CM053623.1 coordinate 360,169,644, forward strand.
AGAAGCAAATAGGCATTTTTATTTTTTTTTAAATGAACAAGTAAATGCAATCTATTTACATGCTCGAAAAGCCTTTAACACAGATCTACACCAAATGCTACTGAAATTTGAATCATCTGGGGATTTGGATAAACGAACAGGAAATATAATACATACAGTATAAAGTATGATAATATAAATGAAAAGGAACTATACAGGCACCTAAACTCTTCTTAGCAGTGAAATGCCAAGAATGTAGTAAGAAACATTTAGAGAGAAGAAAATTGCCAAACAATGTTCTTTATGATGAAGTGCTAAGCAATGCACTTAGGGAAAAATAGCAATTCTAGCTCTAAATCTATGATCCTCTGATATACTTTCAAGCTTTGCTAACTTTATTTCAATAATCTGGAAAGTCAGATCAGTTCTAGCCTTGATAAATCATTTATATTTTTCACAGGTCTATAGAACTCTTAGAACTAATTGCTTAAAATGACATCCCCAAATCCATCTCACCACCACTACCAAGCATTACAAACAATTGAAACTCCTATCTCCTCTGATTAACTAATGGGAGATCATCCTTTAACCTTCATAGAGGTAGAATTTGGAATTTTGACACTTAGACAAACTAAAAAGTTACGTTTCAGCCAGTGTGTGTGTGTGCGTGTGCGTGTGCTTCTGTGCACGCACCTGCGTTTGCAGATTGTGCCCATAGACCCAATTCTACTTTTCATGGCTTCTTTTATCCTACATCAAAGGCTCATAGATTTAGAGTTGAAGGAGATGTTTGGAGTCATTGAATCCAACTCTCACTTTGCAGGTGAGGAAAGAAAGACAAGGAAGATAATAAACTTTTCAAAGATTTATATAGTTAATGATTGGCAAATTTCAGTTTTGAACCCGTGTCTTCTGAATCAAAATCTAACACACTTTCTACCATACCATTTCTTTCCCCTATTTCTGAATTTTCATTTTTCCCAAAACAAATACAGTTTCATTCACAGTTAATTTCTTGTGGCAGCAGTGGGGAAAGTAGGGGCAAGGGTGGCAAGATTTGTTTGTAAGTTGGCAGTTTTTCTTTTTAATTGAGAGCTGCCTGTATACACACGTAACGTATGCCTGCTTTCAGATATCAAGTAAAATGTGTTAAGTCAGCCATATGCTTATATAATTATAAAAAAATCTACATAAGCATAGGGGATAGAAATATAAACAACATATTAAGTGTCTATTTCCATCCTAGAGTTTATTTAACATTTCCCATCACACTTTCTGGTAATGAAAGCATAGTTATCTGTGTTGTATAAAATAAGAATTGTTGCTACCTTAGTGATATACAAACATCTACCTACCTATTGATAGAAGCTCTTTGGGTGCTGGTACTGTTTTTCATTGGATTTTTTTACCCCCATTATCTTGCAGAGTGTTTTTGCAGAGAGTACAAAGTAAGTATTTGATAAATGCTTGGTGAAAAAGATTGCATCAATGACTGACTCTTGACTATAATCTGGACTTTTAATTACCCCTGCTTGCTGGAATTTCTTTAATATTATTATATTATAATATTTTTAATTTCCTGAATGATTGCTTGCTAGGTGCTCCTTACCCCATTTGCTTTAATTGGGGAGAGACTATATGCATTCTTAATTCATTCTAGTTACTGATATATTGGAAGAGCAATTAAGTTGGGACTTTTTGCTGTTGACCTTTAATGATTCTGGCCTTTATTTGAATGGGGCAGATAAAGTGGGATGTTTTTGTATTTTGTAGCACCAAGACAATTGGGAGCCATTGATTTGTATCTGATGTTATATTGGGGGTGGGGAACTTCTCCATGCCCAGCCTGGGTGAGGTCAGGGCCCTCTGGGCCCTGAACAGGATATATAAGTGCAAAGGTTAGCATTCTCGCTCGGAGCTCTGAGCCACAGCAGGAGTGGCATGTGACTCTGAGCCAGCCGTTCTAATGAGCTGTACACCCAGATGTTGATAACTGCGAATTGTATTTGGTCTGTAATTCAGGGTGCTGGCTTTTTCCCCTGAACTAGGTGGTTGTTATTCGTATGCTAGATTAAAGTAAGATTGTTAACTCCTTCACATTGTTTTCCTTTTTCTGCATGCTGGTTGTTGCTGGATCTTATACCCCCACAAAAGCTGCTAGCTGGATCGTTGATGCATATATTGATTCAAAAATTTATTGTTTATATGTTAATTCCCTTGACTATTTTAGAATGTTATCTGCTTATGACTTACAAGAACATGAATAAAAATATTGAGTAGGTGGTACAATGGTTTGGGTACTAGAAGTCTGGTAGAGACTAGAAGTCAACATAATCTGAGTTCAAATCCAGACCCTGGGCATATCATTTAACTGCTGTCTCACTCAGTTTCCTTGCCTGTTAAATAAAGATAATAATAGGATCTCCCAGGACTGTTGTCAGGATACAGTGAGATAATATTAATAAAGTGCTTTGCAAACCACCATGTAAATGCATTCCAACACACAGATAAGCATAGATATATGGGTGTATATACATATATACAGATACATATTTATTTAGAGAGAAAGGAAAGAGAGGAAGGAGAGAGAAATGAATTTCATTTCATTGTCCTATAAAGAGAGCTTCTAATTTAAAAAAAAGACCTTTACCAAAGTAGATAGACATCTACTTTGCAAATTAATGATTTGGATTTATATCACTTCCTAAGGCAATAAGAGATTAAATGACTTCTCTTATCATTTTTTCATTACATTTGGATTTGAAACAAATCGAAAAAAAAACTTCTAACATTTCTCTATTCTTGCACATAGTAGGTACTTAATAAGTGCTAGAAGAATAAAATTGAATTCATGAATAATAAATTAGGGAGAAATAACAATAGACAGATTCAAATTGGAGGCTAGAACAGAAAGGGGAGTTAGGTTTAGATTCTTTTCTAATAGCCAAATCATTTTCATTGTAATTAGACTTCAGAAAAAAAAATGAACTTGTGTGTTCTAGTTGCAAGTCTGTAAACAAAGATGTCCTTTTTTTGACAAAGGTGTTCAGTGAATGATAACCTTCATTTATGTAGTTGTTGAAATGCACACAGAGTGTTTTCACCACAAAAAAACCCAAAACAACTCTGAGATAATTAGGGTACCTACAATTTCTCTCTCTCTCTCTCTTTTAAGATGAGGATAGTGAGGTTCAACATGGTTAAGTGATTCAGGTAGGGTCATACAGCTAGTAATTGTCATATCCATTCAAACTCATTCTCTTCTGACTCCAAGACCAGGGTCTTTTGTCCACATCACATTTCATTGTTGTATAACTAAAGGCACAACTAATTTCACCTCTTCTTATTAGCATGGAACAAAATGGCTGGTCTTCCCAAGCTGTCTACTAGAACAATTTGAGGGTCACAAGGTGAGACTTTCTTTCTCTGAAATCTCTCACATCATTCTTATTAGAGGTACAAGTCTTTGATTTCATTGGTTAAAAATTCCAACATTAATTAGTCCTTTGGGTTTCTATCTGTAATCAAAATGGGCTCTTAGCACTTAATTCAACCAAGTGCTCTTGTAGAGTTTGGCCTTTGTTTCCTTGATTAAATTAATAGCCCTTGACCACCTCCTCACCTCAAGGGAAAGCCTAGTTTACATGAGTTTGAGTGACATGTTTGTGACATCAGAGGCTTTTAGAGCACGTGGGTTTAAGTGCCATTTTTGTGATGATTTTAGGTCATGTGGGTGAGTTGCACGTGTGACTCACCCTTGAGTGTGAAAAAGATATAAAACCAGAGGTTGGTTTTCTCTTTTTCAGAGCTCTGCCCCACAGCAGTAGTGGTGCACGTGACTCTGGGCCAGCCGTTGTTATGAGCTCCCCAGTTGAACTCAGATGTTGGTAACTATGAATTGTATTTGGCCTGTCTGTCGTTGTTTGTAATTTTTTTTTATTTGCTCTGAAGCTCAGGGTGCTGGCTTTTTCCCCTGAACCAAGTGAATGATATTCGTGTGCTGGATTAAAGTAAGATTGTTAACCCCTTAATGTTGCTTTCCTTAGTAAAGCAGTTCAAAAGAACCTGGGCTTGCAGAGTTCTGTGAGCTGGTTGTTGTTGGTTTTACAACCCGCCCCCCCCGCCCCAACAGCTGCTAGCTGGATAGTTGAAACAGGGTTAAACCTTTGAAGAATTTTTTTTTTAATGTAAGTGCTATCTTGAAAAGGAAGAAATATTAAGCTACTATTTAGTATTAACTCCTTAAAGTAAATTCACTTTTAAGGCTGGTTAGACTATCATATCCCCACAAAGAAGTAAACCAGTAAATTTTGATACATGGAATAACAAGTTAGGTAAAATTACATATATAGATAATGTTCTCATTACATTTATTTTACATTCATTCTTTCTGAATAAATGGGTAGCTCCCTAATGGAGTATGTTTGCTCAGGCAAATGCAAAGCTATTTATGTCCTGTTTGCAATTCAAATTTCATTCCTGCCTCCCATTGGCTAGGCACTTCAGGGTTCAACAGCCTATCTGAAAAACACCTAAACCCCACCCCAACATAGGTCTCTGCTCCTGCCACATTCCTTATGTCTTTATAGAATGATATGTCATAAATCCTTTTAAAGGAATCCTCTCTATTGATAAGAGCCTGAACCCAGGATGTTTTAAGTTTCCTTCACTATTAACATAAAAAGAGTCCTAACACTCAAAATAGTGGAAAGAAATTCTCCTTTGGTCTTTCGAGGTGTTGATTTGATCCAAAATACAAAGAAGGAGTTGTTTACCCTTAGACATCCTGATAAGCAGGCCACCACATCCTATTGAGTGAAGTGTTAATCAATATTCCCAAGACTTTCTAATCCATTCATTTTCCTGCCTGCCCCAGGGAATACAAGATTTTCTGGTATATGACATATTTTCTACAGAAACAAAACTTTGGTTCATCTCTTACAATGGGGTGCCACAGTGGGGACCTTTAGGAAGCTAAGAGTCAATTCTATGCAATCAGCATAGGGTACAAATTGGAATAGGAGCACACACTGGGATCCAAGAGGAGAGCCAAAAACACACTTTATCTACCTTATATTTTGCCTAAGGTTGGCCCAATATTGTGGGCAAAGCCCAGAGTTGAATACATTTCAGGCTCAAGATTAGAATGCAATGAGAATCTTGTGAATTTAAAATTTTAATAATGACAAAGGATTTTGTCATTTAACAATGCAAATAATTAAAATGGACAATTTCTTAGTTAAAAATGTTAAGAAAAAAATATCACTTCCCTCTTCTTCTACATTTAGAACAACAACAGGAAGTTATTCCTTAAAGAAGGATAGAAGCTCTCTAAAAGCTCTTATAAGAAATCACCATTGGTTGGACCTTTGATTCGATGAGTGACAAATCCAAAGGACCACCCCATCCCTTTAAAGGACCAGCCCAGCCTATATAAAACAGATTCTGCTCTTACTGTATCTGGATAGTCACAAAATATAGGAAACATTTTCCAAATCTGTGCTTCTAAGAACAGTCTGCAGTAGTGACTTCCACCATACTTGGTGTATTGGCAGCCTACAACATTATTGTTTTGCATATTCCCTTCATGATTAACATTTTTGTTAGACCCTGGGTCAATGGGCTATCTTTTGTCTACTTCCCTCAGGGAGTTTAAATGTTCTGAGCCCTTTCTGAATTATCATATTTCACTATAAGTAAGGACAGAATAGGCTTGTGATTTAATAACTTTCCTTAGTAACAGGTTTCTGATATCTCTTTGTTAAGACTAGGCTGAGACCAGTAAAATGAAATAGAATTTCACTAAAGCATTTAGGCTGATGAATGTGAATATCAGCAAGCATAATAAAAGGGTAATTTGTATAAAGGTAAATTGCATTATGTTGGTTCAGAGTTATTTCCTATCTTTCATATTAAAAAACCCTTTTATATTATAAATCCAAGGCTATATTAAGTTATATTTACAGAACTGATATGATTTCTAATTGCAATTTTTTTTTAATCTCTAAAAAGTCTTCATGATAATCTATCAAAAGAACCAGTTCTCTCATTGGGACTAGTAACTCACAATATTTCTTTTAATTAAAAAAGCTGGAGAGCAAGTTAGGATTAAGTTTTTTGAACAGCAACTCCCCCAAAAACAAATAAACAAAATTTCTGAAAATAAAGAGCTCATGTTGAAAGAATAGCTTTATATAAACTATAAGTGAAGAGAATTTAGGAGGGAAATAGCAGTATTAAATTTTCAGCTATTACTAATTTCATTTTTGATTATAAGATTTTGTTGGCAAAAATGCAATCTTTAGACATTGTTTAGAAATGTCTTGTCTGCCTCAAATGAACTCTACATGTTTAGATTGACAACATTCGTATTATCGACTACATTTATTTTAGCTTTTGGTTTAAATCCAGGGAAAAGTAGTCCTCTAATGATTCTAGCAGTGCTGGTTCCCAAAATTCCATCAGAGATTTCCTAACCACCAAGCCCAAAATCAGTTCCCTTTACTTTAAAGACAGACTAATAAGTGATAATACTGAAAGTCGCAAGAAGCACAAGATGAAAATAGAATTTATTTTTTTAAAAAAATTAAGTCAAAGGCTCTGAGGAGATGAGGAAGCTGGTCAAAGGATTAAGACAACAAGAGTGCATTTAAGTAGACCACCACCCCTACATTGTTCCCTAATGATGTCTGTCCTTTGGGATAAGGAGGATTTTAGAAACATAGACCTCAAACTCTCAGAATTGTAGTGGACTTTCTGAATCATCTAACCAAATCCCTTCATTAAGAGAGGGAGAGAGAGAGAGAGAGAGAGAGAGAGAGAGAGAGAGAGAGAGAGAGAGAAAACAGATTCAAGGGAAAGTGAGGATAATTTCTCAAAGTTTATAGCTAGTTAGTTAGTGACAGGTCAGTGACTCAAAACACATTCCATTACTTCAAGTTTATTTTCCATCCCTTATACTATATTGTTTTCAATGCATCTATCTTTAAGTAATAGTACATGCAAATAAGAGATTTAAGTAAGTCAGAACTGATTTCGGGATTAGGATTCAATGAATTCCAACAATTGAATTTAAACAATGACATTTTCATAATTATCCATGAGTTGCATGTTTTCCATATATAAAGCATTTCTTAAAGTTGAAATTCCTTTCTTTTTCATCT
>CM053623.1:360177285-360194312 GCA_028646595.1 Phalanger gymnotis
AAAATATAAAACCATAGGTTGGGTTTCTCTTTTTCAGAGCTCTGACTCACAAAGAGTATTACGTGACTCTGGACCAGCCCTTGTGGAGCTCCCGGCTCAACTCAGATGTTGGTAACTATGAATTGTATTTGGTCTGCCTGTTGATGTTTGTAATTTGTTTGTATTTGCTCTGGAGTTCAGGGTGCTAGCTTTTTCCCCTGAACTAAGTGAATGATATTTGTGTGTTGGATTAAAGTAAGATTGTTAACCCCTTAACATTTCTTTCCTTAGTAAAGCTGATCAAAAGAACCTGGGCTTGCAGCATTCTGTGAGCCAATGGCTGTTTTTGGTTTTTCAGCCCCACAACAGATGCTAGCTGGATTGTTACAACAAACAGCAAAAATTTAAGTCAGGGGTTCTTAACCTGGAGTCTGTGAATCTTTACAGATTGATCAGAGACAGATTGATAAATACATAATAAATGCATACATACACACATACATAGATAATGTCCATAACTGGATGCATATATGTTACAGTAATCAGACTTTTCCCGGTTCTTCCCTTTTAGGATGCTAAGATTATCAAGTCTCCCCTTTGTCTGAATGGGAGGGAAACCTTTTGCTGTCTTTGTTTTGGAGTATTTCTCAGCTATTTCTCAGCACTGAGGCAATCAGGAGTCATGGCCTTGTATATGATGTGATATTTGGGATGGGGAACTTTCACACACCCAGGCTGGGTGAGGTCAGAGCCCTCAGGGTTCTGAACACAATATAACTGAGGGGAGCTTGGTGTTTGACTTTTGGGGCTCACTCATGGAAGGAGCATTGAGACTCTGGGCAAGCAATTGTAACTGCCGCCTGCCCCCAGCTTTGATAACCCAGACAGATATTGGTGCTTCTCTGGTAACTATGAATTGTGATTTAGATCAAACAAGGTCTGTCTGTTGATGTTTGTAATTTCTGGTTTGTATTTGCCCTGAAATTCAGGGGGCCGATCTTTTCCCCCTGAATTAAGTGAATGATATATGTATATTTGATTAAACTGAGATTGTTAACCCCTCAAAGTTGCTTTTCTTAGAAAAGCAGATCCAAGAACCTGCAGCCCTTCTGTTTGCTGGTATTGGTCTTACAACGCCACAGTAGCTGCTAGCCACATTGTTCCTACAATGTTATTTGCATACATGTGTTGCATATATAGATAGATAAGTATTTTCATATAATTGATTTTTTTAATTAAACACTTAATACATGTTTTTAAAATATTTTTTCTGAGAAAAAATGAATGACTAATGAATTATAAAATATTCCTTGAGTTTACTATGTACATAATTGTGCCTGCACAACTGTAGAAGAATTGAATTGCCACTGTTATATCATGTCGATAAGCACAGAGATTTTATATTGTTTGACATATTTATTTGAGTGAGATACTCTTTGAGACATGTAGTAGAAATTTGTCATCGTCACATTCTTCCTTTGCTATTTCACTGAATCCTGAGCTCTAAGCTGATTGTATCACTTAGCTGTCAGTCAAGGAGCATTTTTAAATTTTATTTTTCAAGAAGCATGTATTAATCTATTGCTATGTGCCAGGAACTGTAGTAAGCACTGAGGATAGAAAGAAAACAGTACTGATGGAGTTGTGACTGTGGGAACCCCCTTGGACCCCAAAAGAATTTGGGTCCTATTTCTTTGAGGGGGGAATGATGAGGGCACAGTCTCTAGGAACCCCCTTGAACCTGGAGTACAGTCTCTGGGAACCCCCTTGAACTCCCCTTGAATCTTCCTGCTTGATCTGGCCTTGGCCTGAGGCTATAACCTCACATTATCGTTAGGCCCAAATCTCTGCCTGGCCTAGCCCTTTATTTAGCTACTTCCCACCCTAAATCCCATTCTCTTGGTTTGACCTCAGCCCAGTCCCATCAAGCTCCTCCTTAGACTCCTCCTCAAGACTCTCCCTAAACCCCTCCTCTAGTCACCCCAGACTATCTCTCTTCCCACAATCTTTGTGTATATAAGTCTCATCCTGCCTCCATGAAGGTGCTCAGTTTCAATCTAGCTCAGTAGATTGAATCTGGCCCGCTTCTGAAAACGGGTGTCACAAAGGGTGGGATTTCTTAAGACAACCCACTATGGTGAATCCTTAGTAAACTTTGTCTTTTTCCTTGGCTGAGAAGGCTTGAGTCGAATTGATTTGGCAGGACCCGGCGTGTTGGAATTTTGAGGTCTCGAGCTCCCCTAAAAACTATGTTTCCCTACCATCATCATTTTTCTTTAACCTCTTCATTTTCTCTCCTCACTGAGCTTTCTTTATAAAGTGTGAGGGAACATGCAAAAAACTGTATATGTATAAGATTTATAAAGGGTCAGTTAGAGTCAATAGCAGAGAAAATATACTAGGATTAAAGGAGAGTGGGAAAGGCTTCTTACAGAAGATTGTTTTGTGCTGAAACATGAACAAAGTGAGAAATGAGAGGAAGTAGAGGCATGGGACATAACAGTGAAAATGGAAGATGGAATGTTTTATGAAAGGCAAAGCAAGGAAGTCAGTGTATGGAAATTACAGAGCAAGTGAAGAAGAATTAAATTTCAAAATACTGGAAGTGTGGGAAGTGGATAGGTTATGCAGAGATTTAAAAGTCACAGATTTTTTATACTTGATCCTAGAGTTAATAGGGAGCCACTAGAGTACTGTGTATTGAAGGGGGAAAAAGGGGCATAACATAGTGAGACTTGTACTTTAACAAGATGATTTTGGTAACTGAGTGGAGGAAAGACTAGAGTGGGGAAAGGAGAGACAAGGGGACCAACCAGACGGTCATTGTAATTATAAGTAAGATAAGATGAGGTCCTGCACTATGTTGGTGGCAGTGTCAGGAGGTGGCATATCTGAGAGATGCTGCAAGACTAGAATAAATTGTGTTATTGTTCAGTCATTTTCAGTCACGTCTGACTATGACCCCATTTGGGGTTTTCTTGGCAAAGATATTGGAGTAGTTCACCATTTCCTTCTCCAGCTCATTTTATCAATGAGGAAATTGAGGCAAAGAGGGTTAAGCAACTTGTCCAGGATCGTGTAGCTAGTAAATATTTAATGCCAGATTTGAACTCAGGAACAGAAGTCTTCTTGACTCCAGCACTGTATCTACTGCACCACCTTTCTGCCCTAGAATCCCTTCGGATCAGTAAGAATTGACAATTGATTAGATATGAGAGGTGAGATAAAGTGAGGAGTCAAAAATGACAACAACATTTGTTGCCTGAGTGACTGGTAGAATAGTGGTGCTCTCTATTAGTATAGCGGAAGTTTACAAGAAGAGAGGATTTTAAGGAAAATTAATGAGATGAGCTTTGGACATGTTGGGTTTAAGATCTTTATGGAACATTCCATTAAAAGTATCCAGGAGAAAACTGGAGATTCAAAAATGGAGGATGGGAGAGAGATTAGATCTGAATAAAAAGATCTCTGAATCATCTGTGTAGAACTAATAGTTGAATTCATGGTAGATGATGAGATCATCAAATAGCACGGCACAGGAGAGTGCCAAAGAAAGCACTTTGGAGGACCCTCCCTGGTCACTGAAGAGAGTAGTTGTAGTTGAATGCTAAGCTAGAAGCCAGTCTGAAAAGTTAAAAAGAGAGTTAGAGAAACAGGAGTAGAGACACCAATTGAAGATCCCATTTTTTTCTCTGCACCAATGGTAGATGATTTTTTTTTTCTGTGAAAGAGAGAAGAAACGAGTTTTCATTAAGTATCTCCTATGTGCCAGACACTATGCTAAGTACTTTACAAATATTATGTCAATTGATTTTCACAACAATCCTGGGAGGTAGGTGCTATTGTTATCCATATTTTACAGTTGAGGGAACTGAAGTCAACAGAAGTTAAGTGACTTTCCTAAGTCTATTGGTCTAATACCTACCTCTCTGAGGGTGGATTTGAAATCAGGACTTCCTGACTAAAGTGCTCTATCCACTGCTCTACCTAGCTTCCTCTAAGGGAAGAGAAAGATAGGATATTAGCTATCAAAAAGTATGGAAACACATTGGGAAATACAAAATGGGTAGTTTTGATTGCGTTAAAAGGTTTTTTTCACAAACAAAGCAAATGCAACCAAGATTAGAAAGAAAGCAGAAAGCTGGGAAACAATTTTTACTGCCAATATTTCAGATAAAGGCTTCATTTCTAAAATGTATAAAGAACAGGGGCAAATTCATAAGAATACAAGTCATTCCCAATTGATGAATGATCAAAGGATATGTTTGGGCAGTTTTTGGATGAAGAAATCAAAGCTATCTGTAGTCATATGAAAAAAAAATGCTATAATCACTATTGATTAAAGAAATGCAAATTAAAACAACTCAGAGCTACCACCTCATATCTATCAGATTTGCCAATATGACACAAAAAGGAAAATGATAAAGGGATGAAGGGATATGGAAATATCAGGGCACTAATACATTGTTGATGGAGTTGTAAACTGATCCAACCATTCTGGAGAACAATTTGGAACTTTGCCCAAAGGGCTGTAATATTGCATACCTTGTAACGCAAAGGTATCATTAAAAATGGAAAATGTACAAAAATATTATAGCAGCTATTTTTGTGGGGGGCAAGAATTGGAAATTAAGGGGATGTCCATCAGTTGTGAAATGGCTGAACAAGTTGTGGTATATGAATGTAATGGAATACTATTGTGCCATAAGAAATGATGAGCAGATGGATTTCAGAAAAACCTGGAAAGTCTTACATGAGTTGATGCTAAGTGGAGTGAGCAGAGCCAGGAGAACATGGTGCACAGTAACAGCAACATTGTGTGATGTTCAACTTTATAGACTCAGCTCTTGTCAGCCACACAATGATCTAAGACAATTCCAAAAGATTCATGATGGAAAATGCTGTTCACATACAGAGCAAGAATTGAAATCTGAATGCAGATTAAAGCATTCTATTTTCACTTTTTTTGTTTTTTTCTTTCTCATGTTTTGTTTTCCATTTGTTCTGATCCTTCTTTCACAACATGATTAATGTGGAAATATGTTTAGCATGATTATAAAAGTATAACCTATAGCAGATTGCTAGGCATCCTAGGGAGGTTGGGGGCGGGGGCAGGAGAGAGAGGAAAAAAATTGGAACTTAAAACCTTATAAAAGTAAATACTGAAAACTAAAAGATAATTATAGATTGATCAAATGATGGTTTTTTGTTTGTTTTTGTTTTAGGTCAGCAAGACATGGGTGTGGTTACAGACATTATGGAAGTAGTCAGTAGAATGGTAGAGTATGGAGGTTAGTGAAAAGTGTTGGAATGTTCTGAGGAAATATGCTAGAGAAGACATGGGCTAGAATATCTTCCCTTATGTGTAAAAAGGAGTTTCTTTTGCCAGTATGGCCAACTATTCATGTGAGACAAATAATGGTTCAAATTTTCCAGTAAATGACTTCATTTTTTTTCAATGGAATACGAGTCAAGGTTTTCAACTGAAAGACTGAGGAGAAGGAGATTCATGGGAAGTCCAAAGGGAAAAGGAAAAGCCATTGTCATGAGTTGAATAGTGAATCAATTAGAAACATATAAAAGGATTTCCTTGTTATATAATGAGGAGCCAGTTGAGATTATGTGACAAATTTCTAGTGGACCAAGTCAGCACAGCACACATTCAGCAGCCTAAGAATAGAGATGAATAGAATAGAAATGAGTTGTGGGAACAGCGCAAGGCAGAAAGTTGACAGGGCATGATCTTCATTAGGATAAGGGGGTGAGGAACTTGAAAAATTAGGATAGAGGCAAATTGAACAGATTCACTAAGGGGTCAAGATGGCAAAGGGACAAGAGTATACCTAATGAAATAGCTGGCTAGTAAAGATAAACATATTGAGGGTTACCAAGTATACCTTGAGACTAGGATAGCCTTTCCAGGGTGTCCCATGTTTAAGAAGAGGGTTCCCAAATGCTACACTACGACATAATACAAAATAGCATGTGATAAGTGGATAAGATAAACACAAATAAAGTTTTGTAGCATCAAATGAGGGAAACGTTGATTTCCTTTTGAACACCTTCATGATACAATGATATGGGTAGGTTTTGGGTTGAAATTACTATCTGTATGTCCTTGGGTAAAACACTTAATCTCTCTGTGCTTCAGGCTTCTCATCTCTAAAACAGGAAGTGTAACAAATTACCTGTAAGCTTCTGTTGAGTTCTAGTTCTATGATTTTACAGCCCCAGGAATTCAGGATAGAACCAGAATTACTAGTACATGGGCTCAATTCCAGTTTTGTCACCAACTATCCACAGACCCTTAAAGATGTTGTTTTATTTCTCTAAGCCTTAACTTCTTCATGTGTAATAAAAGTGAGTTGGGTTAGAAATTTTCTAATGGCCCTATTAGTTATAAAATGTTATGTTTTCGTGGAACCCAATTGTTGACCAGCTAGGTGACACCACAGATAGAGCAATGGACCTGTAGTCAGAAAGAACTCAGTTTAAATCCTTCTTCAGACACTTAATAGCTCTGTGACCCCAGAAAACTCATTCAGCTTCTGTCTACCTCCGTTTTTTAAATTGTGCAATGGAATCATAATAGTACCTACCTTGCAGGGTTGTTGTGAGGGTCAAATCAGATTCCTATAAGGTACTAAACTGTGCCTGACACTCAGTAGGAGGTATAAAATGTGTGCTCTCTCCCCTTCCCCTATTGAAGATACTTATAATTTCCATCCTCATATGTAGTATTTATATAGTGTTTTAAAGTTTAGAAAGCACTTTACATATTTTATCTCATTTGAACTGATTATAAGCATCTCTTTAAAAAGCAGAACCCATGAATACCATAATGGAATCAATTAATTTGTTGGTTGTGGAGCACACTGAAAAGACCATAGAAAGCAAAGGATCCGAGATTTTAGTCCAAATTTTGATTCTGCTACTCTTTTAATGGGCACCTGGGGAAATTAACAACATCACTTTGTTTCTTCATCCGCAAAATAAGGCTGCAAAGATCTTTGCACATTTGGTATTTTTTAAAGCATGTAACTCAAGCAGAAGATTGAAGTACATTTTGCCCACCAAAAAGGATTCCAGAAATGTTTAGAAATATAGAGATAGAACAAACCAAGTCCCAAGAAATTTAAGAAAGTAATATAACCAAATTGACCTTGGTAGACATATACTATTTATCACATAAATGTAACAGAAGTAGCTACAGTCAGATTTATACTTTTTTTTTCAAAATTGGAAAATGTAAAGGTATAGTTGTACATAATTGTTCCCTAAATGTTAGCCAGATTGATAGAGAAAACACCAAGTGAGGGGGAAGACATGTATTGGGCACTAATATTTCTTTCTCATATTATATTTTTAGTTTAAGTGTTAAATTCTCACAAATTTATGTTAAATAAAGTGGATTTTTTCTGAATAATCTGAAACTGACCACTGAGGGGTATTATAAACTCCTTGAGTGCGGGGACCCATTACTTTTGTGTTTCATAGCACCTACAGAGAAAGCATAGAGAATGTTTTTTACAAGGTGTTTAATAAATATGTAGGATGAAAATGATAACTAAAATTTTATTCTATAGTAATAAGTATTTTTTTTCAAAATTACTACCATTGATGATGATAAGAATTATAGTGACAAAGTAAATAAAGCTTGATTCTCATAATAACTCTGAGATAGTTAATGTAAATATAATTAGCCTTTTTATAGTTGCAGAATCTGAGGCTAAGTGACTTACTCAGTTCTCTTCATCCCACACCAGGGAACTTTGCAGTAGCCCATACTGCATTAAAAGGAACCACTAATTTGTGAAATTTGAAAGAGGTAGTTTAGAAAATAAAGGAGAAATAATGTCAGAAACAGAAAAAAGGTGTTCTGTTTCGGGAGGGAAATTAGTTGATGTTTAGTGAGCATAATTTCTTTAGAGAGTTGCTTCATATGTGAAACTTCTTATGATGTTTTTAGAACATAATGAAATATTGGAAGGCAGAAGGAAAACTATTTTCCTTATAGTAGCCCAATCAAAGAAATTAGTACTACCCAATGGTTTAGCAGTATTAGTAAAAGCTGATGGAACTGGGCATATTGCTCAAATGTATTTGAATGAGGAATTATTTTTAAACTGAGCAAAACATTTCATGTGAAAGACTATTTCAGAGAATATAGAAATTTGAACTCTGGGAAAATTCTGTTGAGGTCTGAAAAGTAAAAATAAATTAATATTTTCATCATAGGATCAAATTGCATGGTACATCAGATGTTTTGAGGAAAGCAGACTTTAATTATAGGCAAGGATTGGGAAGTAAATTAAATATGGAATTCTTTGAGCTTCCATGAAGCAGTGTGCATTCACTTGTCTGTGAATTTTGATATGATACTCTGAGCTTATAGATCCTTTTAAGAGGTACGTCCAGTAGTCTAAAACCAAAGATGCCCATGACTTAAAAGAAGTTGTATATAATAAGGACAGAAAATGAATGTCATGAAGAGGTATAGTGCACATTAAGCATGTCTCCACTAATATTCAAAGGTCCTAAGAAACAAGAATTGTGACTCCTACTAGTTTTTACTCTTTCAGCTAGTGGAGAGGTTAGACAATATGTGTTTATTTATTTCCTATAGTACATTTTATGTGACTTTATTAAACATAATATATTGTGTTCATTATCTGCAAAGAGCTCTACACTAGATGCTAAGGGAAATAAAAGACATTTCCCTCCAAAGAACATCAGTGTAGTAGGAGAGGTGACACTGAAATTACTATAGTATAAAATAAATTATGATAATGGTATAAGAGGGATGGAGGTGCCATGAAAGTTTAAAGGAAGGGGAGAGAGTTCCTCAAGGGTTGGAGGCTTCAGGGAAGAACAAATGGCAAAAGAGGGTTTGAACTGGGTCTTGAAGGATGAGTAGGATTTCAAAGACAGAGATAGGTCTGGAGAATATTACAGGACAGAAGAACAGGGTAAGATAAGGTAATCATGTGGTAAAGTTCTCTTTGGGGAATGGTGTGGAGACCAGTTTAACTAGAACTGCACTGTCAAAAGCATTTGAATGGGACTGATCCTTATATGAGAAGCAAGGCAGTTTTCCTGAGATGAAAGGAACACAAGGTAAGGGTCATCAGCTCTGACATTCCCAGTCCAGTGTGTTACTAAGTGTACCTTGAGTCTTATTGAAGCTTCAAGGAAATTTTTTTTGTGGGCCAAGTACTAGCTGATAAGGTCCTAATGTGAGTTGAAAAGTCAAATGAAAAATTGATATCCTGGCAGTAGAAAAAGTCAATAGAAGTAAATACCCCATGTTTACACAGGACACTGTAGGGCAGGGAAGGAGTGAAAAGAATTTGCTTCTCCTCATCCAGCTAGGAGTTAGGAACAGGGATCTTTCTTTGAAGAAGAAGGCTATGGCAGTAGATGACAACTTAGGAAGAGATTCAGAAGCAAAATAGAGTTCCAGGACCTGCCAAAGATATCAGTGAAAGATATAAGATTAACAATGAAGTACAGCAGGAAATTGTACCTATTTTTTTTAAAATTTCACATTGCTGTTTACTTGTTATACATTTTCAATTAAATTCTTTGCTATCTCATTTATCTTATCAGCCAAATTTATTGGTAGAGAAGCCTATTAGAAGTTGTCACGGGTCCTTTTCACATAATTATGATTACCCAAAGTACCATACAGTGAACCTGGAGTAGACAGTGAGTCCAGAGTGAAGTGGCATTCATGTTTGAGATAAAGATGGAAAAATAATTTTAATCTGATTAATTTTAATTTTCTATCATAAACTTAGAGTCTATAAAATAATACTTTTCCCCTTTCTTTAAGAGATCTTCATCATTCTCTTCCTTTCCTATCCTGACCTCTTCCTCTTTCTCTCCCTCTCCCTTGGTCCTGCCCTTCCCTTCCCCCAATTACTTTCAGTGGTCAGAACAGTCAACATCTATGGGGAGAAAGGCTTGCATTTTGGGAGTACTACAATTCTTTCAATATTTGCTATTTCTCAGGTAAATAACTATTCTAATAAAATACAGAAACAATAATAATCATCCTGTTTCTATTATCTGATTGTCATTTTCTTTCAAGATTTTTTATGTATTTGTTTCATTAGAAAATACTTATATCTGATGTTTTGTTTTTAATACTGTTTATTAAGTACCTGATAAGCCCTCTACTGAGTTACACATGCAAGCATTTTTTCTAAATCGTTGATCTCAAATAGTTTTTTGGAATTAAATCAAAAATCTAATTTTCAATACAATAGGAATGTAGATTGCCTGAACAATATGTTAAATAGTTGATACTTCTTGATGACTATTGAAATAATCCTGGGTACTCATGTTGATGAACTAATCTTATTGAGTCTCTATTAAAATTCCTGCCTGCTTTCTGTTAAATGATATTAATGTACCCAATAGTGAAGAATAATTCAATATCCTTCATAGAAATGACATTTACACAATACATTGCACCACTTTGCTAAAACAGCTGTGTGTATTTGTATAAAAGTATACAGCTTACAATTTCACAATTTTTTGCTATGACATGTTGGGATGCTAAATTCTGGAGTTCATTGTCATTTCCACAGGATGGGGCATTTCTGCAAATGACCCCCTCAAAATAAAAGCTACCACAATATTCAGTATATGAATAACATATATTGTTTACTTCATTATCTAAATATGTATCATAAATATTTTCCTTTTGGCCTTCTGGTGTTCTATTGAATTTGAAGTGCTTACACAATTAAGGGATTGTTGAATGGACTATAAAAACATCTACTTGCTAACAGACTATGGAGTCAATCAGACAAGTACCTATTAAATACTATGTTACAGGAGCTGTGCTAAGCCCAGGAGCTACAAAGAAGGGTAAAAAGATAGTCCTTGTTCTCACAGTTTAATGGCAGACTCAACATGAGGAACAACTATGTGCAAACAAGGATAAATTGGAAACCATAAAGGATTTAAACTAGATGAATTGGAAATAATCAAGAGAGGTAAGGCACCAGAATTAAGAGGGACTGATCAGGCTTCCTGTAGAAGATAGGGGTTTAGCTAAGGATGAGATTTTGAACAAAGTCAGAATGGGATTAGAAGGAGGGAGAACATTGCAGGTATGGCAAACAGCCAGTGAAAATCTCCAGAGATGAGACATAGAATGTCTTGTTCAAAGAACAGCAAAGACACCAGCTTCACTGGATCAATGAATAATTAGGGGTGGAGTTATAAGGTGTAAGAAGATTGGAAATCCTGGAGGGGAGGTGTGTAGAGCTGTGAATTAGTCTTACTGCTCTGGGAAACAATTTGCAGTCCTCTAAAAGCAACTGATGAATAGTTCATATCTTTTGTTCCAGTGAGCCCACTTCTGGGCATATTCCTCAATTTGCTTCGATAAAGTGTATTGTATTAACTATATGCAAGGCACTGTATGAGACAAAGGAAAACTATAGATTCCCTGGAGGAGCTTACATTCTACTAGAATAGTATAGCACATACACAATCAATTAAACACAAAGTAGATATGAAACAACGCAAAATAATTTAATGAGATCTAGATATGTAATAACTAAGGCCATCAGGAAAAGCCACATTTAAAAGAAGGCAACTGAGCTTTGCTTTGAAGGAAGCTAGGGATTTTACAAGTTGTAGTTGAGGAAAAAGGACATTCCAGATGTGGGGAACCAGGTTGTAGTTGAGGAAAAAGGACATTCTAGATGTGGGGAACCACTTGTGCAAAGGCCTGGTGTGAAGACACAGAATATCACAAATGGGAATAATTTGGTTGAAAAGGAGCATATGTGAAGGTAATAATTAATATTAAACAAGATTATATATGTGTTGTTGGTCATATAAAGGAAGGTTTTAAGAGCTAGATTGTGGAGTTAACATTTGATCCTAGAGGCAATAGGAAGCCTTTGGAGTTTTTTGATTGGTACTGTGATGTGGTCAGATTTATAATTTAATGATACTCATTCTGCAACTGTGTGTAGTACAGATTGGAGAAACAAAAGACTGGAAGAAGAGGGAGCACTTAGGAAGCTATTTTCCATGGAAGAGGGGTAAAGGGCAAGTCAGTTAAAGACAAAAAGGTCTAACACATACAAAATATTCATAGCAGCACTTTTTGTAAAAAAAAAAAACATTAAAAACAATACAGCAATACAGCAGCATTTTTGTAATAATAAAAAGCCAGAAGTAAAATATTTGTCCATTAAATGGGTGCTGAATAAACAATTTTTGTATGTGAAGGTAGTGAGATATTACTATGCTGCAAGGATCTACCTATTCAAGGAAGGAAGAAAAGCTTGAGAAGACTCCAATGAAGTGGTGCATAGTGATAAAAGCAGGGAATTGAGAACGAATGTACACACACACACACACACACACACACACACGCATGCACTTATGTATACCTACACTTACACACATGAACTTTCTCTCTACTCCTTCAGTGAGATCTTGTTACACTTCTTCTGCCCGAAACTCAAAATATGTGTATTTATGGCTCTCTAGTACATGGTACTAATCTAGGTCAGAGGTGTCAAACACATAGCCAGAGGCCCCCATGGAAACCAAAACATTCTTGAGTGAAGCCTGAAGCAGATTAAAATGTAATTGAGAAATATTTAACAAAATAAGGAAAAATACAGAAAAATACACTATTACATTAAAAAAGCAAGTTAATAAGTGTCCTGAAGCCATCCTTATGTATGATTTAATGGCCCAAGTTTCTAGATGAGTTTTATACCAATGGATCTAGGTGTTCATTAACTATAATGCTGTGAGACTTTTTTCCTCCTTAGAGGGATGTTTTAGATTCTTATTACTTATTGCCTTAAACAATTCAGAAATATCTTTGTGCTTTACCTAATGTATTTTGATGATTTCAGTATATGATGGTAAACTTGCATATTAAAAATGCTGTAGCATATTTTTAAAAGTCCAAAAACAGGAACTCAAAAGAGAAGCACTGAAGTTATTTTTTTCTCCTTTGCTGTCTGCAAACAGATTCAAGACAGCGTTATATCTTCTGCAGAGTAAAAATTATCCTTTAAAATTGAACCAATGTTACTTGCAGATTTTTGTTATATTCTGCATTTATGTAAATATCAAAGCTACAGCAACTAGGCACACTATAGAAAATATAACGTGGCTTGATTCTGATTGTTCTCAGGACATAAGCCATTGGAACACCCTATAGGTAAAAGGACCTTAAGAAAGGCCCTCCTCATAATTAAAAATCTTCTTGGTTAGGATGCAGACATACTGAATTCTACTTTGTAGAAAATAACAATAGAGTGGAGATTAAATGTACTTAATTATATTATTTACTCTTGAATTACTTCAGTGCTATATGTAGGTTTCCATGTAACTTTGAGCAGAATGTCTCATTTTCAACATGAACTGAAGTTGACATGCATATCTTGAAGCCTTTCTAAGACCTTTTCCCTCCCCAGTTTCTCCCATTGGAGGTCTAGGTCTAGCATGCCACTTTCTCACCTTGGGATGTAGTCTAAAGCACGGTGGCTACTTATGACTCTGCAGGGAATTCTATGTAAGAAATTAACAACCCCATGCTGCTGCTTCTTATCAAATAGTTCTCATACATTGCTCATTCTCTATCTCTACCACTATTCTAGTGCATGATGATACCATTCAGACACCTTAAATGAGGAATATGTTACATTTCCTCTATCTTTGAAGTACTGGATCGGAGAGCATGGGTTAGGGCCTGGGAGTAAGGTACGAGAAGATTGGAAAGAAAGAAGAGGTCCGGTTTGTGAGTGGCTTTTAATGCTAAACAGAAGATCTTATATTTGTTCTTGAAGGTAACAGGGAGCCATTGAATTTTATTAAATGTGGGGGAGGGGAAATAATAGGACACAGTCATATATATCCTTTAGGAAGGTCATATAGCTGATTGGAGGATGGAGTGGGCAAATACTTGAGGCTAGGAGACCAACCCAAAAGCTATTGCGATTACAAATGTGAGCTCATGAGGGCCTTAATCAGGGTGCCAGCAGTGTCAGAAGAGAGAAAGAAGTACATGTTTCCAAAATGGGTGACTGGGAGGATAGTGTTGCCCTAGACAATAATAAGGAAATTTGGAAGAGGTTAGGGCATGGAGGAAAACATAATGACTTCAGTTTCAGACATATTGAATTTAAAAGGTTTATGGGATATCCAGTACAAGTAATTCAATATACAGCTGGAGATTCAAAGCTGGAGGTGAAAAGCAGGATTAGATCTGAACAGATCTGTGAATCATCCACATAAAACTGATTTTTGAATGCGTACAAAACCACATAGTTCAGGAGAGGGCCCTATAAAGTGCTTTTGAGGAAACTAATTGATAATTTTGGAGAGAGCATTTCCAAATGAATGGTGAGATCAGAAGGTAGCTTGCAGAGTTAAGACAACAGTGATAGGAAAAGAAGTAGTGGCAACAATTGTAGAATCCTTTTTAAAGGAGTTTAGCTGCACAATAGAGGAAAGGTGTAGGATCATAGCTAGCAAAGATAGATGGAACAAGTACATCATAGTGCTTTGTTTTTGTTTTTCTTTAAGGATGAAGGAAACACGAGTATTTTTTGGGCAGTAGGGTAAAAGTACTGTACTGAGAGATTTTGAAGATCATTGTGGCAATTTTAGGATTAGTCATCCACTAGAGAAGACAGGATAAATCTCAACCGTTGTGCATGTAAAAGGGGTGTCCTTTGGCAAGGAGAAAGGTCACTTCTTTTTGTGAGACAGGGATAAAGGAAGAAATACTGAAAGAAAGCATCCGAATTAACTGAGGAGGAAAGAAAAGGGAGCTCTTAGTGAATGAACTCAATGATATTTTAGCTTCATAGTCTATCTTCCCAGGCTACCTCATCATGCCCTTCCTCCAAAGCTAGAACAAAACACACCTTTTGGGGCACCACTTCCTTATATATCTTATTATAGTGTTCTACAGAATTTAACATCCTCAAAGGCAGAAACTTTTATTTTAATGGTGTCTGGGGTATATGTGCCTGTCACATTAACTATTGCTTAACAAATGGTTTCTTATTTATTATTATTCATGCATTCATTCATATAGTAAGCTCTCCAATGATGAAACTCCATCTAGTAATACAGATCAACAACTATTCTGTGATTTATATTGGGATATTGACATGTTAAGTACCCTGCCAGGATCAGCCAGTTTGTGTCAGAGGTAGGCCTTGAACCCAATTCTTGCTTACTGAGTTTGGCTCTCTATTCGGGATAACATTCTGTCTCTTCAAATCAACAAATCTTTATTATTGCCACTTGAAGATTTGAAAAAACAGACCTCAATTCAATTATAAAGATATTAACACAATTATATGAACATTTAATTTTTTTTGTTATTTAATGTAACTTCATTTTATGGGCAATGGAAAAACAGGATAATGACAGTGATTTACCCAGACATGCAGATAGTAAGAAACAGAACTAAAGTTATCTGACTCCTTACTAAGTATTCATCCTCCATGCTTTTGATCTTTCTAGCCTTCTTGACGAGAAAAAAGAGGGTCATAAAACCAATGTCCTTGCCTATATTTTCACTGCTGAATTCTCACTGCCTTTCTGTGTTTTTTGGTCTACTGTCTGCTCTGATTTTCATAATCTTTCAGGCCATCCTTCAGTATCTTATTCTGACCTGTTTTTGGTGTAGATTATAGATAAATACTCCTACCAAAGAAGGTTCAATAGATTTCAGACACTCAGTTTTCTTTAATCCTCATCACCTACTGAGCCTAGCCCATTCTAATCATCTATGGGCCTAGCCTACTTAAATAATCATAGAATTTGGAGTTTTAAAAAGGACCTCCGAGGCCTTATAGTATATCCTGGTATATCCTGTGTACTTTATATATTTTTAGATTAATTTGTTTTTAGTTTTCAACATTCATTTCCATAAGATTTTAAGTTACAAATTTTCCCCTCCTCTCTACCCTGCCCCACCCCAAAATGCATGTATTCTGATTATCCCTTCCCCTAGTCTGCCCTCCCTTTTATCACCTCGCCCCCTTTCTCTCCTTCCCCCTTGCTTTCTTGTAGGACAAGATAGATTTCTATACACCATTGCCTATATATCTTATTTCCAGTTGTAGGTAAAAACAATTTTTAACATTTTTTTTAAACTTTGAGTTCCAAATTCTCTACCTTCTTTCCTCTCCACCCACTCTCATTGAGAAGGCAAGCAATTCAATATAGGTTACACATAGGTCATTAGGCAAAACGCTTCCATGATAATCATCTTATAAAAGACTAACTACATTTCCCTGCATCCTATCCCACCACCCATGTATTCTATTTTCTCCTTTGACCTTGTCCATTTACAAAAGTGTTTCCTTCTGACTACCCCCTCCCCCAGTCTGCTCCCCTTCTGTCATTCCCCTGTCTTCTTCTCTCCTACTTTTCTATAGGGTAAGATACCCAGTTGAGTGTGTATGTTATTCCTCCTTAAGCCAAATCTGATGAGAGTAAGGTTCACTCATTCCCTTTCGCCTCCCCCATTTTTCCTTCCATTATAACAATTTTTTCTTGCCACTTTTATGTGAGATAATTTACCCCATTCTATCTCTCTCTTTCTCCTTCTTCCAATATATTCCTCTGTCACTCTTTAATTTTTTTTAAGATATCATCCCTTCATATTCTTTTTTTTATTTGTGAAATGCAGTATTCTTTTTTTTTATTTTTAGTTTTAGTTTGCAACACACTGTCCTACATAATTTTAAGTTCCAGATTTTCTTCCCTCCCTCCCAAAGATGGCATGGAATCCCATATAACTTCTATGTATAACTTGGCATTAAATTAATTTACATACTAGTCAAGTTGTGGAGAAAAATTATGACCAACGGAATGAATCATGAGAAAGAAGAAACAGATCCAAAAAAACCACAACCCAACAACAAATACAAAAGAGAGAAAAAAAAGGGGAGGGGGAGAAAAAGGTGAGCATGAAGTGTGCCTCGATCTGCATTCATACTTCATAGTTCTTTCTCTGGATGTAGACAGCATTGTCC
>CM053623.1:360194812-360210177 GCA_028646595.1 Phalanger gymnotis
TATGGGCTCCTGGTGTTGACCTCTGCTAGCTCTGCCCCTCTGGGACTCGGGTACTCCCCCTACTCAGCCACTGAAGCCCCACTTCTGTCTCGTCTATTCCAGTGTTTTTGTTTTCTTTTTTTTCTTTTTTCTCCTGGTGAATTCTCTGGCTGGGAAGGGGAGGGATTAGAGTCGTTTACCTGGCCATTTTGTCTCCCAGAAATTCAAGAAGCGTCCTTTGGGCTGCAAGCCTCAGGAGTTGGTATCTCATGGTTGGTGGCATTGCGCTGCCTCTCATCCCTTCCACAGAGTGTTGTCCTGTGTTGGGAGGCCTGGTTTCTCTGCTGGTTTCAGGCACCCGGCTTTCTCCCAGCCTGTCTCCTACGTGTGTTTCCCGGCCAGCCACTTCTGCTTTGGTCCTGTCTGGAGCAGCTCTGCACTTCTAGCACTCTCCTAGCCCACAGATTCATTCCTTTGGCCTTTCAGACTCTCCTGGCTGGGAAATTTGCCCCACTCAGACTTCTTGTAGTTTCTAACTCTCTCAGGTCTGCTCAAATTCACTTTTTTATAGGAATCTGACAGAACTTGTGAGAGAGCTCCAGTAAGATGCTGTTTTCATGCGGCTGTCTTGGCTCCACCCCCCGAAATTCATCCCTTCATATTCAACTCACCCTGTGCCCTCTGTCTATGTGTATGTATATTTCCTTCAACTACCCTAATGCTGATAAAGGTCTTATGAGTTACAAATATCATCTTTCCATGTAGGAATGTAAGTAGTTCAACTTTAATAAGTCCTTATGATTTCTCTTTCCTGTTTACCTTTTCATGTTTCTCTTGATTCTTGTATTTGAAAGTCACATTTTCTATTCAGCTCTGGTCATTTCATCAAAAATTCTTGAAAGTACTTTATTTCATTGAATATCCATTTTTCCCCCTGAAGTATTATGCTCATTTTTGCTGGTAAGCGATTCTTGGTTTTAATTCTATGTCCTTTGACCTCTGGAATATCGTATTCCAAGCCCTTCAGTCCTTTAATGTAGAAACTGCTAGATCTTATATTATACTGATTGTGTTCCCAAAATTCTTGAATTGTTTCTTTCTGGCTGCTTACAATATTTTCTCCTTGACCTCGGAACTCTGTAATTTGGCCACAATATTCCTAGGAGTTTTCCTTTTGGGATCTCTTTCAGGAGGTGATATGTGGATTCTTTCAATTTCTATTTTACCCTCTGGTTCTAGAATATCAAGGCAGTTTTCCTTAGTAATTTTTGAAAGATAGTGTCTAGGCTGTTTTTTTCATCATGAATTTCAGATAGTCCAATAATTTTTAAACTATTCTCCAGGTCAGTTGTTTTTCCAATGAAATATTTCATATTGTTTTCTATTATTTTCTTTCTTTTCGTTCTGTTTTATAATTTCTTGTTTTCTCCTAAAGTCATTAGCTTCTATTTGCTCCATTCTAATTTTTAAGGAATTATTTTCTTCAATGGGCTTTTATATTTTCTTTTCCATTTGGTCAATCCTGTTTTTTAAGGCATCTTTCTCCTCATTGGCTTTTTGGATCTCTTTTGCCATTTAGATTAGTCTGTTTTTTAAGGTGTTATTTTCTTCAGTATTTTTGGCAGCTCCTTTAGCAAGTCATTGACTTGTTTTTCATGATTTTCTTGCATTCCTCTCATTTCTTTTCCAAAGTTTTCCTCTACTTCTCTTACTTGCTTTTCCAGTTCCTTTTTGAGCTCTTCCATGGCCTGAGACCAATTCATACTTTTCTTGGAGGCTTTGGATGTAAGATCTTTGATTTTGTTGTCTTCTTCTCATTGTATGTTTTGATCTTCTTTGTCACCAAAGTAATATTCTATTCTATTCTATAAGTCTGAGTTTTTTTTATACTGTCTGCTCATTTTCCCAGCCATTTATTTGACTTTTGACCTGTTTGTCCAGGTATGACTCTGCTTCCAGAGTACAGAGCACTCTATCCCAAGCTTTCAAGGGTTTTGTGAAGCTGTTTTAGAGGTACTTCTAGGCATCTGTAAATTTTCAGTTCTTCTGAGGTGATGTGATCCAAGGCCTGCTCTGTTCTGTGAGTGGCCTCAAGCACTCTTCTTTGCCCTGGAACTTCAAGGAGGACTCCCTCTTCACAGCCACCACAAGCTCTGCCCAACCAGAGTTTCTCCTCACCCTAGGATTTTGACCTATATCTAAGCAGGGAAAAGCAGGAGAATCCTGACTCAATGCCAGCAAGGAGATTCCTGCACTCCCTCTCTGATCAGACTTGATTCCCCCACTGTCTGTGGGCCTGGAGCTACAGAAGCAGCCATTGCTGCTGCCATTGCTGCTGCTGCTGCTGCTGTTGCCAATGCAGCCACTGCCACTACCCCCAGGCTGGGGCTGGACTATGCTCTTCTCTCACCCAGATCTGACAGAGTTTTCCCACTGACCTTTTATGATGTTTTTGGCATTTGTGGGTTTAGAAGTCTGGGAACTACCACAGCTGCCAGTGATTCAGTCCCCTGAGGCCTGCTCTAGCCTCATCTGTGCTGGGGTGGCTCCCACTGAGATGTGCTCTAGATCCCAGCATGGTGCAATAGACCCTTCTCATCAGCCCTCCAGGCCTTCTTGGGGTGGAGACTTGTTTCACTGTCATTTCGTGAGTTCTGTAGCTCTAGAATTTGCTTTGTCATTTTGACAAGTATTTGGAAGGATTTAAGGGAGAGCTCAAGCAAGTCCCTGGTTTTACTCCATCATCTACCCTGGGTACTTTAAAGGAAAGAATCATTTATACAACATACCAAAAAGAGAAAATGGTCAACAAATATTTAGGGAATATCCATCACCACCAGTGGCAGCACATGCTATTTTTGTATAGGTTTAAATATTAAGTTTTTCTTTATATCAAGGTTTAAATTTGCTTCTTTGTAAAGGCCATCCATTTTTCATTGTTATTATTTTGCTTTCTATGGGCAATTAGCATACATATATTTCCTCTTCAACATAGCAATTCTTCAATACTTAAGGATAGTTATCATGTACCTATAAGCCTGTTATGTGTCACCTATATGTTTGATAAGCCTGTCCTCTATCCATAACCCAAATCACTAGTAAATATAGAAATGAGATCTTTGATTCCATGTATGCTTAGTGCTTTGAAAACTTTATAAAAGCTCTGTATGCATCAGCTAGGATAAGCAAAAAAAAATATTAAAGAGAATGCTTTATGTTTCACTTTTTGCCCAGGGAGCCCTAGAATGTATCACTAGAGAAAGCAGTAAGAATTGACTTAGTTTGAACTGGTCTCAAGTTTCATTGCATTTGATGTGTTTTATGTTTTAAACACGTTTTATGCCAGTTTCCATTTGGCAGTATTTGTTTTTTTGTCTCAAGTAGAGATTTCACCTATGAAATGGTTCCCGTATTGTATACTGTTATTGCTGTTCTAGATTAATCTTATCCACATTCAGTAATTCATACATTTACCATTCCAGTTTATTGTATTTTACAACTTCAACATCCTATATTGGAAGAAGCTTCATTGGGAAGGCTACTAGAGAACACAAAACCACTGAAAATTGTATTTCAATTTCATTTTGTTCTGTAGACAAAGTCATCAGAGTGCTAATATTATGATTTTTGTATCTTCCTAAACAAACAAACCTCTAACAGTACAACATAACCCTCTATCAATTTATTCTAGTAACAATGAGAACCAGATCAAATATAGATTTAAGCTGCTCCCAATTAGCATTAGCATTAAGGATGACCCGAAGATATGTGTTTTAAATATAAAAAAAAAAATCTTTCAAAGCTTCGACATGATGAAGTAAATGTTGACTATAGATTTTTTAAATACAAATAATTCATTTAGAGAAGTTTTAGACCACAAAGCCCTCATTTCTTATTCATGGTAATATACTCACCATCCTCCCTTCAGTATTGTTATCATGGTGACAAGGAAGACTTTTCTCAGATACTCATCTTTCTAGTCATGTTTTTTGAATGTTACAGCTGTCAGCTGCCAAAGATTTTTAGAATGAGACAGAGAACACCCACTTTCCCTCATTCCTCAAAATAAATGTGCTACCACTGTGTTGATGTAATGTTAGAGATATAGTTAATGATATGACTTTTTGAAAAAGTTAAGAATATCTCTACAATAAAGAAAAAGAAAATAAAAACATCAAAATTTTTCCCAAAGAATAACTGAGAAGTGGCTAATATTTAGATTTTTTGTTTTTCTAAGAGGACTGGATAGTGTCTGTTTTTCTATATCACTTTGTTCGGTACAGTAAATAATACAAATCCATCTGTATTCCTTGACTATTGAGAGGTATAGAGCTGTTAGTAAGGCAAACATTTATTGTATGACAAACATCAGGTTTGTTACCTACATTTATCAAAACTAGATCACAAGGATTCTAGAAGTGGCGCTACCTGAATTCTCTGCTGACAATCCTTGTGAGATGAAGAAGGGGAGAAGTTATTTAACAAATATAGTCACACCTTCCATCTCATTTTGCTGAGCTAGTGTGTTCAAGATCTTCTAGATCAGGGGCTCTTAACTCGCGATCCATGAACACCCCAACGAGTCTATGGATACATTTCAGTGAGTTTGTGAACTCAATAAAAAAGTTACATCTTGATTTCAAAATAATTGATTAATTTTGTAATACTGAGTATTTAATTTTATTCCTTTAAAAATATTATTCTGAGAAAGGTTCCATGGCCTTCATCAGATTGCCAAAGGGATCTATGCTACTAAAAAGTTTAAGAATCCCTGTTCTAGACAATAGAGCACCTACAGAGTTGAACCTCATAGAAAAGATAATTTCGCACAATAGAGAATTGTTTATTTAATGAGAATCATTAGACACATGAAATATACATAATCTAATAGATGCAGGATTGGCTTTGCAATCGGGAAGATCTGGGTTCAAAAACCACTTCTGGAACATATTGGCTGTATGATCATGGCCAGGACATTTAATCTAATCATATTCAACTCTTTAGACTATAAGTTACAAATGAGTAGTCAATCTGCATTCCTATCAGGTATTTTTGCACCAAGAATCCTTGAAACTGATAAAATCATAGGTTGCCCATTTACCCCTCAATAAAAAATACTTGTACTGTAGGGTAAATTCACAGAATCATAGAATCATACAGTTAGAAAGGACCTTATAGAGGTCAACTATTCCAATTTTACCTCATTTTATAAATGAGGAAACTGAGCCAAAGAGAGGCTAACTGAATTGTTCAGCCTCAGTTAGGCAGTAAGTTCCTGAAACAGGATTCAGACTCAGGTCCTGTGACTCTTCAGTTCAGCTCTCCAAGATCATTGTGCTTTCCTTTCATATGCGTAATGTTTTCCTTTAAATAATGAGCTCTCTCTAAGGTAAAATTGTCTTTTTTTATGAGGTTCAATTTTACAAGTGTTTGTATATACAAACACACAATCTTAGTAATAATAAGCATATGTACTGTCAGGAAATTCACTGCTCACTAAAAAAAAAAAAACCTACAAAATTATCAAATGTGGTGCTGAGGAAGAAGTGTTGGATTTGGGTTTAGAGGGCCTGCATTTAAATCCTGCCTTTGACATTCAGCTGTCTCTGTCTCATTAACCTCACTCAAAAAATAAGGGGTTATACCAAATGTACACTAAAGTAGGAGTTGACAAATTATTGTTAAAGGGATGAATTAGGTCTCCAGCTAGTTTTTCTATAGTCCATGAGCTAAGAATGCTTTTTACATCTTAAAATAAAGTTTTATAGTATTTGAAAGTGTAAAAAAATAATCTTAACGAAGGTGTACTAAGGGTAGTATGAAATTAGGTATAAAGCTAGAATAATTTGAGTATTGATTACATGTTCAAAGTATATATTTATTATTTTCAAATTAATAGCAACTGACATCCTATGAGAGAGGAGTTAAGATCCACTTTCTTGTTTTTACCATTGTTTTGTCCTGCAAAATACTTCTATTTTTATTAACTTTTTGTGGAAAAAGAACGTGCTTTACTATATTCCCTGAAAATAATGCTAATATATTCAACAAGAAGCACACGTTTGCAGGTGGCTCAGAAGGTCTACCTTTACTTTTGTTCACAGTCTGAATACCGTGTCATCATTTTATTAGATATTGAAGATCGAAAACATAGCTGTCAAAGAAAAGTGTGATAAGATTATGCCAAATAATAACATATCTCCAGTGAAGTTCATTCTATTTGGAGTGTATGAATAGAAACAATTTTTCTATATAATATCTGAAACTGTGATTTTACTCTATTAAAATGTAACATTATTACTTTATGTAGCTCTGAAGTCAAGATTAAAAAAAATCAGGTGTAAATAATCCAGATGTGTTATATAAGGAAGAAAACTCTTAATTTGTTATATGTTCATTGGCTTATGAAGAAAATGAAAAAAAAATCTCTCTCCATTTGTGATAAGGGTACCATCTATTAAGGTCTGTATCATGTTAATAAGATAGTTCCCACTCACTTTCCCATCTCCACATATCTAAAGGTATATAGACCAACCATTAGACTTAATTGGTATAAAGGACCGAGGCTCAATTTATTGATGTAGCTTCTTGGCAACCTAAGAACAAAAATAGGAACTCTTAAGGAGTCAAGTATTCTCAGGTTTCACATATGCTTCTGTCTAGGACATGTCACAGTGCAAAAGTAGAGACACAGGAGCTATGCCCAAATGTATCAATGGGTCATCTTCACAGAATATCTTCTCACTCAGTCAACAAACATTTATTAAGGGCTTTCTTTTTTCAAGGCAATATGTTAAGTCCTAGGGTTACAACGACAAGCAAAAACAGTTCCTGGCTCCAAGGGACATACAATTCAATGGGGAAGAAGACATGTAAATGACTAGGTACATGCGAGGCACAAAGTGGGAAAGTAGAAAGTAATTTGAGAGGGAAAAGACAGTAGAAGTTAGAGAGGGATCCTAAAAGTACTCTGAAGGTAAGACTTCAGCTGAGTCTTAAAGGAATGCATCAAAGCCACATTAATAAATAAATCTCCAACTGTTCAATATTAGATCATCTATGAGATATCTCATTTGGTTCCAATCTCAGTCTTGAACAAAACAGATCAGCCTTAGCCTGGCCTGGAAAGAATATTATTGTATGCAGTTTGGCTAAATTTAATAAATCCCCTATGACTCTAAGGCCCTTTATTTTATTCAGGCCAAATGATATTTTTAAAATGTCTGGTATGGTATGTGTTACATTAGTATAGTGTATGTAATATTATTCATGCTATAATTATTTTAATCTAACTTCCATGACAGATAATAGACTTCCCCTCTGTAAAGATCTTCAAATGACTTTAGATGACTACTTGTTGGGTAGATTATAAGAACATGACAGAATGACAGATTTAGAATTGGAAGAGACTTTAGAGGCCATCTAGTCTAATGCCCTCGTTGTATATAGGAGGAAACTGAGGCTCAGAGAAGTAGCAACTTACCCAATTTCACAAGATTTAAGCAGCAAAAAAATAATTCAGCTCAGCTCCTCTGACTTTAAATCCAAAACTCTTTGTACTGTACTGTGCTGCCTTTTAGTCACGTACACATTGAACCTGAAGGACCCTGTGGTCCCTTCCAAATCTGAAATTCTGTACCCAAAGTATTAATTACATAACACTTTCATTTAGTTGGACCTAGAGGCAAAGTGGCTCTCCCTCCTTACCTAAAAAATCCATTTTATGGATCTCTCCAAATTTCAATAATGTGAATTATTATTTGATGAGGTCTATTTGTACCTATATTCATAAAAGCTGCCCATTATTTCAACTTAGTTCATTTGTCTTTTCACTTTTGCCTTAAAAAATAAAAACAAATTTATAGTTTATATGCTCTCCTATAGGAAGGTTGAATATAAGAAAATTACTTGATAGATAGCATTTATTAGGCACTGAAGAACTAAGTACAATAAATACAGTCCTTTGCCCTCAGTCAACTTAAAAATTGAAGGGGGGATAGCATATAAAGGGGAACTGGAAGGAGGAGGGGAAATATACCCTCATGACAATGGGCAATATGTGCCTTGGAGCCCTGACTTGTGGCAAGATAAAGTAAAAACTCACCTAGCCAAGGGAGTGGTGGTATATGGTGAGGAATGAGAATTAGGATAATAGCTTCAGTGAAGAGGTGGCTAAGAACTCAGGATGTGATAAAAGGCCTATCTATCCAAATATATCTTCTTACAACACCCTGAAATTCACCACATTAACTGGATTTCCAGAAGATCCTGTGAGAATGTGAAATATCATCCTGTACACTGTGTGTTGTATCTGATTATCAGGGTAGAATGTCATGAGAGAAGGGAATAGAAGTTTTGTTGTGGAAAGAAGAAATGGATGTGATTTGAAATGAAAAATGAATAGCAACTATAGGCATAGCTAAACTAATTATTCAATAAACATTGAAGAAGAGACTCATCTGTGTCAGATACTGTGATAGAAGGATATAAAGAGAAAATAACTAAATAAACCTTATTTTTAAATAGTTTACATTTCACCAGGGCACTAGTCTTAAGTGAAATATGAGAAATTGCTGATGACAATATTCATCAAGTTTTTTTTGCCAATATTTTTCTCGTTTTACTGAGAGTAAATGTCTGTATTAAAATGAAACTTATTAATCAGATATTTCCTTTTCCTTGATACACACACACACACACACACACACACACACACACACAAATCCTTGTACATTTTATAGATTTTTATTTTGCCTACTGTATCAGTAAGGCAATAAACACATCAATAATAATCATGAATATGCCTATTTAGTTCCATAATGCAAAGAATGAGAGACTCTCCATAAAGAAGGTAGAAGTATAACATTTATTCAGACACCAGAGAACCATGTCCCATAACAAAATGTTTAGCTTCCACAGCCAATTAGCCCACTTTACCATACCAGCAAGAAACTTAAAACATGATATCACAATTTGGAGCCTCGCCATCCCAAAACCTCTCTGAACCCCTGCTGGGGTCTTCCCAAAGACAAACTCACAGTCAGCTAAGTCACAGTCTGTTCAGCTCTAACTATCACTATGGTGGCCATTAGCAGCCATTAGCAGCCATAATTGCTCTCTCTCTCTCTCTCTCTCTCTCTCTCTCTTTTTCTCTTTCTCTCTCTCTCTCTCTCTCTCTCTCTCTCTCTCTCTCTCTGCATTTCCTGTGATATAACTTCCTTTTCCTGCCAGGAAGCTCCTCCCACCACAAATGACTTCCTATGAAGTAAGCAGCTCACCCGGCCTATTAATGGGTGGGAAAGATCTTCAAATCTAAATTGCTACTACACCTACCAAGAGTACCATGAGTATTTTGTTTTATTCTCCTTTAAAGTGAGCCTTCTTTCCCTTGAATTTCCTTAGCACTTTGTATCTCTTTCATAGTTCCTTACTCTTTTGGATTGTGAATGTTTTGTGCCAGGATAAGCAAAAGTCATTTACCTGATGGTGTCTTCAGATAGTATGGCCTCTCCTTCAGGAAATAACTATAAGACATAGTTGTCTAAAATATAGAAATTATACAGTAACTCCAAAGTAGGACATATTTGTGATGGGTCTATGAGAGAAGCACAAAACATTGTGTTTGATCCCTGTCCCTAATAGGCCTGGGGACATTGTCTACCAGAGATTGGAACAATTAATAAACTTACAAAAGGGGAGGGGAATGGAAGACTAAAGAGAAGACTGTGAGTTCAATGGCTTAACTAATCGAGCTACATGGAAAAAAAGTCATGAAAATGAGACTGGAGAAGTGGTCCAAAGTTTCCTTAATTGTCAAATGATGGGGTTGGGTAGGCAGGTTTCTGATGTTACTTTCAACTCAATATCTATGATGCTATGATCTTAATGTTTCTGAGATAGACATGGCTCATTAGGTAAAATGTAATTCACATTCTATTGTCATTGATTGGAATTCAGACAATCTATAATTTATCTTCTTATAAACATTGAATTCAATTCAACAAATACTTATTAAGCTCTTATTCTGTGGAAGATAACATAATACGGAATCTTTTCAGTAAAGTAGCTCACAATCTGATAGACATGTTCACAAATAACTCCAAAGAAGATAGAATTTGATTAATGGAAGGAAAGGACCCAGATAAAGTTGCTTACAAATTTCACAAAGGAAGGATCACTTTCAGCCAGAGGGGATAAGAAATGGCTGTGTGGAAGAAGGACAACAGCGAGCATGCAGAGTGATATGTAAGTTAGCAATGAGAAGGATGATGGAAGGGGAAGGGAGAATTCATTTTATGTGTGGGAAATTTCATGAGCAAAGGAATGGGACAATAAAACAAAATGAATCTAGATTGGCAGGAATGTAGAGTAAGTGAAACATAGTGAAAAATAAAGATTGGGAAAAAAGATTGGAGCTGAATTGCAAAGGGTCTGAGTGCCAGGAAAAGAGAGACAGAGAGACAGAGAGACAGAGAGACAGAGACAGAGACTGACAGACAGGGTTAGGATTTAAACCCAGGTTTTCTTATTCTAAACCTATTTCTCTTTTCATTGTTCTGCTTTCCTTTCATTTTCTTTCCATTCTGGACATCATGATGATGTTTCTTGGTCTCTTAGGATAAGGTTTATCAGTCTAAACTTACCTTTCTAAAATCGAGAGAGAGAGAGAGAGTTAACATATTATCTTATATATAACAAATTTTTAAACATGATAATTTAAAAAATGTTATGTATTTTCCAGATGTGATTTCATTGACACTGGGAATTACCAGCTTAGAAATATCATTTACCAATTCATATGGACAATTCTCCTGTTATCTGTAATGTCTGAGAGTTGCCTTTAGTATTGTCTGGCAGGATTTAAAAAGCTTTAATGTCTATTACACTTTCCCATGTCTAATTTCTATAGTTCATCACACTGAATTCGTTATGTTTATAAAGATTTAGTTTTATTTCTTAGACTTTTTTAACTGCAAGTCCTATTTTTCCTCATTCTGAGGAATGTAAATGAGTTAATATTTGTTTGAGACAAATAGCTATGTTTTGGAATGAAGGTGGCATTAGTATGAACTTTGCCTCAGACACTTACTAGCTCTGTGTCCCTAGGCAAGTTGCTTAACCTCCTCCATCCTGTTTCTTCATCTGTGAAATGGGAATAATATTGGTACTTACTTCACAGAGTTCTTGTGAAGAATAAATGAGATGATATGTTGTTACAGAGTGAATTGTAAATCTTAAATCATTATAAAAGATTTGTTCTTATTATTACAATATAAATGTGTATGTATAGATACATTTATAGATAACTATATTAACAATAAGGCCTTTGTTCCCTTCTTAGGCTCTTTGAATATGAGAATTTCATTATTCCTCCTGTATGCAATCTGAATTACTATTTCATATATAGAATCTGAAGGGGTTAACCATAATCATCTATGTCCAGTCTTTGATTTCTCATTTGAGAGAACAACCCAAGATCATTGTCTGGTAATCGGATAGTCCTTAGATAGACTGTAAATGTTAGTTGCCCCTTGCTCTTTTTGAAAACCAGACTAGAAAGCCTTCTTTTTTTCATAAAAATTACATACATTGCTTATGTATTGTATATAAGATCATCTATTCCCACAGTATTTGTTAATCTTCAATAATCAGAGAATATTGCAGACCCAAACTTTGATCCCTCAGGAACAACTAATTCATTCACTGATCCCAAAGTAGAGATCTGAAAACAGAGGTAGCAGATAACACTTTGCTCCACCCACTATAATTCTGGAACCCTGACAAAAAAAGGGAAAATCTTTGACATACAACAGAAATGAAAAGAGGAAAGCTGGGGAGCCATTATGGGCTCTACTCCAATGTAGATGTGTATTTGGAGGACTATAGTATTACATTCCCATATATTGAGAACTTGTATAACTTACAGAGAATGTCCTTTAACAAATTTCCTTTAGCAGCTCAGTTGTAGACAGCATTCAGGACTGGGAGTCAGGAAGACCTAAATTTTAATTCTGCCTTAGAAACCTGGTTGGTTGTTCTCCTTCATTCTCAAAGCGGTCCAAAATGACATCACAATGCTAGAGTCAAGTTTCAGTGTGTCTGTGGCTGGTCAAACCAATACAAGCTCTGAATGCTGTACCACAGGTCGGGCAAAAATAGTCCATGTCAATATTTGGGGTGGATTCTCTAAATTTGTGCATCTTGTGTTTCTTTTGGGCTACTTCAATTCTGCTTTACTCATAGAGCACAGCACCTTCTCTGATATGGGCACACCAAGCTGAGTGATTCCGTGCCACTGTCCCCCGTGTCACACAATCAATTCCAAAGTTATTAAGAAAGACTTTGAGAGTGTCGTTGTATTGCTTCTTCTGACCACCATATGAGCACTTGCCCTGTGTGAGTTCTCCAAAAAACAGTCTTTTTGGTAAGTGTACTTTTTGCATTCGAATAACGTGGCTGGCCCATCTGAGTTGTACTCTCTGAAGCAGAATTTGAATGCTTGGGAGTTTAGTTCAAGAAAGGACCTCAATGCCTGGTATCTTATCTTGCCAGCTAATTTTCAGAAGTTTCCAAAGACAATTCAAATGGAAGTGATTCAGTTTCCTGGCATGGTGTTGGTAGACTGTCCAGGCTTCACAGGCATACAACAATGAGGTCAGCACAATGGCTCTGTAGATCTTCAGTTTGGTAGCTAGTCTAATTCCTTTTCTCTCCCATACTTTCCTTCAGAGTCTCCCAAACACTGAGCTAGCTCTAGCAACGTGTGTGTCTACTTTATTATCAACGTGCAGATCCTTGGAAAGTATACTACCAAGATAAGTGAACATATCCTCAGCATTCAAAATTTCTCCATTTGCTGGAACCAATGGTTCCACATATGAATGGTGCAGTACTAGATGGTGGAGAACATATATTTTCTTGGTGTTAATTGTTAGGCCTAAATGCACAAGCGGCAGAGAATTGATCCATATTTTGTTGCATCTCAGCTTCAGAGGCTGCATTGAGGGCACAATCATCTGCAAACAGAAAATCACTTACCAGCCCTCTCTCCACTTTGGCCTTGGCTTGTAGCCTTTTCAAGTTGAAGAATTTACCATCAGTGCAGTAGCTGCACTTGATGTCATGTTCATCCCCATTGAAAGCATTGGACAATGTGACTGAAAACATCATGCTAAAAAGCATGGGAGCAAGCATACAGCCTTGTTTCACTCCATTGGTGACTGGGAAAGCACAAGAGTATTGGCCATTATCCAGAACCCAAGCAAGTGTGCAACTTGAGATTGACATACAATGCTGATGAACTTTTCTGGGCAACCAAATTTTGACATAACTTTCTGTAAGTCCTCATGACTGACAGTAACAAAGGCCTTGGTCAGATCTATGAACCTTTGTATACAGACTTCTGTTCTGCTCTTGTCACTTCTTCTGGAGCTATTGGGCAGCAAACACCATATTGACTATTCCTTGGCCCTTTCTGAAGCCACACTGGTTCTCAGGTAGATCACCGTCTTATGGGTGAAGGATCAGCCCATTAAACAGTACTCTGGCAAGAATCGTGCCAGCAATGACTAAGAGAGAGACCCCTCTGTGATTGTCACAGGACGATCTGTTTCCTGTACCTTTATACAGATGGACAATGGAGGCATCTTTGAATTCCTGGGGGATAACCTCTTGCCACATAACTTCAAAAATTTCATTCAGCTTTCATATGAACAATGGACCCCTGACTTTGCAAATCTCAGCTGGAATGTAATTATTACCAGGTGCTTTGCCACATGGAGCCTAATGGCATTTGAAACCTCTTCCTCAGTTGGAGCTTCAGCTAGGGAGGGATTAACTTCAACCTGAGGTAAACTGTCAGTGGCCTCAGCATTGATTGATGATGGTCTGTCAGAAACTTATGGCTATGGGACACTGGGTGAGTCTCTTCATTTACCTTCTCAATTTCCTCATATGTAAAATCAGGATAATAATGACACCAAGCCCACTGAAGTTTTGTGATAATTCAAAGAGGCTATATGTAAACAATTTGTTGATTGTTTTCCTAATATTGAGCTTTCCTTGCATCTTTGATATAAGTTCAACTTGGATGTTATGAATGTTTTATTGGATGAATTAAATTTTTAGTTAAAATTAGTTCTTGATATTAGTCTTTAGTTTTTCTATGGTTGTGGTCTTTCCTTCCTTTAGTTAATAAAACTATAATTGTCACATAAAAAGAATCAAGTAGAATGATTTTCCCTCAGTTTTTAAGACTAATTTATGTCATATTGTTATAAACTGTTATTTAAAAAAAATTGATTCTCTTGTTAAACCATCATAAACCATCAACCAGACCAGACATTTTTCCTCTTTGCTAATTGTTTTACAAATTCTATTTCTTTTTCTAAGATTTTATTATTTAAGCTCTCTCTTTGGCCTTCTGTTAATTTGGTTGTTATCTATTTTAAAGAGATTCCTTTATTCTTTTTGTACCCTCAATTTTGTTGGCATATACTTGAACATGTTAGATTCTGGTAAGACTTTTTTCTTCTAGTTTTATCATGCTTTCACTTTATTTGCTATTTGTTGTTTTGAGATATGTGCTTTTCTTTTTAAGCAAACTAAAGTTATCAATTTTAGTATTCTCTTTTAAATAACCAGATATTAGTTTAATTTACTATTTTCGTAGGGTTTTTTTGTTTTCAATTTGTCTATCTCTCCTCGAACTTTTAATAATACTTCTTTTGTATCTATTTTGTTTTTTTGCTTATTTGTTATCTTTTTGATTTTTTAAATGCATATTCAGTTAATTAATTTTTTTTCTATTTTAACTTATGTGTGTAAAGCTATGATTTTACCTCTGAGCATTCTGTTAGCCTCATTCCATAAATTTTGGTATGCTGTTTCATCTTTTACATTTTATTTCATATCATTGTTTTTATTATTGTCCTTTGATTAACTCTATTTAGTATTCTGCCATTATGTCTCCATTCAAAACTATGGTTTTTTTGTCTGTATTCCATGAACTGATTGCTATCTTTCTTATATTATCATTTATAAAGGATGTGCTTACACTTTCAGCCTTTTTACATTTGTTTACACTATCTCCGTGGCCTTATAAATGGACAATTTTTATAAAAGTTTTACATGGTGATAAGAAATACATGTATTCCTTAGAAGTCCCACTTAGAAGATCCTATTAGTCTATTAGCTCTAGTCTAGACTTATGCTAAAACAAGAGAGTGATATTAAAATATTCTGGCATTATTTTGATTATTTTTGTCTTCTTATAGTTCAATTTAATGTCGATACTTGTTTGATGAAACTGTATTGCCTTTCAGCATAATGCAGTTTCCTGGATTATCCCTTTTTGTTGTTTGTCATTGTAAATGCTTTTTCTTTTT
>CM053623.1:360210677-360233649 GCA_028646595.1 Phalanger gymnotis
CATGCCAACACTGTCCATGAGGTTTTCTTGGCAAGTATACTGGAATAGTTTGCCATTTCCTTCTCCAGTGAATTAAAGTGAACAGAGGTTAAGTGATTTGTCACTTAAGGGTCACAAGGCTAGTAAGAGTCTAAGCCAGATTTGAACCGAGGTCTTCCAGACTCCAGACCTAGTGCTCTATCCACCAAGCCATATAGCCACCTCATCAGCACACACGTTTATGTATATATTAATGCATACGTGGATATCACTATGGATATTGTTTGTATAATGTTTGTGTGTGTATATCATGCAAGGTGACTCAAAAGTCATCACATAATTTAACCTATTAAAGCTTATATTGAATTAAGACTTTAGAGTCATTACTCATGTGTGTATATATGCATATGTGTGTACATGTGTGTATGCATATAAATATAAGAATTTGATGTGTATACACAGATTGGGTGCATGCATCTATAAATAATCGAGTGTATATATTTGCATGCATGCAAGATCCATGCATATACTTATGTGTCTATAAATATAAACACATATGGAAACAT
The DNA here is from genome assembly GCA_028646595.1 of Phalanger gymnotis. Taxonomy (NCBI): domain Eukaryota; kingdom Metazoa; phylum Chordata; class Mammalia; order Diprotodontia; family Phalangeridae; genus Phalanger; species Phalanger gymnotis. The sequence continues at coordinate 360,211,223 of CM053623.1, forward strand.
ACACCAACATATATATCATATCTGAAGCTAAATCTCTGTATGTATGTGTACATCTGTATGCTTATACATACTTGTACACACACACACACACACACATATATATATGCACAAATGTTTGTCTAGCCTGAATATAAAATTGAAGAAAATGAAGAAAGATGAACAGAGTGTGAAATACATTTGATGATCCACAGCTGACTCTTGACACAAGAACCCGTTTTAAAAATCTGAATATATTCTGGTGGTATGTGAAAATGATAGAATATTACAATCTCCAAAGAGGCGTAGTTAAGTTTTATATAAAGGGCAGTGCCAACATACATGTTCAGCATAAATAGGTTATAGAATATTATTAGCGGGACTAGTAGGAGCTGGTATAAAGGATATGATCCAGAATATGTATGACCAGAAAAGGGAATGATCTGGTCTTATAGCAAGGTGATAGTAACAGATGGACCCATAAAGAGTGAATGTGCTAAAATTGATGGCAATGTGGAGTTATTGCATTGAGTTCACATGAATCTTGCAAAGCGCATCGACTTTTGCATCACAAATGATGGAAATCATATTGAAGATGTTATTCGTTAAGATTCCAATTAAATAAAATGTTAGTGAAAATTTCATTTATCTCATTTCTTGAAAATATGCATTTTTGCCTATGTGTCCAGACTTTAGGGACACCCTGTATATCAATATCTATATATAGTATCCAGACAGATAGATTGCATTGGTAGATAGATATCCCAAAAGTCTTATTGCAGTTTTTATTGCAGTTTTTGGCTAATAAAGCACTAAGGCTGTTTAAAACAGGGTCTTCAAAATGTATTTGTGTGTGTTCATATGTCTGTATATACATACATGCAAATATATGGGTGCTCACATAAACATATATCCATATATGTATGTGTAAATAAACTTTCTGGATATATGTGGATGACTCTTTCATTATTTGGGGGCAGCTAAGTGGTGCAGTGCATAGATTACTGGGCCTGGAGTCAGGAAGACTGAAGTGCAAATACAGTCTCAGACATTTACTAGCTGTGTGACCTTGGGCAAGTCACTTAAACCTCTTTATTTCAGTTTTCTCATCTGTCAAATGAGCTGGAGAAGGAAATGTCAAACTGCTCCAGTATCTTAGCCAAGAAAACTCCAAATGGGATGAAGAGTTGAACACAACTCAAATGACTGAATAGCAACAAAATACACAAATACAAAATACATATATGCTTATACATACACATCTGTCTATATATCACATGCATCAAAGGTCATTGGCATAAGGTCTTAAGACTCCATTTTAATGGAGATTAATTAATTATTCAGTGTTCTGTATTTATGTGAGAAGTGGGGTTGGTGAGAGCTGGAGAGAAGAGAGATCCTGGTCTTCTGGTTTCTAGCTTTGAAGGATAAGTTATGTCATTCCAAACTCTATTCAGATCCCAGAATGGAAAAAAAGTCTCTAAGAAGAAGCTAACAGTAGAGAAGCCAGCCCCTCTCTCATATCCCTGTTTCTAGTTTATTACAATAGAGACTTTGAGGAATTTCCCCTTTCCTGAGAACTGGGACTCTCAGTTGAGTTGTTATATCACTGCTAATAGGAGAGTTCATTTACAGTCTGTATGGTCCAATCTGTATTCTACTATGCCTATTTACTCAGATTTCTGTGTTGCTGTAGATTTGGATAAGTGCAGGCAATAAAGAGTAGAGTTTAAACCTAAAAATTACTTCCTCTAAACTAACAAAATTTAAGGGATCTGACAGATATAATTCTAGCCCAGGACATCCTCTCTCAGAGGAGAGCAGAGCAGCCAGCCACCTGTTTCCTCTCCTAGCAGTAATCTAAGTTTTTCTTGCAGAAAGGTGGGAGAAAGAAATTCTACAGATATCTATTCTCGCCTCCCTATGAGCTCACTCTAAGCAGACCTATGTGAACACTTATTGCCTACATGGGCAAAAGAACAGAGATAGAACACATATAAGCATTAATAACAATAACAGCTAATATTTATATAGTTTTTGTTATGTTCTAGGCAATGTACTAAGTATTTATAATTATCTCATTTGATCCTCACAACAAGCCTGGGAGGTAGGTGCCATTATTATCCCCACTTTGTACTTGAGGAAACTGAGGCAGACAGAGATTAACTGACTTGCCCAGTCACATGGTTAGAACAAACACATACACATGCCACATATGCACCTTGCTGCCTATGCATATATGTATACATATATGTACGTACATGTACATATATACATATATGCCCACATACATACATTTATGTTTTTCCTTAGTTAGTAAAAAAATCCAAAGGAACTTTATTTTAAATTCTGTTTCTTCCAGTACTAGAAGAAAGAGGAAGTTATAAAGAAATACAGTGAGGAAGAAATAAACTTACAGAAGAATAGTCTTTTGCAGTCAGTGTTGGAATCAAATACTTAGGAATAAATGTAGATAGAGATGAAAGAACAAAGGAAGAGTATTATTTTAGAAAAAAGGACTTATCGACAATTGATGAACCTTATGTCAAACAGTTATTTTATCTCCACTACCCTGCCATCTCCAGCTCTGGAGACTGAAAAATATTTTCAACTGCCCACAAAGAATTGGAATCCATAGGAAGTTGCCCTATGCATAATTAACGTATTGGGATTATATAATAACGTCACTGTTCAGGCTTAATTTTGGTTCTATCCAGCTGAAAAATATCATGAGATTTTTCACATGAACATAGCACAAATATCTGAAAAGGAATTCATTCAGTCCATAATAAAATTCATAATGAACTGTATTGGGGATCCTTGAAGAGTTTGGCTTTTGTGTCCTTTGATTAATTCAGTGTATTTCATTGAGTCTTACTAGGTGCTAAGCCCCAGGCCCAAACTCCTGTTAGGTGCTAAACCTATGTGGGTGTAGATTGATAACTAAGGTGGGGCCCAAGGTGGGGCTAAGGGAGGCCTGATTAGATCTTTGCTCCTAAGTTTGCCTCAAACTCCTAATTAGTAGGTGCTAAGCCTATGTGGTTATGAAGTTTCCAGGGTCCTAAGGGGAGGTGCTAACTCCAGAGCCAATCATAGCAGCCTAAGTTCTGGTCATTCAGATGACGTTTGATGATGTCTGAAACAGTAAAAGGAGAAGACTGAACTATTTGCTCAGGGCCTCTCACTCTTGGCTGATGTGGAGATTCTTGGCAGCTGTAGCTAAGAGTCCTCCAGCTCGTAAATCCAGATGCTGGGACTTTGTTAAACTCTGGTAACTATGCATTGGGATTTGAATCAGACAAGGTCTGTCTGTCTGTGTTTGTACTTTGTTTGTATTTTGCTCTGAAGTTCAGGGTGCTGGCTTTTTCCCCTGAACTAAGTGAGTGATATTTGTATGCTGGATTAAAGTAAACTTGTTAACCTCTTAACGTTGCTTTCCTTAATAAAGCAAATCAAAACAACTTGGACTTTTGCAGAGTGCTGGTAGGATTCTTATTGTTGGGCTTGTGCTGGTCTTTCACCCACACAACAGCTGCTAGCTGGATTGTTGAAACATGAACATTTCCCAAAGACATCAGTAATTTTGTTAATAGTTTTTAAATTATTTTCCTTTCAATGCAGTTCCCCTCCCTGTTGCCATAGCAACTTACCACCTAACTCTTCCCCTCTCCAACCTTGTTGGTGCTCCAAAAAGGTTATCTGTCTAGCTCCTATGACAGCAAAGGGACAAATGGAAAGGATTATTTTTATCATCTACTCTGTTGAGATCCAACAATACAGAGTGAGCCTTCTTTGCTCCCAAACTGTTTACTCACAATAAGTTAGGTATTCTTACTCAGATGTATATATATATATATATATATATATATATATATATATATATATATATATATATATGCCAAACTATCTAAATTTGAGATTAAGCACCATGAAATCTCTGATTACATTGAAATGTAAGGTCAATGTGATACACCTTGCATCCTCTATCCACTTTGCCCTGTTTCTTACTATTTCTTGATTGGTTTCTTTGCCAAGGTTCTGATCACCTGTTGCAATTTCCTAGACTGGTCTCTTGATCCCACTACCTCCACTGTATCCCTGAACCCTGAATACTCAATCCATATTGTGTTTTGAGGTGTTTTATTCTACAAAGATTTCCAAAGTACCTGAACTCTAGAAGCCCTGCCTGTTCTAACCTTCATTTCTTATATGTACTGCATGCCCCCTTCTCTCCCCACCTTTGCTGCTCTGTCTATCCACCTTTCTCAAACATCCCCACCCTATTCACAAACACATACATTTGGCCCATGTCTCGATTTTCTGAGTACTAGTTTCTCACCCTTCACCTGCAATCTGCAGTCACTAAAACATTCAGCCCTGCCACCCCTCTTGGAAAGCCATTGATGGTATGCTTCAGTTACTGTCTAATTGTGTGTCCTTCCCAATTTTAGTGACCAAGAAGAAGAAAGAAAACATTTTAATATCTCGGTTCCATGATTCAGAAAACATTATTTTATTAAAAAAAACCAATTGTTTTCCTTCCCCTTTGCTGAAGAATTACTATGATACAACATAATTTAAAAATTAAAGTTATAAATTGTAACTAGAATTAGATTCATTCTTCATATAGAATTTATAAATGCTTTGCATATATGTTTTCATTTTACTGTTACCCCCTAAAATTGAAGAAAAATATTGCCTTAGAATACTTAGGTCAAGACTTTCATTAAGGAGAAAAAAACAAAATAAAATAAAGTAAAACAGATAAGTGTCATGCTGTGTTTTTTTATTAATCTGTCTTTAAAACTGGGTCATATTTTGCCAATGGATATTTTAAATATAACTGCAATTATTCTTCCTCATTCTTCTAGAGCTTCTAGCAATTGAGTAAATTTGTAGGCAATCTCCATTATTGTTTGTTATTGGTGTCTTAGGGATCAATCTTCTATTTTAACTAAGACATCTCATTAAATGAATAAGCAGCAATATTATATAATTTAAGTTATGAGATACTTAAAGCATAATTCCTTTTCTTTTACTCATTTTTTCTAGAAGGCAGCACTAGGTAAAGAAAATAATTCTTACCAAGTATAAGATATGGGCAGTGTATCAACACAAACATCAGTTTTGCCCAGTTTGCCTGATTTTTATCATGAAACTGATTTGTTGCTTCATCAAACTGACTGAAATGTACACTTGACTTAGCTTTGTGCTAATATAACCTATATCTGAAAAGACAATCATGAAATGTGAAGAGAAAATAGTATAACCATGTAAATAACACGTGCTAAAATAATTTTTATTTCTTATACAGAATTTATGAATTCATTAGTATAGGGCAGTCCAGATAAGAAAACTCCCTCTAGCAAATATAGATTGGTACCTGTTCTGTAGTTTAGCCCATAGTCACACAATCCATGTGTGGTGGAAGCTGGATTGTACTCATGTCTTCTTGACTGAAAACACTATTCCACATTGTTTTTTAACTACAACCATATTAGAGGAAAAATAAATAAGAATGAATAGCAAACCTTAGACATCAATTAGATGGGGACTTAGTAGGAATGAATGAAAAGCCATTATAAAATTTTATATATAGAAATCAATGCTCGAAAATATAAGTGGAGGAAAATCGTTGTGTTGATAATCAATAATACACTTTTAACAAAAGATTTTAAAATAAAATGAAATAAATTTTGGAAATGTGTTTACTATGAATACATTCAGATAGTGTAACACCTTTGTATATTTGTTCTGTTTGTTTTCTTCTGGTGTATGTTGAATTGCTTGCCTTCTTAGGGAGGGTGGGTAGGAAGGGAAAAGGGAAGAGAATTTGGAACTCAAAGTTTTAAAAGCAGATGTTCAAAAAACGTTTTTGCATCCAACTAGGAAGTAAGATATATAGGCAATGAAGCATAAAAATCTATCTTGCCCTAAAGAAAGTAAGAGAAAAGGGGAATGGGGGAGTGGGGTGACAGAAGGGAGGGTTGACTGGGGGAATGGGGCAATCAGAATATATGCCATCTTGGAGTGGGGGGAGGGTAGAAATGGGAAGAAAATTTGTAATTCAATTCTTATGAAAATTAATGCTGAAAACTAAAACATTAATAAATAAAAAAAGTTAATCCAAACTCTATGATTTCCCCTAGACTAATAATATTTAAGGTATCAGGTTGATATACTTCTAGCCTATTACCTCCTCTCTTTGAGGATAGCAAAGTTGTGGGCACCAAACTTCTGTTTCCCCTGCTGATAAGAATAAAAGTTTATTTGAGAATGATGGGGGGAGAAGAAGCTAGAGATGCCCCTTCTTTCTCCATTTGAGCTACACAATTATACATGTAAGGTAGATTTTCCATCTTTATTCTTACATGTATACTTCCTTTACTTATCTAATGTTGCAACTCTCCAGGAATGCATGAGATACTCAAAAGTTGTTTCATTTTTCTCTTTATAATCCCAGAAACCTAGCATAGTGATTTGTGCCTAGTAAGAATTTAATTAATATTTGTATGATTAAATAGCGATGGTTAGTTTTTAGGTAGATGGAATGTTTCTTTAAGCAAAGGTACCATGACATAGTCAAAAGAACATAGGATTGACCTGTTAGGGTCCAGAGGGCAAATTTTGGATTTTATAGTCATTCCCTATGTAACATTCGACCGGTCACTTCAGCTACCTTGGTTTGCTTTCTTATTCTCAAGATGAAGGGAAGGAACAAAATATTCAATGATATTCTTTCTAGCACTAGGTCTAAGTATCCTATGAGTCCATGGCAAAAACAGGAAAAAGACAATTAATCATTTGAATTAAGTTATTTGTAAATAACATCTCATATATTTGCATCATTGCTATTTGTCATTTAGTGATTTTAAACTCTTTTGGGACAGCAAATACCTCCCACTTTCCCTTTAATGACCCGAGGCTGATAAAATCTCTCTCTTCTATGAACTTCTGTAGGAGTCATGCCTTTATTTAATAACTATCAATATAATGAATTAGATGGATGCTATTTGTGTATAGTTAATAATGTGGCTAATATTGATGTCCAAATAATAAGAAAAAATATTAAATCAATTTAGATTCAGAAACAAAAATTGTTTCTTTCAAATGATGCATCCTCAACCCCAATTTACATTACTATATATTTAGGAAGATGCGATATAGAATGAATCATAACTCCAATTGCAAATCAAATTGTACAGGCAGCAATGCTATAATAACTCTGCAAAGTTCTATATAAATAGCCTGTATAAATTGAATTTCTAGTCACTTCTAAGCAACTTTTCTTTTCTTTCAAAATAAACCAACTTTGAGTTTCATGTGTTGTATTATATAAATAATTAATTGGCACACGTTTTTATATTTGGCCCGAAATAATTTTGTAGCTGTTACTGTTTTCATGTGTTTTGCCCTTAAGCGCTTTACCTATCTTTATCTATGGTTTTCTATAACCATAGTTATAGAAGGACTTTATCTAAAATTGTAGCACAGTGATATGCCACAGATAGCTGCCTCCAAAAGGACTATAAAACAAATTGTATTAATTTAAAAAAAAATATCTGTTATACGTCTTCTCTCTTGAGTCGGGATTAATGAGGAAACAAATCCTAGTAAAGGCACTACACATCCTATCTTATGTAAAGACAAGGGAGTTAATTATTCAAAGGTTTAGTGAAATAGCAGGAACAAAGGAAGAAAAATAAAGACTTTTCAAGGACTGACATCTCTGTAATTCTACTGTATTTCTGAAGCATCATATTTTAGATCAGAAAAAAGTGACACTGCTACTTTGAAATTGTCATCATTCTTTGGGACAGCTATGCTCTGTTTCAAGAAGAAGTCTAAATGGGGAACAGAGCTGAGTAGGCCTTTTTCAGTAAAGGAAGGGACTCACCTGAACTCTCCCAAATTTCTCTCCAACCAACATTAAGATAATGCTTTAAAATGAATTCCAAAGTGTCAGAACCAATAAAAGCACAGGGTGAAAAAATTTTTCTAGCTCAAGACAACAGAGAAAGTTGAGAAGAGAGGTCTGTCTCACTGGGATAAGATGAGAAGGCAGTGGTATAGTGCAGTCATAGTATAGTGACCACCCCAGAAAACCAGCAGGCTTTGAGGGCAACTGGATCAGAGGAGGAGGCATCAGGTTCTCAGGCTCTCAGCCCACAGATGGTAAGGGAGTCTGAAAACTGATCAGAAAAAGATTACAAAAGACCATTCAATGCCACTTGGTGCAGGACTCTGTTACATTGCCCATAAATGGTCCTTGGTCATAATCCCAGGATGAAGAGGAGGACTAGAAGGAGTAGGGATCCTGGTAGTAGTTTCAAGGCAGAAAAGAGTCCTTGTGGTCACTCACAGATCAGAGTATAGACCAGGAGACATTTGAATACGCTTCTTTTTTAAATCATACTGCTTTTGAAGAACTGAAACTCACAGGCTCCCAACAATAGCTCTGAACAGAACAGCAGAAAAAACCTGAAGCTTGGGATAATGTTCCATCTATATCAGAGCAGAATCCAACTTTTAATATAAATTTTAAAGTCAGGAAATAGGTTTGGAAAATGAGCAAACAATAAAAACATAAACTACCATAGGAAGTTATAGTAAATGAAAAGATCAAAACATAAACTCAGAAGAAGACGATGAGATCAAGTTACATGCAGCTACATGTAAAGCCTCAAAGAAAAAGATGAATTTATCTTATACCAAGAAGGATCTCAAAATGGATTGTAAAAGTCAAATAAGAGAGGCAAAGGAAAATGGGGAAAAGAAATTAAAGTGGTACAAGAAAGAGTCAACAGCTAGGAAAAAGAAGCATAAAAATGTTGGGGATCCCTATCGCCCCAAATCCCGGGCCTTTGTCCAGCAAAGGCCCGATCTCACGGGCAATGAATGAGGCGGGAGGCAAGATGGTGAGCAACTCGGTTTATCCAGGGTAGTAGCAAAACTTTTATATCTTTGGTTATGTAGGCACTAGGGCCTCCCTGGTTCCTCCTACTCACCTCCCCTCTCCTTCCCGTGCTCTTCCATGATTCCCTTGTGATCAGGCAAGTTCAGACAAAGACCTAGAACTGCTGCGTTGTCAACAAAGGCGAGACCCTTCCTCCTAGCACCATCTTGTCCCACCCTTACCTCAGAGCCCTGAGTTTACCTCAGCAGGCCCTGGATGCAGAGGTCCAGCAAGGGCAGGGGGCGTCTCTAACTGCCCCGTTACATAAAAATACGAAGCAAATAACATCTTAAAAAACAGGATAGTAAACAGTAAAACAAAACAGTAAAAGAGGCACAAAAATTCGCTGAAGCAAAATTGGCTAAATGGAAAAAAAAAGATGTATAAAAATTCACTGAAGAAAAAAAATCCTTAAAAATTAGAATTGGCCAAATAAAGGAGGTATAAAACCGTATTAAAGAAAATAATACCTTACAAATTAAAATTAGGAAAGTACAAACCTAAGGAATCCACAAGATGTCAAGAAACAACCAAACAAAATCCAAAAGAAAAAAAAAAGAAAGAAAAGGTGAAATAATTCATTGGAAAAAACAAATAATTATTAGGGAAATTAGTCTATAGTTTTCTTTCTCTTTTTGCTCTTCCTGGTTTAGGTATCAGCACCATATTGCTGTCATAAAAAGAATTTGGAATGCTTCTTTGCTTATTTTTTCCAAACAATTTATATAATATTGGAATTAATTGTTCTTTAAACATTTGGGAGAATTCACTTCTGAATCGATCTGGCCCTGGATATTTTTTTCTTAGGAAGCTCAACTATGGCTTATTCAACCTATTTTTCGAGTGATCTTATGATCAGACAACAGTGACCCTAAACACCCTTCTAGGTTAGAACTAAAATTAGAATTTAGAGAGCCCTTTAATCAAATGAAGACATTGTCATTACGTAGTGAGCACTCCTAATATTAAGAAGCCACAGGAAAAACAAATACCTTTGTCAGATTTGGTTTGTTTCATCTCTAGGTCTGTAAAACTATGTCATGTTTCAGAAACCTAACTTTTTTCCAAAATCAGGGAAAAAAGGTATAATATGCAAAGTTCAAAGAATTAGAGAATCAAGGAGGAAAAAAGAAATGAAATTCAACATGTCATATAAAGTCGTAACTTTATAACATTTAAAAAACGTTCCATATGAGACATTTCAGTTGTTTTGAAGCTATTTGTATATGTATGTATGTATATAGACATACTTATGTATATATACACACATGTACATATATGTGTATACATAAACATGAATATATATGTGTATAACTATATCACTTGAATAAATTGCAAGAGCAAAGGATTGAAATCAGGGAAAATAAATGTTTACAAAAAAATTTCAACAAAAATCTTGCATAATTGACACATAGGACTGAAAAAAAAATGGTTGCTAACATTTAGTAAATGCAGCCATCTCCTTCATTTGGATGTAAAGATATCTGTGAGCTTCTTTTGCCACTTATGACACTAAAATCAAGTTATCAAAATAAATTGAACCTTGAAGTAGAGTTTAAATTGCTGTATCACTAAGTGTTAAGCCAGGATTAAAAAGAAAAAAAGAATGAAGCATATTAAACTATGTTTCTAACCACAAAATATTATAATTTATACTATTTTAAGTAGAATAAAAGGCTTCATATCCTTTAAAATATAACATTATAATATATGTACATACATATATATTTAATTTATGGATATTTTGTGTGTCTTATAATATATTAGCATAGTATTAGGTGTAGGCTCAATTTTTTAAACTTTGGAAGTATGAGGGATATGATTTTAAGTTTGGAGATCAATGTTTAAACTACTCTGAAGGTTTTGTGGTTGTTCTATTACTATTTCTGGAAATCTCATTTTTGTGATTTTGTGGTTTAACATCGAACATTTTAAAATTGTTTTCTTTTCCTGCTTCAGAATAATTCATTGTTATTTTAGATTCTGTGGGGGAAGAAGTTTGTTTATCCATATGTTTTAGGCTTTTTGTATTTCTGGGAAGTTTTCTTTGAGTGATGAATGCATTTCTATCACCTATTTTTTATTGGTCTTTTACTTTATTTGATAAACTACTTCATATTTTGAGGTAATAGAGAGGAGCTGGGATTAGTTAGACATTACCTCTCATTTACTCATCTAACTTGCCAATATTCTCACTGGCTGACTTGTTAAAAATAGGTCCTTATTATGCCTACTCTATGAGTCAGTACATTTTCTGAGCACTATAAAAAGAATGAAGCCTGGTGGGTCATTCTTGTGATATAAGACATGTGTTATCATAATAGTGTAGGAAAGATAGTTTATTAAATCAAATTGAAATTAAATGTTTATTCATAGAAGCTGAACAATTTCATAAAAATTGAGGTAATCTATTTGTAGTACAGATAATCGATATTCAACATTTATTTTTAAGATGTGATAGTCAACCTTTTTCAGGATTCAGTGACCAAAATTTTGCCTAATCATCACAGGCACAATAAGGGGAAAACTTGAGAATCTCCTAGTTACCCTGAGAGAACATTCTTGTTAGAAGATACTGACAGTCAGGGTACCTGGTAAGAGACACATTGGAGTCATTTAAATATAGATCACACACGGTCAGGCCTTGCCAGGTAGGATAGAATTGTTATAAATTAAAAGTTTATCTCCCCAGGCTAATTTGACCTAGGTGTCCAGAGGGTTTGGGCATATTAATGCTTCAATCTAATCCCCTGATGTTACACTATAGAAGCCGTGTTTACTACTTTCTCCATTTTCTATCTTCTGCTGTACTTGGTTTCAACCTCACAGAAAAAGATGTCCCTCTCAGGATTAGTTTTCACTTTTACTCTCATCATCATGCCACTAACTTAGCCTTGGATACTCAACTCCTTCCCACTTCCCTCACCCTCTGCTCACCTCTGATTAGAGGGCTAGAGCCTGGAACACTCAGTTCTTCCCAAAGCTTTCTTTTATAGAAGGCAGGATTTGGACTTTCAGCTCACTCTGTTTGCCATCTGCAGTTCTGCTGGGTTTCAACCTGCCAAACAAGATGTCCTATGTGCAATTTTCTCCCATTAGATTTTAAATTCCTTGAGAATGATGACTGTCTTTCTTCTTGTTCATATCCCCAGAGCTTAGTGCAGTGGCTGACACACAGTAGGTACTTTATAAATGTTTCTTGAATTGAATCAAATTCAATGTTCTGAGTATGGATTGCACTTCTTCCCTGAAGTCTAATAATCTTTTCTCAATCTTCCTTAACTTTTTTACACATGATCTGATATAGCTGATGACCTACTTTTTCTGGATATGGCATCCTTCCTTGACTGTCAAAATATCAAAATTCCCTAGTTATTCTTTTACCTCTTAATCTGTCTTTGGGACTCCTTTGACTGCTGATTCTCTTTTCTATCCCTTAAGTTCTGTTCATGAGTATATTATTTCCTTTTCCTCTGTTATCTCCATGGCTTCAATTATTAATTCTAGATATCAATTATAAATTTATTTTTCCTTCCATGACCTCTTTTTTCAGCCCTATATTCAAATATCCAACTGCTTATCAGACATCTTCACCTAAACATTCCAACAACCCTTCAATTTTAACATGTTTGTTTTCATCTGTGCTTGATAAGGCCAGTCCCCTTGCATTCAGTATTGCTCCATTTTGGAAGAAAAAGAGAAACCTATAGGTTGTTAAACTTCTATAAAAAAGTATAATTACTTAGCTATAGCAGAAGGTTATTCAACAAGATAGACATTGAGAACCCCTTGAGTTGATTTATCTAATGAGCTAAGAGCCATTGCCAACCACCAGCTAAATATGAGAGACCCTCCAGATCCTCACTGGGACTACTTAGTACTTAAGTGATGAGGAAGTGACATTAACATTAAGACCTTATTCTTCTGAAACAACCCAGTGTTGAGGCATATCAGTATCTTTTGAGGAAAAATATTAGTCTAACCAGAAATGGGGTGGGTGGGAAGGCATTCGGGATATTGTTCCTACAATAATATTCAAATCTAAATTTGATATCTCTTTCTGATTTTAATTTCCTTTCTCATTTAACATCTTTGTTAGGGTTTAGTTAGTCTCCTCTGTTTGAGGTATTGGTTTTTTAGCATTATGTAGTCCTAATCCCTCATATTTAATAAGTTATTACTATCTCTGTAATATTTCTCAAATAAATTTTATTCCAAATTTTCCATTGTCATCTGCTTGGCATAGGTTCTTACTACCACCTGTATAGGGTATTGAATCAGCTACTTTTCAATGACCTTCCTGACTCTCTTATTCCAATAGTCCTTCAGACTATGGTGTGAGTAATCTATGGATAGATCTAGTCAGGAACTCTTAAATTAATCCAAAAATTTCCAAAATTTCTGTGAGGGTCAAACTTTTTTTTGCCTCTTATTCAATGCCCTCTGTAATGTGAAACAATCTACCACTAATGCCTCCTCTCATTCTACTTCTGTTCACGGATTTTTTAATCCAGCCAAACTAGACTGCTCCCATACAATCATTTCACGTTTCTGTCTTCATGCCCTTGATTGTGATTGATATTCCTTCCCTATAGAATTTATACTCATTCCTTAAAGCCCAGCTCAAAGGCTTTCAAATATTTCTTCTCAGAAACCTTTCTTAGCAATTATTTTTTCTCCCTCAGACCTCAAAAAAGTTGTTCTCTCTGAACACATTTTATGCTTATACTATATGTGTGTTTGTGTAGACGTTGTATCTCCCTATATAGTAGTAAGGCAAAATTCATGACCTTGGAGAGGGCCATGGATATGCCTGAGTGGTTAGCAATTGCAAAGTAGAAGGAATTCTCTAGGTAGAAGGCAGAGGAAATATAACATTTATTTGAACTCCAGAGGATCAGATCCAAGGACCAATGCCCCCAATTTGATATAGTAGCAATAATATTCCAAAACTGGTAAGCCCACCTCAGTGTAGTAACAAGGAGATTATAACAAATATTTTAGCAAGGAACCAAGCCATACTTGTAACTTCCCCTTGCTGCTCCTATAAAAGATCACTCATGAATCCTAACTCTCCACTCAGCACTCCTGCAGCTCTGCTGACTCCGAGTTCCTTGATCTCTGCAACTCTATCTTGTTCAGCACTCTCCACTCTTCACTTGCTCTTGCTTCTGGCTCTCTGCTTCTGAATCCTGCCACCCTCCACTCGGTTGCTCCCAGTTCTGCTGCTCCCAGTTCTGGGCTCCCTTTTTATACAATCTTAGCCATCATCTGATTGACTAGAACTCAGTACACATACCATTGGCTCTGGTCTTAGCAACTCCCCTTAGGGCCCTAAGGGTTTCACTCTCTGGATAACTAGCAAACTAGTTTGCTAACTAGCCTGGGGCCTCACATCTAGTTAGTAAAAGGATGTGGGCCTGTCTCTAATCAGGCCTCCTTTTGTTGGCCCCACCAGAAGCCTATTCAATGGGCAGGGAAAGGTCTTTCACTTACTTATTGGCTTTAAAACCTACTAGCTTGCAAACATTGTGAGGTCAGGGACAGTTTCATATTTCAACTTTCATTCTCATCTAAGAGATAGCAAAGAATGGGTAAGTAATAACCATTGATAAATTGAATGGCATTGATAATTTTTAGATATATTAAAGGTGACAGTTCCAATCTATTCCATTGCATTTATTTTGTCTTTAGTAACTTCTAACACCTTGAGGCTTTCTGACTCTAGTTATTGCACATAGCTGATTACTTAGATACAGTATGCTACATCTTCCATCTAAATATTTTTAAATTGGTGGAATATTCCTTATGTCCACTATTACTTTATAATAATTAAACTTTGGGGGATATTTTCCACTTTTTTTTACTATTTTTAAAAGAAGCAACTTACTCTGGCTTGATAGAATTGATGAACTAAAGGCCTGTACAATTAACAGAGTGTAGTCATGATAGAACAGTAGTCCATTACACAGATTGTACCATTTTAGTGATGGTTAAAATGCTTCCAAAATAAACCACCTATAAAATTTACTGAAATGTTTATAGCCTAATGCTGGTCTTTCTATCCAAATGTATTAATGTATTACTTAGTTTATAAATGGTTTAGTAAGCGGATGAGAGAACATATGGTTCAGTTGCGTGCTGGTTACAAATATATGTGTGTATATATATATATATATATACATATGTATTCATAGATGTTATTTGTTCATTTTTTAGTCATGTCCAACTCTACGTGACCACATTTGGGTTTTCTTTGCAGAGATACTGGAGTGGTTTGCCATTTTCTTCTTCAGCTCATTTTACAGATGAGGAAAATGAAGCAAAAAGGTTTAAGCCTGTCCACACAGCTTAAACCCAGGGTCACACAGCTAGTAAGTATCTGATGTCACATTTGAATTCAAGAAAATAAGCCTTCCTGACTTCATCACTCTATCCACTATCCTGACTTTCTAATCTAGAATGTCCTAGGATCAATACTCTTCCTGACTCCAAGCCCAGTACTCTATCCAATATTCCATCTAGCTGCCCTATGCATACCATGTGTATACGCAAATACACACCCATTCATACCTGTGCATGTGCACACGTATATGCTATGCCTCTCTGAGTTCCAGTCATTTATTTTCCAGAATTTATTCATCCTGTCTAACCTGCCTTCTTAACCTAGAAGAATGCTCCATCCACAAGTCCTCATTAATTTCTTACCTTGGGAGATTCAAACCCCTTTCCCTGTTGTCTTTTCCACTTAGGAGTTCCTCAAAGAGCCACCATTTTAAGGAAGAGACCAAGCTAGTCATATTTACTCCTTCACTCTTAGACTGGCTATACTCTTGACTTTCTGCACTTCTTTCTTTATGATGGCTTGTGCAGATGATTCTACTTCTACCTTCTGTTTAACTAACTTTTATATCTTCTTTCCCCCCATTAGAATGTAAGTTCCATGAGGGCAATGGCTGTTTTTCTTGTTTGTTTATATGTACATTCCCAGAACATTGCACAGTGCCTATACATATCAAGCACTTAATAGATGCATTTTGATATGTTGACATATTACATACATTATACCATAGTTCTCTCTTTCCCTGCTCTTCTGTTCTTTCCTCTCTATACTTTCTTGTCACTTTCATCCAATTTCAGGGCCCTCTGATTTTACCTTTATTTAAATGGATACGAAATTTATTTGGCCCTTAAAAACCTACCTGCATTATCTTTCCAGTCTCTTACATTTTATACTCTCCCCACCCCATGTATCTTATAATCCAATTACACTGGTGTCCCTGCCAGTTCTCGAATAAATAATCCATTTCCTGACCATGAGAATTTTCACTGTCTCCCATGCCTGGAATGCTCTCTTTCCTCATCTGTATTTCTTGGTCCCCTTCAAGTTCTCTAGGTAGCCTTTCCTACTCTCTCTTAATTCTGGTGCCTTCCTTCTGATGACTATCTCTAATTTATCCTGTATACGGCTTGTTCGTATTTAATTCTTTTTCATATTTCTTTCATTAGGCTATAGAATCCTTGAGATCAGACCTTGTCATTGGCCTTTTGGGGCATGGAGGGAGAGGGGTGGAGGTATCCCTAACACTTATCAAAGTTCCTTGCATATGGTAGAAGCTTAATTTTTTTTTCTTAGCACATGACAATTTTTTTAATAGCATTTAACATATGTAAGGTATTATGCCAGGTGCTGAGACTTCCAAGGTAATGCCTCCCAGTAATTCCAACTTCTTGTTAGATAATTCTACCTAGATATTCCTCTAACATCTCAGATTCATCACTTCACAAACTGAATTTTTCTTCTTATAATCTTGCCCTTCCCCCAATTTTTCATATTTATGATGATTATAATGCTGTGATGGCATCATACTGTCTTTAAATCGCAGAGCCATTGTTGATTCTTCCCCCTTTGCAATCCAAATAGTTCTCAAATGTTAAGTAGTTGGTTAGTGCAATGTACTTGAAGTCAAATAGACAAGAATTCAAATTCTGTCTCAAAAGCCACACTAATTGTGTGATCCTTGGCAAGTTACTTACTTCTGAATTTTTTTCCCCAGGTGTAAAAAAATGGGGATAATAACAGTATTTACCTCATGAAGTTGTTATGCAAATGAGATAAAATGCAAAGTACTATGCAAACATTTATAGAAATGAAAGCTATTGGGGCAGCTAGGTGGCACAATGAGTAGAGCACAGGCTTTGGAAGCAGGAGGACCTGAGTTCAAATCCAGCCTCAGACACTTGACACACTTACTAGCTGTGTGACCTTGGACAAGTCACTTAACCCCAATTGCCCTGCCTTTTCCCCTCAAAAAAATCAAAAAAGTAATGAAAGCTATTATTATCATTATTATTAAGACTTCTGTCTTCATACTCATCTCATAATTCACATCACCACCATCTTAGTTCAGGTCAACGATTCTTACCTGAACTATTATGATAATCTTGGGCCGATTATCTTTTCTCTTTCCAAATCACCCTTCACATCACCAAATAATCACCAAAATACTCTTCTCCAAGTGCTGGAATGACCATGTCATTTTTCTGCTAAAACAAAAGAAAACAAAAATAACTTTTGTTTCTTTATGGCCAGTGGAATAAAATTAACATACCTTCTTTTCCATGAAATTTCAGTCATCCTGTAATTTGGTTTTAACCATCTTCATAACCTCTCTTAATACTACTTCCTTCATAAACTCTATCTTCTAGCCAATACTGAGGAAGTACAGAATCAAAAGCACTGAATTTCATAGTTCAAAGGGCTTTAAAGATCACATTGTCTAGCCTGCCCTTATCCCACCCTCTGACTAAATGTTTCGCTGGTGAGTATATTAAAGCAGAGAGGTAATATAATTTGACCAAAATCGTATAAATTGTAAAAAACACAGATGAAATTTGAACTCAGGTCTTCTACTCCCAGTTATACTCATTTACATTGTATCCTGGGCTACTACTGGCTTCTATTTTTTTTTTCAAAGCAATGTATTCTCAGTCTCTCTTTTTAAAAATTTATTTTTCAGTTCTAAGTTTTCACTCTCCCTCCAGTCCCTTCTACACTCATTGAGAAGACAAGAAATACTATATCTATTATACATATAAAATAATGCACAGTAGCCATATTATGAAAAAACATGAAAAATAAAGTGAACAAAATGGGCTTCAGTGTGCTGTCAAAGTTCCTCAGTTCTCTCTCTGAAGGTAAATAGCACTGTTCATCATGGGTCCTTTGGAATTTTCGTGGATCATTGTATTGATCAGAGTAGTTTAAATCTTTCATAGTTATTGTTACAAGATTGTTGGTAACTGTACAATGTTCTCATAGACCTGCTAACTTTATTTTGCATAAGATCATATAAGCCTTTTTGTGAAGCCATCCCCCTTATCAATTTTTTTATCTCACAATGAATTTCTGTCATGATATACCGTGACTTGTTCAGCCATTTTCAATTTATTTGTATTTCTTCAATTTTCAATTCTTTGCTACTATAAAAAGAACTGTTATTTTTTTATATATAAGGTTATTTTTTTCTTTCATATCTTTGGGGTACAGGTTTATAGCACTATTTCTGAGTGAATGGGTATACACAGTTTTGTAGCCCTTTGGGAATAGTTCCAAATTGTTTTCCATAATAGTTGGACAAGTTCATAGCTCTATCACAGTGCTTTAGTGCTTTTTACAACCCCTCCACCATTTGTTATTTTCCTTTTTTATCATGTTAGCCAACTAATGACTATGAGGGAGTACCTCAGAGGTTTTTAATTTGCATTTTTTTAAATTATTACTGATTTAGAGCATGTTCATAAGACTATCAAAAACTATAGTTTCTTCTTCTAAAAATTGCCTTTTCTTTATTTTGACCATATACCAATTGGGAAATCTCTCTCTCTCTCAATTTAAGTCAGCTCCCTATACATTTTAGAAACGAGACCTTTATCAGATAAATTTGATGAACCCCCCCCCCAAAAAAAAAATTCTGCCTGCCTTCTAATTTTGGCTTCATTAACTTTGTACAGCAAACATTAATTTAATCTAATCAGAATTGTCAGTTTTACTACCTGTGATCCTCTCTGCCTCTTATTTGGTCATGAACTCTTCCATTGTCCATATATCTCCTAGGCACTTGATTTCCATATTGCTTTGATATTTTGCTTATGACATTACCCTCTATGTCTAAAGCATATACTCGTTTTGACCTTATTTTGGTTTATAGTGTGAGACGTTGAACTATGTCTAATTTCTACTACATTTCTTTCCAGTTTTCCCAATGTTTTTTTTGGTCATATAGTGAGTTCTTGCCTCAATAGGTTGGATCTTTGGGTTTAGCAAACAGTAAGTTGCTGAACTCATTTCCCTCTAGATATTGTTTACCTAATCTATTCCATTGATCACTACTCTGTTGCTTAGCCAATATCAGCTTATTTTGATGATTACTGCTCTCTATTATAGTTTGAGATCTGATAATGTTAAGCCAGCCTCTTTCACTTTAAAAAAAAAATTCCTTGATATTCTTGACTTTTTTTTTCTCCTCCAGATGATTTCTGTGATTATTTTCTCTAGTTCTATAAAATAATTATTTGGTAGTATGATTGGTATGTCACTGAATAAGTAAATCACTTTAGGTAGTATTGTCATTTTTATTATTTTGGCTTGGCCTACCCATTAGCACTTAGTATTTCTCTAATTGCTTAGATCTGTCTTTATTTGTGTGAAAAGTGTTCTGTAATTGTGTTTATATAGTTCCTGTGTGTGTCCTAGCAAGTAGACTCCCAATTATTTCATATTGTCTTCTTGTAACAATCTTGTTAGCAGCTGCTGTGGGGGTGTAAGATCCACCAACAACCAGCACCCAGATGGGTGCCAACAGAGGTTCTTTGATCTGCTTTACCAAGAAAAGTAACTTTAAGTGGTTAACAATCTCAGTTTAATCAAACATACAAATATCATTCACAATTCAGGGGGAAAAGATCAGCCCCCTGAACTTCAAGGCAAATACAAACAGAAATTACAAACATCAACAGACAGACCTTGTTCGATTCAAATCACAATACATAGTTACTAGTTCCAAGATCTGGGTTTCAAAGCTGGGGGTGCAATTTGCAGCTTGCCCAGAGTCTCAACACTCCTTCCACGAGTATGCCCCCAAAATCAAATGCTAATCTCTCAATTATATCCAGTTTGGAGCCCTGAGGGCTCGGAACTCACCCAGGCTGGATCTGGTAAAGTTCTCCATCCCCAGGATCACATCCTATACAAATGACTCCCAATTGTCTCAGTGCTGTGAAATACTCCAAGACAAAAAGATCGCACTTTATCTGCCCCATTCAAACAAAGGCCAGAACCATTAAAGGCGCTTAAGAGAAGAACAGCAAAAAGTCCCACCTTAATTACTATTACATGTCTCCAGTTATTTTAAGTGAAATTTCTTTTTCTTTTCTTTCTTGGTTTTGTTGATGATATGTAGAAATGTTGATTATTTTTGTGGGTTTATTTTATATCCCACAACTTTCTTAAAGTTGTTAATTATTTTGGCTACTTTTTCAGTTGATTCACTAGGGTTCTTCAAGTAAATCATAATAGCATCTGCAAAAAGTGATGGTTTTGTTTCCTTATTGCCTATTCTTATTATTTCAATTTCTTTTTCTTGTCTTATTGCTATTGCTAGGATTTCTAACATAATGTTGAATGATAATGGTGATAATGGGCATTCTTGCTTAACTCTTGATCTTATTGAAAAGGTTTTTAGTTTATTTCCATTACAGATAATGCTTGCTGATGCTTTTAGATAGATAATACTTAGCATTTCAAGAAAAGTTTCACTTACTCCTATAATTTCTAGCATTTTTAATTAAGAATGGGTGTCATCATTTTGTCAAAAGCTTTTTTTGTATCTATGGATATATTTGCATGATTTTTGTTGTCTTTGTTATTGATATGGTCAATTATTGTTTGCTTATTATTGGATCAGTCCTATGTCCCTGCTGTAAGTCTCAACTGGTCGTAGTGTATGATCCTTGTGATATATTGCTATAATCTCATTCCAAGTATTTTATTTAAATTTTTTACACCAATATTCATTGGTTCCTGGCTTCTCACAAATTTATTCCTGCACTCTCTCTCCTACCTAGAAACTATTCACTTCTCATGTCCATGTTTTACAATCTGTCTGTTTTAAAAAGTCTATCTTAGGTATTACCTCCACCATGAAGCCTTCCCTGATTCCATCTCCTGATATTTTCTCAGAGAGCTTTGTCACACTTCCCTCCTTTTTCCTTCTCAGGACAATTTAAGTACCATTTTGGTGGTGTATTTCTAATTGCCTCACTAATGTAGTTTCCTTGAGATCAAGGGCTAGGTCATTTCTCATTTTTTCCCCCTCAGGTTTTATGCAACCATAGTGTCTTGGAAACCATTTTTTTTCAAAACTGAATTTATTGATTGGCCAAAAATTCCTATGTTCAATCCTTACATGTATTTCACACATGCACATATACCTACTTAAATAAAAGTATTTTAAAAATGTTAACTAAAGCTAAGTACTCTTGTTTGCACCTAAGATTAAGTGACTTCAGCAGCATCTATTCATTTTATTTATTCCTTTGAAATACTTACCAGACTAGAAAATATATTATTTGTTTTCTTTTCTGTCTGTACTCAGTGAAGTAGACCCTTTTGTATTTTACACCATTTGAAGACAAGAAGTTGAAACATAACTAAGAAGAATGTAGCTAAATATTGCAGACTTGAAACATAGTACGTTTAATGCTGAAATCTGTCATGTTCATTTTTCTACTATCACTGAAGAGTCACATATAAATATGCATATGTATGTATATATATATATATATGAATATATATGTATGTATGTATGTATGTTAAAAAATACATTGCACTCTCAATAAAAACCAAAACAGTTTTTAGGGAAAACTAACATTTCATTTGGCCAAGGAAAATTCATGGCATTGTTACAGTAATAAAAATGGGAAAATCTTTCCCAACAATTAATAGGCCCATGTGACCTGCTTGAGTCACATGGAAGCCTGAGTCACGTGAGCCTGTGGTGGGAGGAGCTTGCCAAATGGGTGGAGCAAGAAGGAGTGGAGCAGGAAGTTGGAGTGAGTCAGAGCTGGGAGAGAGATGGTGGGAGTTGAAGCTTGGGGAGAGAGAGCAG
Organism: Phalanger gymnotis; assembly: GCA_028646595.1. Classification (NCBI taxonomy): domain Eukaryota; kingdom Metazoa; phylum Chordata; class Mammalia; order Diprotodontia; family Phalangeridae; genus Phalanger; species Phalanger gymnotis. The sequence goes on from CM053623.1 coordinate 360,233,324, forward strand.
AGCAGCTGGTGTGAGTGAGAGGGGGCGTAATTTTTGCCTGAGGGAGCTTGTTTTGTGGGGGAGGCCTGAGGGAGGGAAGGCTTGGGGATGATGGTGCCCCCTACAATGATAATGTGTATAGACTTCTTGGTTACTATGATGGATTTAGCTTTCTGGAGTTTGAATAAATGTTTTGGTTTCCTCTTCAATGAAGACAGTCTGTTATATCTTGTGATTCAAACCTGAAATACCCCGGCTTATTCATAGCAGCCGCTGTGGGTGTCAAATTGGCTGTATAAACATGTAGGAGTTTCTTTTAAATCACAGTTCAGCAAATCTCAGTATCT
>CM053623.1:360234149-360265259 GCA_028646595.1 Phalanger gymnotis
CTTGCAGTATTTTCTCCTTGATCTGGGAGCTCAGGAATTTGGCGACAATATTCCTAGGAATTTCCTTTTTGCGATCTCTTTCAGGAAGTGATAGGTGGATTCTTTCAATTTCTATTTTACCCTCTAGTTCTAGAATATCAAGGCAGTTTTCCTTGATAATTTCTTGAAAGATGATGACTAGGCTCTTTTTTTGATCATGGCTTTCAGGTAGTTCAATAATTTTTAAATTATTTCTCCTGGATCTATTTTTCAGGCCAGTGATTTTTCAACGAGATATTTCACATTGTCTTCTATTTTTTTCATTCTTTTGGTTCTGTTTTATAATTTCTTGATTTCTCATAAAGTCATGAGCTTCTATTTGCTCCATTCTAATTTTTAAGGAATTATTTTCTTCAGTGGGCTTTTGAACCTCTTTACCATTTTGGACAATTCTGCTTTTTAAGGCATTCTTCTCCTCACTGGCTTTTTGAACCCCTTTTGCCATTTGGGTTAGTCTGTTTTTTAAGGTATTGTTTTCTTTAGTATTTTGGGGGTCTCCTTTAGCAAGCTGCTGAATCATTTTTTCATGATTTTCTTGCATCATTCTCATTTCTCTTCCCAATTTTTCCTTTTCTTCTCTTATTTGATTTTCAAACTTCTTTTTGAGCTCTTCCATGGCCTGTGACCAAGTCATATTTTTCTTGGAGGCTTTGAATGTATAGGAGCTCTGACTTTGTTGTCTTCTTCTGGTTGTAAGTTTTGATCTTCTTTGTTACCAAAGTAAGATTCTATTGTTTGATTTTTTTTTAACACTAGTCCCTCCTTTTCCCGGCCAATTAATTACTTCACTTTTGAGTTTTTTGTCAAGGTAGGACTCTGTATCCAGAATGGAGAGTGCTCTGTCTCAAGTTTCAGGGATTTTGTGCAGCTGTTGTCAGAGATACTTCTAGGTACCAGTAAATTTTCAGTTCTTCTAAGGCGATATTGATGAGGGCACAGTCTCTGGAAACCCCCTTGAATCTGGAATACAGTCTCTGGGAGCCCCCTTGAATTCTCCCTGAATCTTCCCTCCTTGATCCAGTCTTGGCCTGAGGCTATAGCCTTACATTATCATTAGGCTCAAATCTCTACCTAAACTTTGCCCTCTATTGTTACTATCTATTCCTTCAGCTACTTCCCACCTTTAATCCCATTCTCTTGGTTCCTGTATTCTGACCTCATCTTGTCCTCCTTAGACTTGTCCTCAAGACCCTCCCTAAAGCCCTCCTCTAGTCACCACAGACCACCCCTCAATCTGTCCTACAACCTTTGTGTATATAATCTCCATCTTGCCTCCATGAAGGTGCTCAGATTCAATCTAACTCAGTAGATTGAATCTGGCCTGCTTGTGAAAACAGGTGTCACAAAGGGTGGGATTTCTTAAGTCAACTCTTTATGGTGAATCCCTAATAAACTTTCTCTTTCCCTTGGCTGAGAAGGCTCGGGTCGAATTCTTTCAGCAGGACCCGGCTTGTCGGTATTTTGGGGTCATGAGCACCCCTAGAAACATATGGTTCCCTACCATCATCATTTTGATTAAACCTCTTCAGTATGATCAAAGGAGAGGGGTTTACTCCCCTCTTGGCCTGTGCTCTGGTCTTTTAGTGACCACAAGCACTATTTTCTGCCTTGGAACTGTGAGGATAATTCTTTCTCCTTAGGTGCCACAAGTTCTGACATGCCAGCACTCCTCCTCACCCCATAATTGCCACCCAGAACTGTGGCCCAGATCCAAGCAGGGCAAAGCAAGAGAATTCTGCCTCACACCAGCAAAGAGATTCCTACTTTCTCCCTCTGATCAGCCACTTGATCCCTTCCCCCCCCCGCCACCCCGTAGGCCTGGAGCTCTGGAACTAGCTGTTGCTGCTGCTACTGCCCCAGCTACCTCCCCTGCCCCTGGCTAGGGCCAGACCACACTCTTCTATCACTCAGTTCCATCAGTTTCCGCACTGACCTTCTACTTTGTCTTTGGCATTTGTGAGTTGAGAATTCTGTAAACCACCACAGCTGCCAGTGATTCAATCTCCTGAGGCCTGCTCAAGCCTGGTCTGTGCCACCTTGGCCCATGCTGGACTGCACTATGCTCCCAGTCTTTCGTGATAGACCCTTCCTGTCAGCCTTTCAGGTTGTCTTGGGCGGGAGATTTGTTTTACTCTGTCATTTTGTGAGTTCTGTAACTCTAGAATTTGTTTAGAGTCATTTTTAACAGGTATTTGGAGGGGTTTAGGGCAGAGCTCAAGCTTTTACTCTGCCATCTTGGTTCTGCCTCCCTGAAATTCAATTTAGCGAGCATTTATTTGAGCATGAACTATGTGCCAAACTGGGCTCTAGGACTACAAAGACAAAGCTAAAATAGTACTTGCCCTCAAGGAATTTACATTCTACAAAGAGAGAATTTTTTTTTACAGCGCAATTCAGATTCTATACAAAATTCTGCGAGAAAGATTACAAAAGTTTTATTTATGTTGATGTCTATGTGATTAGAGAAGGGCACACATAAAAATAGAATCAACAAAACTTGCAAATAGGGTTCAGAGTAAGTTAAGAGTCAAAGTTAACTCTGAGTTGTGAACCTGGATGAACCCTAGAAAATGTCAGATATGGAATTCAAATAGTACAAGAGACAGGAAAATGATATTTATCTGAAGATACGGATGTGAAAACAACAGACCAAACATGTACAAATGGTTTTTCAAAATTTTCTTCTCTTCTTTCCTTATACTTCTACCACCCCCTTATTTTTATTCAACACTCTCCCTAATTGCACCTGAGGTTACTACTAACCCCTAGTGCTCCCCCAGGGGGTGGTATTGCCCATTTTGGGAATCTCTAAAGCATTGGACTAAATCTAACAAGATGAAATTCAATAGGGTTAAATGTAAATCCTTCTCCTTTGTATAAAATTGAGCTGAATAAGCAAATAGTAGGTGCTTAGTAATGTTTATCGACAATAAATGCTTATTGACTATAATATTAAATCAACTACTCGATCAACAAGCATTTAGTAAGGAACTACTTTGTGCCAGATACTATACTGTATGTTGGTTATACACATGTAAAAAGCTAATTATTTCCTGCTCTCAGGGAGTATGCATTATGAGTAAAATAATATATATAATACAAGAATAAACATTCTGTGGTGCTCTGCTTCAGATGCCTAATTCATCCATGATGGAGGCAGTCATGTGGGAGATAGTAGGGATCTGCTTCTAGCAAAAGAAATCCTGTATTTCTCTAATACAGGTGTGAACAGCCTCTTTTCCATTGCCTTTCTAGTCATAACAGGCTGCAATATTAAAACAATCAGACTGAAACTCTCTCTCTCTCTCTCTCTCTCTCTCTCTCTCTCTCTCTCTCTCTCTCTCTCATCAGTTTAGTTGAACACAAGCCCAGGGTTCTTTGGTGATACTACATTTTATAAGAACTGAGCTAAACTGTGGACTCTATACTCTTCTCTTCTCCAGAGACTGAGATGATATGGTGGAGGATTATGCCTCCAGGTTATGGGCTGGTTGAATTTGAATATGTTTATTCTTGTTATATCTTTCATGTAATATTCATTTGTAAAAGGTTATCTAAGTAATTCAGTAAAAAAAAAAAAGGATACATATGACTCCTAATGTTAGGGGAAACCAATCAATGGGAGATTGAGCCAACAACAGAAACTAGATACCCCCTACCAGCTTTAAGGGTACTGAAGAACCCTGGAGGATGGGTGAAAGGTAAAATATTTGGAATTCAGGTGTTGAGGCCCCAAGACAGAGTGATTACTATTATATACATATCCCATAAAAATAGATACAAGATAACCTTGAGGAGTAGATAAAAATTATTCACAATTGAGGAAAGAATGAAAGGCTTTCTTTTGATTGCAGTTCACATTCAAGGGTGTTAAGTAAAACTGAGTAAGCTAAAAATAAAATAACCTTTTTCCTTCATTCCTTTTTCCTTATTTTGCTCTCATTTTCTCACTCTCCAAAAGTCTTGTTTCTATTATTTTTATCCTTTTACATATACTTCCTATGAATAATAGATCTTTAAAATGAGGTGGAGAAATTCAGATTGCTACACAATAAGATATAGAATGACACACAGATTTCAGTAAAAAGGCATAGAAACTATCATCCTCATATGAAATAATGATGGGTACTGTACATGGGAGCTTGAAGAGAGTCAGTAATTAAAGGGTATGTATTTTCTTTAAGCTACTGTTTTCTTTGTTGAAACTAGGCCAAATCTTTTGTTCTAATTTTGTTTACCTGTCATTTCCTTTTACTTACGCTACTGGTGCAGAAATAACTTAATAAGACTAGAAAATATAGCCAAATGCTTAATAATTTGCAACATTCACTCTGTACTTTATATAGGCTGGTAGTGTGAATAGCAGGGAATAAGCATGCTTGACCTCACCTACCCAGGACAGGTGTTCTACTTGCTAGAAATTTAACTGTGATTAGCAACAAAGACAGTTAAATTTGGCTTGCTTCAATGATATTTTTTAAAAATCTCATTTTAAGAGACATCATTTGAAGGAGCAAAAAATTAGTTAACACTACATCTGTGAGTCTAATAGAAAAGTATTCAGCAATCCAGTTCTTCCTTTGTTTTCTTAATTTTTTCATGAACATTCTCTAGATATCAAAAATTTCAATTTAAATTCCTAAAGATCAATTGTATTTTGGCTGTCATAATATTAATATATTTTGAATTTGTACTAAAACACCCAGAATATTTTGAGATTCACTATCAAGCCATGCCTCCTCCATCTTATATTTACGAAATTGATTTTTTGAACTTGACTGCTAAATTTTATATTGAACTCCACAGCCTTTCATTTATTAGATTCAAACAACTTTCTAGCCATTGGATAATTTTTAAGATGCTGATTTGATCAATCAAAATGCTAGGCATCTGTCCAAGCTTTGTGTTTTCTCAAGCTTTATAGGTGCACTATACAGGTACATTACTCAAGTCATTGATAAGAAGGTTAAACACCATAAACATCCTAGGGAGACTTGAATAGAGACTTTCCTTTAAATTGATCTCTATCCATTAATGATTAATTATTTTTTGGATCCAGCCATCCAACCTGCTCAATCTCCTAGCACTTACCAACTGACCTTGTGAATAAGGAAAGCTTGAAAGACTTTGTAAAACGCTGTCCACTGCAAAAGTGCTTCTATAAAATAAAGATAGTTTTCCTCCAAAGAGGAATTAGTTCTTTTCAGTTTTTACTTATATTAAAAGTAAAGTCTCAATTAGGAGCTATCCATTTGATCATAGATTTAGAACCATAAGATATATTAGAGGTCATTTGGTCCATATGACTAAATTGATTTTATGGATAAGAAAACACAGCCAGACAGGTTAAATAATTTGCTTAAGATCATGCAGATTTTAAGTAACATGAAGATATTAATCTCAGTACATATGAATCCAAATCTAGTGTGCTTTAAGATAGAGATATAGTGTCTCTATCTTTTATACTTTTCTGTTAACAACTTGAAATTTATGACCACCTCCAATTAAATAGCTAGACTATTTTTTTCTTTTATAAGGAAAATGCACTTGAGGAACTCAGACCATCTACAGAAAATGGCAGTCAATTGAGAAACAAGGGACTTGGTAGTATTAGTCAGGAGAAATTAGCTCGAACCATAATAAATTATTTTAAAAATACTTCTTGCGTATGCTATTACAATATACTTTTTATTGGTCTCTCTTTTTTCAATCTTTCACCTTTCCAGTCTGTCTTTTACGTGGTAGTTCAATTGATATTCTTAAAACACTGGGCCATCTATATCACTGCCTTGTTCAAAAAATTTAGCCAGTTCCCTATAGGCACAAGACTCTAAATGTGATTTTTCTATGTTAAACCATGTGCGTTCCATGTGCCAAATAGTACTTGTTGTTTCCAATATACAACATTCTATCTTCTTCCTTCACACATTTGTCAAGGTTGTCTCCAATCTGCAATACTCTCCGTCCTGACATTTGCTGCTTAGAAATCCTAGCTTCCTTCAAGTATCAGCCCAACCTTTCCAATTTCCTCCTGTGTTTAGAATTCTCCTCTCCCCAACAAATCACTTGGCATAGGCTATATTTTTTACTCATCTCTGTACATTCTATGTATCCCCTCTTCAACAGAATGCAATTTTCAAGAGGATAGATAATTTTTTACTTCTGTCATTGTATCTTTGGTGTCTTGTACATAGTAATAAATCAACAGATCTCAAGCATTTATTAATCACTTAATATGTGCCTGGGATAGTGTTTTTTTAATATAAATAAAAATGTGAAAACAAATTCTAGGTCTAGAAGTTTCCAGTAATGGAAGATACATGGGCACTGACTAAAAAGATATTCTTGAAGGAGGTGACAATTGAACTGAACCTTAAAAAGAATCTAGGTTTTCTAAGACCCAGAAGAGGTAAGGAGGGAAAGAATCCAGGTATAGGGGACAGCCTATAAGATAGGCACATAGATGGAAGATTGAACATTATGTATATGGAAGAGCAAGTAGGAATTTTGGCCAGAAAACATAGAAAACATGAGGCTAAATTCTGTCCCCAATGTGTTAGATCAGGTTTAAGACTTAATAGCTTAAACCTGCTCTAAAATTTTAGGAACATCTCATATAACCAGTTTGGAGAGATAGCCTAGAGTCAAGTTGTGAAGGGCTTTTCATGTAAAAAAGAAAAAGAAAAATATTGATTTTGTCTTAAGATCATTGGAAAGCCACTGAATCTTCTTTGGCAAAAGGATGCTAAAGTGAGGCCTGAACTTTTGCAATTTCAGTTTGGTATTAGTGTGGAGGATAGATTAGAAAAGGATGATAATATTTACAGGGAAATCAATAAACAGAAGACTGAAGGAGTGCAGTGAGAGGTGAGGAGAGCTTCAACTAAGATTCTTGCAATGTGAGTAGAAATGAGATGGGTAGAAGAGGTGTTGTGCAGGCAGAAACAGTAAGGCTTGGCAAATGAATAGATATGGGAATGGGAGACAGTAGGGTCATGTGTCAAGGATGGCTCCTTGAGTGTAAAGCCGGGTGACTGGAAGAATACTGGTACCATCAATAGAGAGATGGAAGTTAGGAGGAGTTGTTTTAGAGAGAACTATGTTGAATCCTGTTTTGAGTATGAGAAGTCTAGTGGATATCCAGGTGGAGATGTAAGCAGGCTGTCAGAGATGCAGAACGGGAGCTTGGGAGACAGATTAATTTAAGGCTGGAAATGTAGAACTGGAAGTCATTTGCATAGAGCTGATAGTTGAATCTCCCCACAATAGTTAAGTAGCTCATCAAGGGAAAATATGTAGAATGAGAAGAGATGGCTTAGAACTGAACCCCGAGGTACACCCAAATTAAGGAGTAAACATAGATGATAAACCTGCCAAGGAGTCAAAGAAATATAGATCTGTCAGGGATGGAGAAATTGTGGTAGAACGTCTCAAACAAATGAACTGTCTCAAGCCAAGATATCACGTCTTATTCGAAGAACAGCAAGATGGTCAGTTACTGGATAGAGTACAGGATAGGGAGTAAGATGCAAACTAGAAAGACAAGGAGGGTAACTAGGTTATGAAGGGCCTTGGACACTAAAGAGAGGGCTTTGTATTTGATCCTGGAGGTGATAGGAAGCTGTTCAAGTTTACTGAGTTGTGGTGGGCGATGGTGGCATGGTTAGATAATCACTTCAGGAAAATCACTTTGACAGCTAAATGGAGAATGGGTTGGACTAGAGAGAAAATTGAGGCAGGCAGACCTACCAGCAGGCTATTGCAGTCATCCAAATGTGAGGTAATGAGGGCCTACACCAAAGTTTAGTGTGCATATAAGAGGAAAGGGATACATTCAAGCAATGTTGTTGCAAAGGGAGGAGAGGGAATTTTTAAAATGCTTATTGCATTGTTGGATTCAGAGAGCTTGCTTCACATGAACAAAAGTTTATCTTGGGCCTCATTTCCTGTACACAATTCTAGCCAATGGCTTCTGTCCATCTACTAACACTTTTTGTGCTTGAGGACATACACTCAGGTGAGGTAATGTCTAGCAATAACAGAATTAAATGAATGTTTACCATAGGTTTTACAACTTAATTTAATAACAGCTACTCAAAGATAGTGATGACAAAAAAGGTTTAGTGAATAATGTTAAGATAATATCTATCTAAAAGAAAACCTGGCTAACATAAGGTGATGCATCTTATGTAGAGGATGAGAAAGGAGAAATATGGAACAAGAACAACTTCTCAAAGAGGTCGAGGTTAGCATTACATGGAACTATTCCACATAGAAAAATGAATTTACAGGAAAGAGTTGGAAAAGAAAATATGGGTTGAGTTAAGGCACTAAAAAAAACATAATTTTTGAGCTGGAAGACATTTCAGATATTTCTAGTTCAACTCCTTCATCTTATAGCTAGGAAAACTGATAAAAATAATTACTGGAGGGATCAGGAAAAGACTTCTTCTGTAGGAGGAGGTGAAACTTGTGTGAAGTGAATACTTATGTTAGGCAGAAGTGAAGTGTATATACCTATAAACCGATATAAAGTTAAAAGAAGAAAAGTCATGCACAGGAAACAGGCCAGCAAAACTATTGCAATGAATTTAATCTTTCCTTAAACTCACTCTACTGCGTGATTATATGATTGTAACTGAAGGAAGAATTTTCTTAATGATGTCCCTCAAAATCAGTAGGTATTTCCTGTATGTATTTAAACATTCTTCATCACTACAAATTCCTTGCGATACTTATCTGTAACATCACTGGTAGGGATTTAGATTCCATTCTACAGGTGTGGAACTGGACCAAATAGGAAATTGAACTCGTTATCTTAGGGTCATACTAGGTCAATTTTTCACAAGAACTCTTTGTAGCTTCCTTGGCCTCCACCACTACAACTTTAAGCAGGGAAAATTCTAAAAAGTAAGCAAAAATTTGCTATCATGAATCCCAGCTCTTGGATTTTTATAGAATTTGGAACTGATGAAATATGTTTGTAATATAGCATAGAAGGACCCAGTTAAAGATTTAACAAACATTATTCTTTCATCTCCTAACTGCTGCCAAGAAAAGTTGTAATAGCTCTTACATTTATTAATTTTGAAAAACTTTCTTGGAATAAAAAAAGGTCCCATTAGTAACAAGAGAGATAAAATCCATAAAATCCATGCAAAGTCCCTCCCAGGACTGAATCTTCTATTATTCTGTTCCAATGATAAAGCTACCAAATCACTGTCATCAAACTGAGGACAAAATTAGAAATTTTCTCTGCTTATCAAAATGAGACAATTAATATTTATGTTTCCATAATAGCATAATTTCCAAATGTATTTGATAGTACCACTTCAATGAATTATCCTTGTCAATTTTATTCAGACTGTAAATGTAATATGATTTTTACATATTTAAATTTCCTCTGTTCCTGACAATTACTTTTAAAACTTTGCTTTTTGTTGAAATTACATAGTTTAGTACTTTTTGAACTCATTAGATTAACTAGAGAACTAAAATTCATTTTAGTTCAATATTTCTCAATAAGCATCAGCATAAAAGCGTAACTTTATATACTGCATAAATGTCATTTGCTGAATGGCTTATCTATAGAAATCCCCACAAATTAAAAATGTCAATAATTTTCTTTTGAGGGGTAATTCTCAGAAATTTGAAAAATAGTCACATTAGAAGATAATTATAGTGAAGTCATTGGATTATTTATTAAATTCCCAAGACTATTGTATCTCAAGTAATATTTTTGTCACACTACCAGGAGGGAAAAGAGTGCTAAACTTGAAAATAAAGCTAAATTAACTTTTTAAAAGTAATATTGTGCTAAATTTCCCACTATTATTCTCTATGTTTTCTAATAAGAACAAGAAAAGTTTAAGTTTGATTTGAAAATCTTGCTCCAAAATTTTAATTGCCTGCGTGTGAGGTACAAAATTGTCCAAACTGCAAGAAAAACCACCGAGGCAGAACTCCAAGCCAATAACACTTTGTTAAAGGGCCCATGATGGCCTCTAATGAAGTGGACCTCAGATCGTCCTCATGATCTGAGATGTTTACTGGTCCCCAGGATCTTATTTTTATGGAGTTTGATATCCAGATGCTCAGGAGACAGAAAATAAAATACAAAATCTCATTTTGAGGGTCAAAAATTAGGTTTCAGCAGGGAATCCCAGGTTGGGTGAAGCATGGGACATCAAAACTGACAAAAGTGGTCATAAAATGGTTATCTGCTCATGTTGGGAAAGAGGGAGGTCAGGAGGTAGAAAAATAAGTTGGAAGATTTTCCATATTACATTAGGCCATTCCAACCACTCTGGGTTTTGTCATTAGCATTCTTGTGCTTGCACAAGTGAGCTTCAGAACTTTTTTTTCATAACTTTTAAACAAGTGGTAACATTGAATTAAAGTTTGAGGCCTACTAAAGGCCTACTACAAGAACCTATCTTATCTAATTATCTTTATATAATTTATGTAAATTATGTATTAATACATATTTATTCATGTATTATTCTTAGATGATTGACTAAATGTATATTACTGTACGAGTATATCACTGATGATTGCTAATAATCATTAGCACTTATACCATCACACTGCACTGATTAATACTGATGGGAATGGAGCAGGGGTTCAAATGAACCATTTCTCAAGTGTGATGGGACATAGTAAAACAATTCAAATAATTTTGAAAGGTCACCATCAGAGTAGAATATCTGTTGACCCTTCTCAAGTTACCCAGAATCACTATCAATTTGGTATTCTTACCGTGTTTCTATTGCTTCCTTTGTTATCAGGTTAAAGATTGACCTGTACTAAATTGCATTCTGCCACACAACTTACCTTGAAAGAAATGAAGTGAGACCAGAAAAAAAAGAAGAGTAAATTATTTTTCCTTTCAGGCTTCCTTGGCTGACTTTCTAATTCTGGAAACAAGGAATTTTCCCTTGGTTCTAAGCTATCTTTTATCTTTGCATTTGTATGTCTCTTATCTCCTCAACTATAATATAAATTTTTGGTCAAAGGAACAAAAAAAATACTAGCATAGTATCTTGGACATAGCATTAGTACTTTGTTATAGTCAGCAAGTACCGAACCTAAATTAATAGAATAAATCTAGAAGGTATTCCTTAGCATGCCCTTTATTTTCTTACATGTTATCATACATAAATCACTCTTCATTTCATAGCACTTCTATCATGTAAAATCAGCACATCATTTAGATTTTAGTGTTAAGAAAACTGGACCTGCATGTGGCTTATACTTAGAACATGCTAGGGAGGAAAAAAATTGATCACTACTCTCAAAAAAACTTGTTTTTACTAACAGTGGGAAAAACTAAAAGTTCCAGGAGCTTGCTTTGTCTACATGGCCTCTTAGATCCATTCCAGCTTTTAAGCTATGGACCCATTCAGACATATAATCCTTGATAACCTTCACATTATGTGTCCAATTTTAAATAATTTGATTCTAATCCATTAGCATTTTTCTTTAGTGAAGTTTCTCTTTGCTTGATAGTTTTTTAAAGTTCACTTGACTCAAGAACATGTAGCTTCTAACATCTATACATTTTCATATTATCTCAGATTGCATAGAAGTCCTGACTCTAATTGGTTTAAAAGGCATATCTAGCTATTAAACATTTGGATGAATAAGGGAAATTTTATGTTTTCATAATTTTAATAAAATTAATGACACATAGTCATAATTACTACTTTGGACTGAGGAAAATCAAATAAAACCCCTCAAATATCTATTTTTTTATAATGATGATAGATATGTGTGTAGTATATATATATATATATATACATATATATGCATATATATGTATATGTATGTGTGTGTGTGTGTGTGCACACATATACATTTCTGCAAAGCATTATACTTCTCAAAGCACTTCCACGTATATAAATTCAAAGGAAGGAACTTCATGAACCATATTGGAATACACAAATGTACTGCAACCAACAATATGACTAACAGGGAGGCTATTGTCACCATTTAATCAATATGAAACAAAAGCAGAGAAATTAATGGAATTGCCACATGATTACAGTAAAAGTAGAGCTAGAATCAGATGTTATGATTCCAGGAGTAACGGTGCTCTAGTTATACTCTATTACATTTATGCCTGGAAGTCAAGACTTTGCGCTTATTTTGTAATGCTTTATGTGGTAGAGCCCTTATCAGTTTAGGAATAGCCCACTTTCTGTATGTGATGGCTTATATCTGTATTAATCTCCTGGGGTTTATATTCCTAAAATGAAGATATTCGTCTAAAGGACCAGTGAAGTCTTTCTCAATCTTGAGTATGATCCTGTGATAAACCTTCTGCAATTTCAAAGCCAACCTTGGTTCAGTTCAGTTCTATGTAAGTGATAAAGTGACTTTGAACAACTTCTATATATTGTGCTATATCGTGAAGGTACACTGAGGAAAAATAGCACTGAAAAATAGGATTTAGTAAGTGTGTATCACATGCATACATATTGTTGTAATAACGTGTCATAATGTAAGAGATACATAGGTGGGCCAAACATAGAAATGAAAGATTAGAGATTAAGGAAAGATTAGGCAAGACTGGAAGTTTATCTGCATCTTAAAGTAAGAGGAGGTAACATAAAAGTCCATCTTTCTTAAATTTAAAATCCAAATGACGTGTTGACTGTATGTGATAAATATGCTATGAAAGGACTAATGAGTTAGGTATGCAAATGTGTAAGAATTTGAGGACATTCTAAGGAACACTTCCTTGGTTTATTATATTTATTTCACCTTATAACTTGCTGATTATAGCAAGCACTAAGATTAGCTCCCTTTTTGGTCCTATGACCTAAAATTTACATAATCCTTGAGGAGATAAGATATACTCCTGAAAGAATAGAAGATAGCATTGAATCCACTGGGAAAATTTTTTTTATTTCCAAAATCAGAAAGTAGAAGAGGGCATGATATGACTAGAGATTAGTTGATAATCCAGTTTTTCTAGAATAAAAAATGTCATAAAGGGATTAAGATAGAGTAATTGAGTAATGAATATAGGTAATTGCAAGGGTGGTGTTTGCATAAACTACAGTAGTACAGAGCTGGTGATAACTAACCCAATGCATGAAAGCGTTAGAGTCCAAAGTGATCTTGATAATTAAGAACATTTGGTAAAATTTAATAAGGTAATATGTAATGAGGATTAATATTTAGACACATTTTACTTCAAACATTGGCTTTGCAAGCACAAAATGTGGGAATCATGGTTAGATAGCAGTTGTTCTGAAAAATGTCTGGAGTTTTGGTTTACTATAAACTCAGCATGAATGAATAATGTGATGTAGGAACCATAAAACTAATGCGATCTTTGGGGACATTAAGAGAATCACAGCTTTCTGGAATAAAGAGATGATAGTCCCAATGTGCTCTTCTATCATCAGACCTCACTTAGAATATTGTCAATCAATTGTAGGCCCCACAATGTATGAAGGAACTTGCTAACCTGGAGAGCAGCTTAGAGATCAACCAGAATATTTAGGTATCTTGAATTCATTCAATATAAATAAGTGTAATTGCATAGTATGGAAAAGAAAAGAGTCAGAAAGTATGTGACAGCTATGATCAAGAATATGAAGGATTGTCATGCTACAGAGCAAATGGAGTTTACAATTGGGAGTGAAGTGTGAAAGTTCAAACATGATGGAAAGTTGAACTTCCTAAGAATAAAACCTATCTAATATCGGAATGGGCCACCTATGGATGTAGTTAGATTTCCTGCACTTCTTCACACTATAGCAGTTCCTCAAGCAACATTTATAAAGGGCAGCTAAGTGGCACCGTGGATAGAATGCCAGGCTTAAAGTCAGAAATATTCATCTTCCTGAGTTCAAGGTTGGCCTCAGACATGTACTAGTTTCGTGACCCTGGGCAAGTCACCTACCCTTGTTTGCTTTAGTTTCTTCACCTGTAAAATGACCTGGAGAAGAAAATTGCAAGCCACTCCAATATCTTTGCCAAGAAAACCCCAAACGGAGTCACAAAGTGTCAGACAAGACTGAACAACTAAAAAAAAGTTTTTAAAAAAGAGCATTTAATAGCGTCTGTCATGTAGAAATTACCTTCCCTCCCTTCCCTTTTTCAAAGTCTGGTTGACCACTCATTGCTTTGTTATAGAAGGGCTCAGGTGTCTGCTGAGGTCCCTTATTAATTTGAATGGGCAAGGTAAGTTTTTTTTTTTTTTTAAAGTGTATGTGGAGAGTATAACATGGTGGGGGTAGAGCAATTAGAAATGTAGTCTTGCCATCTCTGATTAATACGAAGAGGAGAAGACAAAAAATGAACACTACGAATATAACATCCTCTTAGGTTCTCCCAGGAATTCTTATGACTTTTTAATTTAATTAAAAAATTCTTAAATATATTCATTTGGACTGCCTCAAAACAAATATTATGTCAAATGTTTATTAACTATCAACTTTATCCAACACTGTCCTAATTGTGACATGGATCTATGCATAAATTTCTGAATCATTCTTAGTTGCCATTGAGTATAATGATAAAATTAACTTCTCCCCAATTCCTGTCTTTTCACATCTGGGGGATGACTTTCAGGACAAATAGATACCCACTTTGCCAGGATGGTAATCATGGTTCCCTCCATGACTTTAAGAGAGGCATTATGATTCAGAGCTTACGGCCTCTTAGGTCAGTTACATGGAGCTCATTTGCTTCTACCTGGACCCAGATATTACTACTCAAACACCAATGTGGCATCAACTCTGAGTTTGAACTTTCTCTCCTTTTCTCATATTCATTTCCTAATATTCTACTTCAACTCTATATACATTCCACTGAGTCGGTCTCTCTGCTTCTAAGTCTTTGTCTCTCTGTCTCTATCTTTCTGTTTCTCTGGCTCTGCCTCTGTCTCCCCTTCTCTCCCTCCCTCCTCTTTCTTCCTTCCCTCACATAATCACTTAATCAGTGACCACTCCCCAGTTCATCACAAACTTACTTGATTATCCTAATTTGTATAATATCTATATCTCTGTATTTCCCTCTCTCCATCTCTCTCTGTCTCTTTCTCCATATGTGCCTGTTTACATATATATATATATTTATATGTATATACACATATATTTGTATACATACATATTTATACACACACGCACATATATATATATATACATATATATTCTTCTCTTTGGTGTTGGAACTAACTCTTAGGATCTTGTTTTTAGTCTTGGGAATGATATTTGCTTGAAGACTTTGAAAATTATTCTGCATTTTGTCTATTTCTATCTTTGGTCAGCTTCCTATCCTAAGAGTCTCAATAGGACAATTCATAAGCTATACAAATAAGATTACCTTGCCTCCTCTATACTTAGAATGTTTAGATGACTACAATTTTGATCTTGATTCACTCAAATTGGACCTTTTTCAGTGAAGTACTTTAATTGACAGCAAGTCTTTGTGACTTTCTGGATTAGCAGTTATTCACTGTTGGTAGTAAACTCCTTGGTGGTAGTAAACTTTTCCAAATAACTGTTAGGGCCAGATTTATTTGAAATGAAAACCCTTGTTTTACGATTCCTAATATGAATTTATTGAAGGAGATATCTATGCTAGAGTAAATGAAAAAAGTACTTTGTTTGTCCAACAAAAACTGAAAATTTGCTCTTGGCTTTGGATGATGGTAGGTTTGTTTAAGGATCATGGTTAAATTCTGACTTGAAATACTTTTCTTACAGAAATAATGAAAAGGGGAAGAAATTGAGGGATGTTTCTTGTTAGAATTCACAAATATATGGGATACTTATGTAATCCCAGAGGATGAGAGAGAGAGGGAATTCCATGTACCAGATACTGTGCTGGTCACTAGAAATAAAAAGAAAAAAATGATATGGTCATTATCCTCAAGGAGCTTACATTCTTTAAGGATGAAAAATACAAATGCAGAAAAAAATTTACAAAGATATATACGTAGTAATTTGTAGTGGCAAGCAAAGTGGGACTTTTTAGTGTTTTTGTTTTTCTTTTGGAGTGCTTCTAAGCACTTTGGAGTGCACTAAGGTAATCAAGTGCCTTTGTTTGAGACTTGCCTTTGTTTGAATCAAGAGTCTTTGATTGAAACAAGAGTCTTTGATGACCTGCTTAAGTCACAAGAAAGCCAAAGTCAAGTGAGTTTGAGTCACATTGTTGTGATGCCCGGTGGGGGGAAGAAGAAAGAACAAATCAAATATGAAGGGTAAACTGGTGCAAATGAATACAGATAGGAAATGGAAAGTTCTATAAAAAGAATAGCAGGTAATTCAGTTGCTGAAAATAAGTCTTCAAACAAAATGAAGCCAACACATTTGACTCACAGTCCTCAATGTGCTATAGGTGAAATTAGAAATGGTACTAAATACAACACAATTGGCGAAAGCATTTAGACTAGGCCATATATACACAGAACTATCATTTCTACTTTATCAACAGCATGTGAGGGACTGCCATGTTAGAGTCCAACTGTAATGGACCAATGGATCTACTATCCTGGATGAAGAAAACTGTTCTCGAAATCTTTTTTTTCCCCCCATCTAACCATTCATTTCTTTGGGATAAATCTAGCTTAACTGACTCTCTCATCTTATGTTCTACAAACTTTTTTTTTCTTTCTTCACAGTTGCTATTTTTTATTAGATGATGCCTCTTATAATCTTCCACCATCTTCTTTCAGAAAAATCTATGACACAATTTATATTTTAAGCTGCTGTTGCTACCATATCTCTTTATTTGGCAAGGTAATCAAATGTTTGCTAGCTTCAATGGTTTCTAGGTTTTTATTAGATGTTTTCATTGTCTTGCTTGATTTGCTTCAGTTCACCTTCCTTAGAAAAGGTGTTAATCTATGTCAATGACTATTTTCTTTTCCATTTCCCATTATTTTTGGTATCAACTGTTTATATATATATAGCTCAAGTTGGAGTTTCCTTAATTGTGAGATACAAATCATTTTTATTTCTTCCTCTGATTTTTATCTTTGCTCTAATAAAGTCTACCCTCTCTCTTTTCTAAATGCTAACCCATGTTTCCCAACATTTCTTTCATTAGCCTTTCCTATGACTAGTTTTATATTATAGTCAAGAAGTAGTAAAGTGTTTGTTGATTTAATTAATGCCTATGGAGTTGATAAGATGCAGCATGATATATAGGAGATAAGAGAGCCAAACTTCAAGCCAAGAAGGCATGAGTTCAAGGCCTCTATTATGTATTGTCAATATAACCTTAGGCAACTCATTTAAAAGGGTGTTTAGGCAACTCTATCCATATGTACTTTTAAAAAAATTAAGAGAACTCCACCAAATTAATAATGACTTTCATGTTTCTCAAGGTCTTCAAGTTGGATGATAAATTGCTTGCAATGTTGTAAAAAAACTGCGACATTGTAATTTTAGAAATAGGAGGGAATTTAGAGGTCATCTAATCAAATTCCTTCAATTTACAAATGAACATACTGAGGTTCAGGGATATTAAGTGACTTGCCCAAGGTTACAAAAGAAACATACATAACAGGAAGGATTTGAACCTAGGTTCTATGATTCCAGATTCCTTTTCAGGTTGCCTTGGATTAGATAGCATCTGAGTTCCTTTCTAACTCAGAAATAGTGATTCCTTATGTTGAAAGAGTTATATTATCTGAAAATATCATGTGGCGTTTCTCTACACATTAATCATGATAGAATATAATATTTTCTTTTAAAATCACTTTGTCTCCATTTATGATATGTTTTCAATCCTTGGAAAATAAACTTGGATGTACCTTATATTTCATTAATATTGAAATAAAAGGTTATTTCCCACTGAACAAAATAATATATGTTTATGTGTATATCCATACATGCATACTTACATATGTTGATTATGTTTTGGCATTAGTGTTTACATTTTATATGCCTCTATGCAACATCAAGAACTTTTATTTAAAAAAAATAATAACAGCATGTCTGGAGCTTAAATATTCCTCAGAACAATTTATCAGAGAATGCTAATGGTAATATAACTCCTAAAATTTAATGAAGAAAGAAAACTTAGTGGTTAGCTAGTTAAATGTTGTTTGCCTGCCTAATGAGTCTTTATTTACAAACTTTGTTTCATATGCATGTTGGTTACTTATGAATGTGATATTGCAATGATGTACAAATGCCTGTATATAAATACTTTTGCCCACAGTACTTAAATTTAAAGGGATATACTATTGTGTCTCATTTTTTTTATCATTGATAAAAGACCCAGGAATAGTAAATATATTGAAAAAGAATGAAAGATGAATATTGTCATTATTAATCTGGCCTAGTGGGATATTAAATATGACAACCAAAGTAGTTGAAAACATTTTTAAAAGCTTATTTTCTATTTCTATCTATGACAAACAAAAGAAAAGATGGAAATATGTTTAGTATTTCACTGTATGTTATTGGGTCATAGTGGTGAATTTTATGTTCTTACTACTTTAATGAAAGTAACTGAGGGAAGGTAAGTGATAACCACACATTACTGGTTGCCATTATATGTTAGTGTCAGTTAAAATGATAGTTCTGTTGTATCTAATTAGACTAACAAAGTACATAAGTTCATAAAAGGCATATTTGCCAATTACTGAGAAATAAAGTGAATACCTAATTGCTTGCGTTACTTAATAACTAACAAATGCTGGATGGTTTTGAAACAGTTTGATTATACTTGTTTTGCCACTAACTCTAAAAAATTTCATATCAAACTACTGTCTAGAAGCCAGATTTCCCATAGCTAAAACTACCATGTGCTTTGTCAAATCAGTACTCAACCGGTATATAAAATGAAAAAAGCAAAATCTTCTTCAAACAATGGAATAATTTTGAAGGTATAAGCGAAAAGGCAAATATCAGTCAGTATTATCAAAGGTGAGATTGTTACATAAATAGAGATCATGAGAGTCAAGGCTTTAATAGTAAATTGATCCTTTTTCTGCCAACTATGAATACATTTTCTGTCTCTATTCCCTCTAAAAATAAAGTCAAAACATAGAAGCAAAAGCTTTAAGAATATTTTTCCTGTAAAATGACAAGATTTTAACTATATGTTCATAAGAAATTTCAAACATTTGAGAAACATAGTTAGTCTAGGAATAAACAACAGTCATTGGAAAGCAAGGAAGGTTTTCATTATATTTTACATTTACTCTTTCTAAATAAATGGGTACCCCTGGAGTACAGCTTTTATTGCAACCCCTTTTATTGGCTGCCAATTTGAATCTCCTGCCTTGCTCTCCAATGGCCAGATGCAACCCCCTGAACTGCCCACATCATGCCCCTCTCAGACAGCTCATTAAGCATGCATACAAGCTTCTAACCTTTCACCTGATCAGAAGCCCAATTGTGCTAGATCAAGCTCTGATTAGAACCAGACACCTCTGACTTAGATCTTGCTATCACTCAAAGCTAGGAGAACTTTTAATCCTGTGGAAGCAAAATTCCTCCTGTTGTTTCTCATAAGATCTTAGCCCTCCAAGAATTTAATGTAGAACAGTTAAAATCTAGAACTACAACAGATGTATTTATACAAATAACACTAAAAAATCGGGTTTTTGGCCTATATATACACACACATACATATGTATATATATGTATATATACATATTCATACATACACACACACACATATATACATATATACATTTAATTACTGGTACAATTAGTGATATTCTTGTCCAGTTATATGGATTAACTTTCTAGTGGAGAAACTGAACTAAATCAAAATGTCAATCAGGATATTAAAGAAACCAGAAGACATAAGAAATTGCAGCTAAATGGAATGATGATGTTTAGGTTATTTTGGGAGAAACAAATAAGGGAAGTGACAGATTTGGTTTCACTGCATTTTATAAGAGAGCAAGTAACATTTCGTGAGATTCTTAGTAATGTCACCTTATACTATTAATGATGGACATGATAAAGAATTTTATAAGGATTTTTTTATACTTTTCTTACATTCCAGGCATTGCATAAAGTGCTTGGGATACTAAAAGTTGAATAGAATATCTGGTCTCAAGAAGCTCACATTGTCTTATAGAGACAACATGCAAACAGTTAGATACCTTCAAGATGCAGAATAAATTGGAAATAGTTTCATAGGGAAAGGATTAGTAATGGAGGGATTTGAAAAAAGGCCTCTTGGAGAAGGTGGGATTTGAATGGAGACTTAAAGGAAGCCAGGAGATGGAAGTGAAGAGGGAGAATTCCAAGAATGAGAACAAGTAGGAAAAAGGCAGAGTCTGGTGAGGGAGTGTCATGGTGAAAGAATGGAGAGGAAGACAGTATCATTGTATCCTATAGTATATGATCTTGGTGTTCTTGACCCTTTAGTGTCTTTAATAACAAACACACAGTAAACTCTTTATGAGCGGGTGTCCAGTTTATCTAAATTTTGTGTTTCCTTCTATTTAGCATAATGATTTACACAGACTAAGCACTTTAAATGTATCCATTGAATATAGAATGAATAAAACAATGAATTAAGGAAAAAAATAGGCATATGTATTATACTTAGTGCTAATTATTTGGGGATTTGAGTGACAGTTAGCTTAATTGGAGTGATAGGGAACCAGGAGAAAAATATTTCTTAAGTCTTTGCCCAAGATATTTTCAAAGTAATGCTAGGTGACAGTATTGTTGCCAAGAAAAAAATAATGTAGGACCTAAAGCATTTGTAATCCAAAAGCATTAATGTGTTAAAAAATTTAAAGTCCTAGCAAATAGCTCTTATCCCAGAATATTTGATCATAAGACTAGAATAAAGTAATATTAAGGGATTCATTTCCAGCTTAACCTTAGCTGTTAATTCTGAACAGGGAAAGTAATTAATAAATCTGCAAAAAGCCTGAAATTGATTTACAATTTCTTACCAAAGAGAAGTTAGAAAGCCATTGAGCAACATAATGAAAATCATGTTGAGATACTAATTATGGTATTAATTTGCTTAAATCTTAATTTAAGCAAAAAAAATTCTATCTAAATTATGTATATGTGTTTGACTCTTGGGAACATTAAGTTCAGTTTCAGAATAAAAATAACTAACTAGGAAGGGAATAGGGGAAGCTCAGACTTGGAATACAGTGCATCATTAAAGCTTAGTATCATTTCTGTCTTGAATACTCCACTGAGTTATTGGAGGACCCTGCTCATTTCACTTTTTGTATCTCTGTACCTTAGCTGGAATAGCAGAAAAAGAAAGGGACCCCAAGTGATCACCTGGCCAAGACATTGCCTTCTGGGCAGGTAAATGTATACACTTTCCAATATGGAATTTATTTCTCTTCTGAGAAAGATATGTGGTGTGTGAATTTTTGCCCCCAAAATGTTACTTATAGAAGAGAAAATATTGACACATGAATTATAATATATTGCCTCATTATATTTCATTTATTATTTACATTCAATTTGTTAACAAAAAGTTAATGACAAATTATTTTACAGATTTTCAATTCTTTCTATGACCATTTCTTTTTTGTGTATGCTGTTTATTTTACAAAGAGAAATTGCATTCTTTTCCTACCTTTTATTACCTATTTTTCTCTTACAATCCTTATTTTTCATGACTAAAGAAGGCATTTGCCAAGATTTCCTCACTTTTTATAAATTACTTATTTCTACTATTCTTTAGAATTTTTAATTATATTTTAAGTATAAACTTCCTTTTTTAAAAAAAAATCATCTATTGCTTTTCTTAATAGATTTAAATACTGAATGGCTTTATTTTGACAGATGACCATAATATCTGTGTATACTTGTTCATTTTGTGATCATGTATATATAGATGCAAAAACAAAAATGTGTATCTATATATGTATACATTTACAATGTGTTAATAGGTGAGATTTTTTTCATATCACTTTATTTGGGTTTTCTCTAATGTATTATCTAATGCATTTTGTCTAATATAGTACAAGTGTAGATTACATTTCATACAGTTATCTTCCACATGGATTACTACCTCTTTGAACACATACACATGCACACACACACAAAATGCATCTTATATACCTCTATATTACTCTGCTCCTAGCAACATGCCTTACATACAGAGGATGACCAATACTTTTGTTGTTGAATAGGCATGTAATCTTTCAACTGACTATGTTCTGTCTTGCTCTTCTGGTTACCCCAAGTCAAAATGATCTCTCCCTTGTCAATATATAACTTGGAATGTGTGCGGCACTCAGGATCACCATTTTGAATAAGCTATCCAAGGGTCCTCCCTAAGGAAAATTTTAAAAAAAGTATGCTTTGATCCTAATTCAGACTCCTTCATATTTTTGTACATATACGTCCTTTTTCTTTTAAGAAAAATCTTTTTGGAGTTTACAGAGTAGTAGTCTTATTGCTGTGTCCAAGGGTATGCACTATTTTATAGCCTTTGGAAATAGTTCTGAATTGCTCTCCAGAATGTATGGATAACTTCACAACTCCACCAACGGTGCATTAGTGTCTTGATTTTTCCACATCCCCTGCAACATTTTTCTTTCATTAAATATTATATTATCTTTTTAGTTTTTATATTAATATCACTATATTATACCAACTTTTGAAAATATTTCATGCAATTTTCCTCCCACATGTCTATTGTCCAGAAAATAGTTTTCTTATCAGGTGGATCAGATACTGGATTGTATACCTTTTGCTCTTAGACCAATGCATATAAATTTAGATGGGCCTATCATCATGTAGACCACAGAGTGATGGATTTGTTGAATACATTTATTCTTGAAGACAATTTATGAAGACATAGGGTAGCTATGAAAAACAGCAGTAGAGACACTAATATAAATGCAACTACTTTAAATAATCAAGTTCTCTTGCAATATTTCTATGCTTGTCATATTTCTATTGTTCTTTTGTTGTTGTTGTTGTTGTTGTGAGGACTAAATGAGCTAATATTTTTAAAATACTCAAGACAATGCCTGGCAAATAGCTGGCACTGAATAAATACTTTTTCCCACTTCCTGTTTCCTTCCCTCTTTTAACATGTTCTTTTCTTACTTCATATTTTGGCTTTTTTAAAAAAAATACCTTATTTTTATATATGATGTTCTGAGCTAGGCCTTACTCAGACCATTTCTTTGTAACAAAAAGAAACATTATATTGAATATTCAATAATTAACAATGGAAATTTAATTACCTATAGCAGAAGGATACTCCACCAGGTTAGTCATTGAGGACACCTTGAGATGATTCAGCTGAGAAAAGCTCCCTTGTCTGTGCTACCCACTGTGATCCACCAGCCGTAAACATCTTAGAGGCCACATCACCACCCCAAGTCCTCCTGGCAGCTTTTGCATTTAGATGTGAGGAAGAGACATCAACAAACTGAGCCCTTAGTCTCCTGAGTCAACCGAATCTCAAGGAATGTCTCAATTCCTTTTGAGAAAAACTCTCTCTCTCTTTCCCTATCTCTCTCTCTCTCTCTCTCTCTCTCTCTCTCTCTCTCTCTCTCTCTCTCTCTCTCTCTCTCTCTCTTTCTCTCTCTTCCCCTCACCTGAATAGCAAAAGGGAGATAAAATGCATTTCCTAACACATAGGAACACTACATTTTCTAATATCCTTGTATTATAAAAAACATACTATCTTTTAACCACTTTTTGTGGTTTAGCAAAATCAATATTTTCACCAAACCCTAGCTACAGATCACTTTATTAAAATTAACGCCACTTTGTAGATGGATGAAGAAGTGAATGCTGGGCAGTGAACCATCTCTCCAATACAAGACGGATCAATTTTCCAGGAATTTGCAAGTAGGCTGAGCTTCTAAAGTATCAGATCAATTCTTCTGTTGGGTTTTACACACACATCTGGAAATATATGGGTCATAATGCAATTAAAGTAAATTGTATGCTGGGGTATTTGGATTCAAGGAATATATATTCACCCATTATGTAATAAAATCCACAGGTGTTATAAAGTACTTTGTATCAGAGTTTTCACTGTGAAATATAGTATTACTAAAATTATTATGGATTAAGTTCATTTTAATATTTAAAGTCACCATTTTAATATGCCTATCCTAATTTTAGTAATTTTCATCTGTTAGCCTAACATCAATGCCTTATTTGCTACACTGCTTACCATTAAGAAGAAACATGTCTATATAGCACATCATGTGAAAATCCTGCACTTTTTTAACTTTTATGCAATGACTATATTTTCTTCTGATTTTTTAACTAAATTACTTTTTTCTCCTTAAGCATGATACTTTCAATATGCCAAATGTTATCTGAAATTTCTAGTAGAATATTTTAATTTCCATAAAGCACATGAATTATTTTGGTTTAAAATTCAGCTTTAATATGTGAAATTTTGTGACTTAAAAATAAAGAAAATTTGAGAATCTTTTTTTTGGCCATTGAAGAAATCTCTTAAAGAAACTATGCATTAAATATGGGGAAAAAGGATCAGAAGAGTATTATTCCATAAAGGAGTCATTCATTCTATTGAATCTGTTGAAAGTATATCATGCCAAGAGTTTTATTTCCTGAAGTAAATGTGTTTAAATATTTAATTCCAATTAAAAATTCGCTCGACAGGAAAGAAGAGAGCTTTTCTTGCTATGTACCTTCAAAATGTTTTCATTCAGCTGTGGCATCTGATGTTTACAAAATAACTCATGTTAGTGAACTAGAAAAGTGTGCATCTTTTGAGGTGCCTATATCTTTTAAATTGTACAGGATGTATGGCTGAGAATCATAGAATATTACATTTACTGAAGAATTAGAAATGAGTAGCACTTACAGGGCCATGTGCAGTTGCAAGCTGGTTATGATTAGGAGAAAGCAAAGCACAAAGAACACACTGCAAAAGAGAACTGAATAAAGTCTATCTTCACAAAAATGTATGATTGTAAAAGATGCTATACTAATCATGTGGTGAGAATAAAGAATAAAGGACTGCTTGTGTATCCCCCTGGCATCCTCATGATTTCAAGAAAAAGCAAGGAAGGCTACAAGCATGTTGCATAGACTCCTGTTGAACATATGGAAAGGTCTGGCAAGAGTATCAGAGAATGGTCAGCAATGAATGGGTTATGATTTAAAGGAAAATCCACATCAACGGTATCCCAGAACTATTTGAATACTTAAGTTATCATAAAGATGTCCTTGAATCTTATATAGTATCATATTTAACAATCATTAATTTGTTTCATGGACATTTATGAGACACCTTCTATGTATGTATATATGTATGCTGTATGCTGTATGTGTACTGATAAATACTACGAAGTAAACAAAGCTGTGTTAAGTACTGTCATTTAATCATTTGGATTAGGAAATATAAAAATTGCTATCATTTCATACAGAGGGGAGTAAAGATACATAGAAAGAAAGATGGATAGATAGAATTTATTAAGTACTGATAATGTCAGTTTAAAGGTGGACGATAATACATAAAAGGGTTATAGAAAGTGAGGGGAGTGGAGGTATGTGCCAGGAAACATGGTGTGGAAGTCGTCTGAATCCTGGCAAGGTCTGGAAATGTTCAGGAACTCAAGGGTGGAGTTCAAGGTTCTAGCAGGAGGCAGGTAAGGATGATAGACAGTAATTTAACTTATAAATATTTATTAAGTGCCTACTGTATTCCAGGCAATGTGCTAACTTATACGGATACACAGAAAGGCAAAAGACAGTCTCTGGCCTCAAGAAGTTCCCAGTCTAATGGGGGAGAAAAGCATGCAAACAACAGTGTGAAGACATCAACAGTACAAAAATATGGCTGAAGGCAAAGAGGAGAGAACTGACAAACTTCAAAATATTCTGATGCCATATTTTAAGTAACCATTTTCATAAAGAAAAATTTTCATTTTATCAGGAATTTCCTAGGTTGAATCTAAATGAAGTTTATGCCTTTCTTTGTTCAATGTAGTGACAGATATACTATCCACACAACTGAACTTCTATCTCTTTAATAACTATTGTGAATGTTCAGAAACATTTGATCGCTATTTTACTTTGTAAATAGCTATAGAAACTATTCTTTGCAGTTTTATGTCTTTGGAGATTAATATCCCCCACCCCAAAAAAAAGAAATAACAAATCTGGACGACCACTAATATTTAGAAGGGAGGTAAGAAGAATGAAGGAAGTTAAGACGCATACACATAAGGAGTTTCTAGATGGTGCAATGGTTAGAGCACCGTCCCTCAATTCTGGAGAACATGAGTTAACACCCAGCCAATGGGATGAATAAGAAAGGAATAGACATTTATATAGCACCTACTATGGTCTAGGAACTGTGCTGGGTGCTTTACACATATTGATCCTCATACCACATATGTACTGTCTATCCTTATTTTGCAGCTAAGAAAACTGAGACAAATAGAGAGTAAGTGACTTGCCCAAGGTAACATAGCTAATAAGTATCTGAGGTTGTATTTGAACATAGGTCTTCCTGACTATAATGCTCTATACAGTGAGCCACTTAAATGCACTAAAGGAAAGAGAGCAGACTTTTTTTTAATGTTCATGATAAAAATCTAAGGATGTTAAAAATAGAGAGCTAAAAGTAAGATGAATTCATGTGGACACAGTAGTCAAGAGGTATTATCAAGCAAGAGTCATCCATATCCAGGTGTTAGGAAAAAAAGAAATTAAATAATAGATCAGGATATGTGTCATTCAGAAATAGAAACTCTGAAGAAGGCTCATGTTTATAACATGAGTCTATTCACGGAATCACAGCCCACAATCAAAGCAAAATTCCACCCCCTATGTGTTATCTACCTGTCATTAAAATAGCTCTAGGCAGACCCTAAAGTGTTTTTAATTTCAGGATTTTCTCAGGTTTGCCCCTTCTTTAAAAATATCTACAAAAATCTTGTGAACAAATAATGGGAATCCCCATCTAATGCCGGGTAGGGGAACGATCATGCCCTAGCAATGGTTCACTTTGTTCTCAGACCTTCGAGATAATGAGGGTACAGAATCTAAACCAGTATATCCCAGAAAAAGCAAGAAATGAGACAGTTGGCTAGAACTAATGCTTAAATATTAATAGCTTGGTAGTGATCAAAAATAAAAGAAGTTTCATTTCTTGATTTGCTAATTAGGTTATTAAATGCAATAGATCCTAGATACAAACTCATTTGAAAAGGAAACCATTCGAAATTTTAAAAATTACATTTTAAAATAAAACAATTCAAATATTTAGAATAGATTTGCTAGTGAGTGACATAGTAAAAGAGAGCCTGTCTGCCTTCAAAAAATAAAATTTGAGTTTGAAGTGATATTAGGCAACTGCTTAATACGTCAGATGCTTTTATCAGAAATTTTAAAGCAAACCAATGAGTATATATCCACATAAAAATATCTATAAGCAATTGAAATATACAGTAATGATGAACTATATATGATGCTGGGACCTGTGGAGTCTCTACTCCATGGAGAATGAATTAGGATGGGCTGGCCCACATAGATATCAATAAAACAGATTGGAGCATGGTTCTCCTGCTCACTCTATCTCCTATTTGGATCAGAGAATCATTAAAATATAAATAACATGTGGGGTTTTTTATGGTTCTAGTTGTTCTTTGTTCATCTTCTCTAGAGATACTCAAACATTCAATTCAACACGTGTTTATTACATGCCTATTATATGTGTATGTGTGTATGTGTAGCCTGATATACATATCAGACTAGAATCAAGGTCATATTAAGTTATTGGGATAGTAAAACAAAATAAGATAATTTCTGCCTCAAGAAAGTAACTTTCTGCTGTGGGGATCCAACACATAGGGATAGTATTCACCTCTTAAATCTCTAGCTTATAGAAACAACCTAATAATCACACAAATTCTACCTGTATTAAAAAGTCTGACATTACATTTTAATGTCTTCCTCTAGCTATTAACTCTATATTAGAAGTCTCAATTTTCCTCAAATCACAACTCAGGTTCAATGACCTGCACCAAGTACTTCAGAATGTGCCCAAGTTTTAGCATTTTCTCTGTCTTCAAATTATTTTGTAACTACACAAATTACATTAACCAGTCTATGTACATTATCTTTCTTTACTAGAATCAAAGCTCCTTGATGACAGAGATCATTTTATTCATGCTTTGCAATCCAAAAACCTAGCAAAGTCCCTTTCAGAAATAGACATTTAAGAAGTATTTATTGAATTAAATTGAAATAAATTCACCTTGATGCCTTATTTAGAAATGTGCACAGCAGAAATATCTTTAGGATCAAAATATATGAAACTGAATCATAAATGCACAATTGCTATGTTAACCTTTTCCATATCATCTACTCAAACTACACTTCATGATCAACCAACTTCTTTGTTAGATGCCCATATTTATATTTGTGGGCTTTACTTTCAATCTGATGTTTTATCTCAACTTCCTCACAGTAAGCCTGACCCCTCAAATCTGGTAAAGGTCCAAGCACCTTTGAAAAGAGGTTTTAGCATTCTTTCCTAAAATTCATTTCCTAACACGCAATACCATAATATGTATTTCCTACCATGCATCTGCCATGTCAAGCCCTTTATTTCTATGGGATTCTCTACTGATGAATATATAACAAAACCTCACCCACTCATTGAGCCTCTCCTTCTCACCGTATATACAGTCACACCTACTAACCAACTTCCCCCTACCCAAACAACCACTCCACACACAATTTTTTGTAGTAGAGATCCTGATGGTCAGCAAATGTCCCCAAAGGAAGCAGAGACAGAAGATGCATAAATAAGGTCACTTTTCAAACTAAAAATGGTTTTACTCACATAAGTCCTATGAGGTAAGGAGTTTGAATACTTTTATTTCTATTTTATAAATTAGGAAACTGGGGCTCATAGAGGTTAAATGACTTGCTTACATTCCTATATCTAATGATTGGCAATCTGAAAATAAAATTATTTTATAATTTGACTCTGAGTCCAATAAACCTTTCTATTAAAATGAGCACAAGTCTTCTTAATAATGGCAAAGTGAAAAAGAAAAGAAGAGGAGATGAATGTGTCACATCTAAAACCCGGGGGTTAAATTTCCATCTGCATCATCCAAGAAGCACAATTAAGGGATTATCCTTTTCCATGAAAAAGCTGAGAAACAGATTAATTAACACAACCATTCATATTTCTCCCTGGAGTCAAAATTTAGAAACAACAGCATAGTAAAAATTCGTGAAAATGGAGGATTTCAGGGTACCTACCTACCTACCTACAGCACATAGGCACAATTAGGCATATGGAAAACAGCAATTTAAATTCCCATTTTCTCTGCAAAGCCTTATTCGTTTGGCTTATATTAGCATGGAGGTGATCATAGATTCTCCAAGGTCATGCCATCCATCATTGCTAAGACCCTTATACTATTGAGATGTTGATTAATTTCTTAGAATTATTATTTAGAAAAGTTTTTTAAGAAACATTTCTTTTCAAAATTTTTAAATTCAATTTTTCTTTGAGTTATATGAAATTAGAGTCAATAACATAACTGAATATGACTACCATTATGACTACATTCAGCAATTTAAATAGAAATATGTCTTATTGCTTGTGTTAAATAGGAAAATTCAAATCGGATTTAAAATTAAAGGAAACTAGAAAGAGTGACTCTGGGGACATATCCAAAGAAAGCAATCTAAATCACATTTTCATAGAGTGTTTCTGTTTCAAGATTTCATGAATAGCATAGCACAGAGGCAAGATAACTCATCATTGAAGTAAGAACATGCATTTCTATAGGTAAAAATAAATGCCATGGTGTTTTGTAAATTCAACAGTGGATACTTTTGGCTACTATTTTCAGTCCTATTTAAATCCTTAAATAAGGATTTTATTCAGAAGGGTGATATAATCCCCTGAGAGGACTTAAAAGAGTTGATTTCTGAATACTTTGAAACATAACATTTCCCTTTATCTATATTTATTCATTCTAAAGCTTTCTGAACACACTGGGGGAAAAAAGAGGCAGATCTAACACTCAGTCTTTGAGGGAAGCATTTTGCCACAGGCAAATCTAGTTTACAGAAGAGATAGCTGCTTTCTGATTCCAACTATTTTCCTGGATTGTTGTGTCAGAGCCCTTGGCTCTGGCATGTTCCATCACTGCAATTATGTTGTCAATTTTGTGAGTTGGAAAAAAAATTCCATGGATTGATACATTGAGAGGACTGTTAACACTGATATGATCTTATGATGTTATATCTTGGTAACAATCGGTGAGGTCAAATTAATTTTAGTGATGGCATCAGTGACATTTTCTCCATGGGGATGGGGCATAATGAGGCATTTTAATGGAGAATGAATCCAAAAATAATTTGAATGCATGGATTTGCAAGTAGCTTTCAAAAGGTAAAATTGCTATCAGAAACCTGGGAATATGGCCAACTCATTTTAAGTGTTTCCTATTTTCAGCTCAAGTTGAGACAAAGAACTGATTTTAAAATCAAAAGAGCTGGGTTTGAATTCCACATCTGATACTTAGAGAACTTGGAGAAATAATTTCAGCTCTTTGGACCTCCATTTCCTCATTGCTAAAGTTACCTGTTACAGCAATCATGTGATCCTTAAAAAATACTATCAAAAGGCTACTGTGTTCACAGTAATATGAAACATGGAAAAGAGAGTATCACAAAGGCCTTGACTTTCAGTGATTTCAATTTAATAGGGATGAAAGACATTTGATTCAATTAAAAAAAAAAACATACGAAACACGTACTCTGTGCAAGGCAAATAAGGACATTAGAAATCTTCTTTGTTTTGTATGTAGTAGGCTTTTAAACATTGTTTATTGAACCCAAATAAATGTTTTTCTTCCATACTTAACTTATAATTACATCGCCAGCCATCATCTTTTTAATACCAATACTGTTTCCATGGAAGTGTATTACTACAAGTCATAGAACACTATGGTCCCTGAAGAATTGAAGTTGAATATCATTCAAAAAGACAACGGAGAAATAAATGGTACATTTAAGCAGGTGGAACCACTTTAAAAACAAGGAATTTCATAGTGGAAGCAGTGTGAAAAATATCACCAAAGAAATATTTTGCTGAAAAATATGAGTTAGTCACATAAAA
>CM053623.1:360265759-360287032 GCA_028646595.1 Phalanger gymnotis
CTTGGCCTAAAAGGGCCAGGGTCTTCCATTGCATCCTGGGTCATCTCCAGTCATCCTGATGAATAGCTATCTGGTCATTGGATCCCGATGGCTCTGGAGGAGAAAGTGAGGCTGGTGACCTCGCACAGCCCTCCCTTACTCAAATCAGTCAACTGCAAGTCATGTCATCATTTACTTCCCTGATGCCATGGTCCTCTTCAAAAACCAAGGACTAATATAATGTAAGCATGTTAAAAAAGCAAAATTCTTCTGATAGAGTTTCTGTTCTTTCCGTCACTATAGTTTTCAAAAAAAAAACCCAATACAGAGATATTTTACTCTATATCCATTATTATAAAAGTGAATTGAAACAAAAAATTTTAAACATAAATTAAGACCATTCTTAAGTAACAATGAGTAAGTCTAAATTGTACCTTTAATTGACAGCAAAATTCACAAGCAAATAAAGAAGATTTGTGGGTCTTAATTCATATTCAACTGAACTAACTTCAGTGACTTCAGTACAAAGAGAACGTGATTTGAACAGATGTGATCTTCCTAGGATTCCACTCTTTTGAGAACATCATGTTGTGCTATCAAAGGCATGAAAGTCAAGTAGAAAAATAAAATGCGACTCTTCATGAGGTCCCTCTAGGATGCTCAGATTGCAATTAGCGTGTTAGATATATAGGCACTTTTAAATTTTGTTTAAATTTTAAGAGTCATGATTACAGGAAATGATTCATAAACATATGAGACTAAGTAGAAAACAATGGAATACTTTTTTAAGATTAATGACCAATGTGTCATTTAATTTATTACTATGGAAAAGGAGGACAAAACTATATTGCTATAAGAAAGTAAAAAAAAGAAATACTTCAATTGCTGGTGATTGAAGGAACAAAGTTTTATGACACATCCTTTTAAAGAAACTTTCTCAGCACTATCTACTCAAGTCTACTTAGTAGCCTATCTCATTTGTCCATAAGAAGAGAGGCTGTCTGAGGAATGAAATCAAAACCAGGTTTCAGGTGGCAAGCTGTGGTGCATGATGTTGAGGGCTACATTTGTAACCATAGGACTTGGGTTTAATCTCTTTCTCTGCTATTTAGTTATGTGGCCAAGTCACCTTTCCTTTCTCACCCTGTTTTCTCATCAATAAAATGAGAGTTAGAATAGCTAAACCTGTAAAAGTCTCTTACAACTCTGAATCTATTATTATGTGTTTAATGCAGGCCCCTTGTCTGCTTCTTAGTTCTAAAGTAGATAGACTCTTTATCTGGATTATTTCATAGACACACAACACATAGGTAACACTTTTTCCTAGATATTGTAATTTTCATGACTTTGTACCATGTGCCGAGGGATAAATAAAAGAAGCATATTTTCTATTTGGCCCACTGCACACCACACCTTTTCTCTTACAACTATTGGATTCACTTCCACAACCACTACTACCAACCCTCCCCCACACAGGATACCTAGATTCTTCTCCTTTGTTCCTCAGCTCTGATAGTTGGAGCTTTTACCTTATCTTGCTGGAGGTCAACACTCAAAGGCATTGTCAGATTGGCTCTGCCTCACAATGGAAAGTATCTAACCTTCCTCCCCTTTAGGATTGCTCTTCTCCCATTAAGGATACAAGCCCCTTGAGGGAAGAGATTGTTGCTCTTACTTGTATTTGTAACTTCAGCACTTAGTATCATGCCTTTTGCATAATACCTACCTATCTCTCTATCTATGAGACCTCATTCCTGACTTCAAGACATTTATTATCATTGAATGTACATGTATATGTATATATATATATATATGTGCACATATATATATATATATATATTTGGTAAATTAAGAAACAGCATAAAATGGTATTGATTAAGTTTCAGCTTTGTGGAAGACAACATATGGTATTAGAGTTCAACAGGCATGTCCCAGATGGCTAATAGAGTTGGGTGAAACATGGAGGAGATAACAATTGATCTAGGCTTTGAAAATAGAGAGGAGGGAAGACCTTCCAAACAAAGGGTCAGTTAAATTGAATAAATACTTCTTGCACATACAATATGGCCATAATAAAATGATCATAATAGAATTTTCAGAATGAAAAGATGGGAAGACAGGAGATAGAGGGGGAAAAAATAGCCTATGGTCTGAATGATCCTTATGTTTTCCTTTCCGATTGAACAAACTTAGGAGAGTAGTAACAGGATAGAAATATGGAACAGCTCTCATCTGGTAGCAAGTCTCATTTCTTTACTTATCACATTCCTTCTATCTGGAAAGCTCTCCTCTTTAATCAATAACTATTGAATCCTTCATGGGTCAGCTTAAATACCACCTTATCCATCATATAAGCCTTAGTTTAAAAAGTTTTCTAGTTTTCTTTCTATCTACTAGGAAAAAATGGGATCTCAGTTTACCTAAGGAATAAAAAAGCCTGTGAGTTACTTGTCATGGATTGTCAACCTGTGCTAGGTTAACCTAGGCCATTAACCTATGATTATTCCCTTACAATGATTGCCGATGCTTCAAAGCCCATGCATACCAATGGGTCCCCATAATTAAAAAAGGAATGGCAGCATCCAAAGATCAGGGATTGTGTCTTTCTCCTATAGCACCAAGCACAATTCTCTTCATAGAAAAGATACTTTAACACATGTTTATTATTCATTTATATTTCATGCAATGCATGGTTCACAATAAGATTCTCAAAAAATGTTGAGTGGCTGGCTGAAAGGTTTTAGGGTGATAAATCTGAGGAAAGAGATAGCAATGGCATGGTGGACAGGCTTTTGGATGTGGAGTCAGGAATGGGCTAGGTTCAAATCTCATCTCTGATGCTTAATAGATGTAGAACTATGAAAATGTCTGGAGTCCTTTTGGATCCTCAAATACAAACAACTGTTGTTGTTCATCCTTTGTTTTCAAAGAGGATCGATGAATTCACAGGTGATGTCTTGACTTGTGTGTGAACTGAAGTGAATCAGAGTTACACAAATTTGTCAGCCTCACTCTCTTCTTGAGTCACTGAAGTCCAGTAGCAAGACAAAAGTCAAGATGACTGGTGATGGCACAGGATGCAGTGGATGACCTTGGTGTCTTCGATGCCTAATCAAGGTCGAAGCTCTCCATAGTGCCTGCTTCAGCTTCCTTCATGGTCTTTGAACCAACTTGTTCTTGTCTGTCCCTGTTGCTGGAGAAACTCTTCACATGTTTGAGATAGATATCCCCCTAACTCACAACAAGTTTAAGGCCTGTTGGTTACTTTCAACTTGCTTATAGACATATTGTGATCTATATTAACACGATGATTTTCTAAACAGATAATTCCTGCAACCATGAGATAATAAGCCCTTGACATGTAATCAGAAAAGTAAACAGGATAGATTGGTGGCAGACAGATTAGGTTCAGGGAAGTACATTAGGAAGCTATTGCAATAATTTAGGAATGGGATCATAAAAGTAAAGTCTAATGTGGCAGCAATAAGGAGGGAAAGGGAGCAAGAGATGTAGGAGATACTTCAGAGAAAGAATCAATAGCACTTAATGGCTGAGCTTGATGAATGTGAATTAAAAGCAAAATATAAAATAAATATACATCTAAGGGAAACAAAAATTAAATGTAAGAAAAAAAC
This sequence comes from Phalanger gymnotis, assembly GCA_028646595.1. Classification (NCBI taxonomy): domain Eukaryota; kingdom Metazoa; phylum Chordata; class Mammalia; order Diprotodontia; family Phalangeridae; genus Phalanger; species Phalanger gymnotis. The sequence continues at coordinate 360,269,374 of CM053623.1, forward strand.
GTATTAAAGACAACTCAGATTTTAGGTAGTAGGGAGGCAATATAGTTTAATAAAGAGATTACTAGATGAAGAGTCAAGAAATATGTTTTATAATATTTAATCAATGACTATCTATAGGCTCTATGAAAAGTCACTATTTCTCTTCACTTTGCTATCAAATGAAGAGGTTGGACAAGATAATTTTTAAAGCTCCTTCCAATTCAAATAGTCTGTCTCCATCTACAAAATTATATTAAGGAGAAAATATAGTTTGTAAAATTTAACGGACAACTAGTTGACATAAGGCTGCATTAATGCTAAAATATTTCATAATTTTCTCTTGGCTGAAGTATGTTCTTGAAAGAGAAAGTTGTCAAACACTCATACAACTGGTTTGATTTTGTCCTTTCTTCCATTTTCTTAAGGCATTTCTCTTGACCCAGACATAATCATTTGCTTCTTTCACCAACAGTGTACAGCACTGGGGCAAAATTAAAACATTTAGTGTCCAACTGTAGATTCTTAGCATGGTTACATTTATTTGATTGGATAGGATCTACAATTTTATAATTTTGGAAAGTTATACAAATGCTTAATTTAAGACGTCTTGTTTAATTCATATTTTTTTTTAAATAAAAAGTAAAGTATATACACAGTGAACTTAGAAAATCTAAGCATAAAAACCTTATTCACATTGGAGAAGGAAATAAACAAATTTTGTAATTTTTACCATAGGTTACCTTTCTTTTTCTCCTCCCATTTCCTTTCCGTTACTCCTCTACCTTTTTGTAATTCACCTGAACAAATATTTCTTGTGACAAATCACTAATACCATCACCATTTAACCTTCTTCTAGGATTGAATAAATGAAAATAAATGGAAGTATTGCATTAACCTAGTAGTTTGAACAATCTGAGAATTCAAGAATCTCAGAGCTGAAGGTAAGAGTTGTACTATTATCTAGACCACATAGTTTCATTTTTGACATCACTATAGAATGAGAGACTGTCAAATGTTCTGCTTAAACTTGGTTATGCTATAGTTACAGAATAAACTCCAATTTAGTCACAAATGTATGACTTGGTTGCCTATTATTAGATTTACTTGCTTCTTAGTTCTTTAATAAAAACTGATGTCTTAGATGGTCTAAAATTTGTACATTTGTACAATGCATATGTACATATACATGTGACATGATATATGTATGTAGATGTGTATATATATATATGTGTGTATATATATATATGATGATACGGCAACCTCATAGACTAGGTAGCGCATATTTTGCTATACTTATGTTATAGATGATTAAGTCAAGTCTTAGAAAGATTCAATGACTTCCCTAAAATCAAATGCAAAATATCTGAGGAAGAATTTGAATCTATCTGCTCATGATTCCAGATCTAGTAATCCATCCATAGTTATTGGCTCTCTCATTTATAAGAGTTATTTCAGGGGGTAGTCATGATTTCCTTTTAAATGGACTTTTTCCCTAAACAATGTTTTATTTTATTCTTAATCAATTTATTTTTTAACATTCTTTTTTATAATTTTTATTTCTAGATTTTCTCCCTCTCTCTTACCCTTTTCCCATCAACTGAGAAGACAATATATTAATCAAAAATGTGAAATTATGCAAAACATATTTTCATATTAGCCATATCACAAAAAAAAACCATAGAGAAAGTGAGAAAATTATCCTTCAATTTACACTCAGAGTTTATCAGTTCTTTCTCTGGAAGTAGATAGCAATTTTCATCATGAGTTTTTGATCATCGTATTGATCAAAGTAGCCAAGTGTTTCACAGTTGTTCATCATTACAACATTGCTGTTATTGTGCACAATGATTTCTTCATTCTTTTCACTTCATTTTGCGTTAGTTCATATAGATTTTGTCATCTCTTTTTCTTCTGAAACTGCCCACCTCATCATTTCTTATAATATAATACTATTCCATCAAAATCATATGCTACAATTTGTTCATTCAGTCTTCTATTACTTAACCCCTTCAAATTCCAGTTCTTTGCTATAAATATTTTTGCACATATAGGTACTTTTCCTTTTTCTTTGATCTCTTTGGAATATCAACCTAGTAGTGGTATTGCTAGGTCCAAATGCATGCACAATTTAATATTTCTTTGGGCATAGTTTCAGATTATTCTCCAGAATGGTTGGACCAGTTTGCTATTTCACCAACAGTTCATTAATGTAAGGTCATCTCCTCTGGCATTTGTCATTTCTGATAGGTATGGGTGGTATTTCACAATTGTTTTAATTTGCCTGTCTTTAACCAATAGCAAGTTATAGATTTTTATCATAGGATTATAGATCACTTTAATTTTGTCCTATTCTTTTGACCATTTATCAATTAAGGAATGACCTATTTTTTATATAAATTTGACTTATTTTTTTACATGAGGCCTTTATCAGAGAAACTTGCTGTAATTTTTTAATATTACTTCTGTTTATGTTACCTTTTGGCAAAATATTGTATCCGTGGTTATCACTTTCAATTAATTCTAATTTTGTTTTTGCTTCGTCTAAGATCGTGAATGTCATCCCTTCCCTCTTCACTTCAAATGAAACATAATAGACTCTCCTCTAGTCCTTCATTTCAACTCCATGTGTCTTTCTGTCCCAAGTGTATGTATTAAATACAATATTTTGTTGGATTCTGGTTTCTAATCCATTCTGCTCTCAGGTTCCTTTAAATGGGTTAGCTCATCCCGTTTACATTCACAGTTATGGTAATTATGCATTTCCCTCCACTCCATTATCTTCTATTTATCCTTTTCTCTCTCCTGTTATCTTGTCCATCCTCAAAAGCCTATTTTGCACCTGACCACTGCTTCACCCAGTCCTCCCTCCTTCTTAATGCCTTCTACATATCTCTTATCCATTTCCTAAACCATCTTCCCATTAGGTAAAATAGATTTCTAAACACAAACAAATAAGTGTGTGTATGTATATATTTTCCCTCTTTCCAATGGAAGTAAGATTCAAGCATTGTCTGCCAAGCCCCTATTTTTCTCTCCACTATAATGTGCCTCTTTTATATGAGAAAATTTTCCTCATTCTACCTTTCCCTTTCCTCTTCTCTTACTTCATTCCTCTTACCCCAACATATTTTTCAAATCATCCCAACATAATCAACTCATATTAATGCCATTTGTCTATGTAGACTCCTTCTAGCTACCCTAATAATGATAAAGTTCTTAGAAATTACATGTATCCTCTTCCAGATAAGAATGAAAACAGTTTAACTCCATCAAGTTCCTTATGATCACTTTTTCATGTTTACCATTTTTTAATTAAGATTTTTTATTTACAACACTTAGTTCCACATGATTTTGAGTTCCAGATTTTCTTCTCCCTCCCACCTCCACCTCCCCAAGACGCCATGGAATCTGCTATATCTTTCACATATAACTTCACATTTAACTTATTTACACAATAGTCAAGTTGTAAAGAAGAATTATGACCAATGTAATGAATAATGACAAAGAGGAAACAAAACCAAAAAAAAAAACCAAACAAAACAAAAGACAAAAAAAAAAGGAGAGCAAATAGTTTGCCTTAATCTGCATTCAGAATCCATAGTTCTTTCCCTGGATGTAGATAGCTTTCTCCATCATGAATCCTTTGGAGTTGTCTTTGAAACTTGTATTGCTGAGAAGAGCCAAGTCTATCAAGGTTAGTCATCACAGAATCTGTATATCTGTGGTTGTGTATAATGTTCTCCTAGTTCTGCTCCATTCACTCAGCATTATATTGTGTAGGTTTTTCCAGGTTATTACGAAGCCCATATCTTCCCCATTTCTTATAGCACAATAGTATTCCATTACATTTATATACCACAACTTGTTCAGTCATTCCCCAATTGATGGGCATCACCTTGACTTCCAATTCATTGCTACTACAAAAAGAGCCGCTATAAATATTTTTGTACATACGAGTCCTTTTCCCACTTGTGTGATCTCTTTGGAATACAGCCCTAGAAGTAGTATTGCTGGGTCAAAGGGTATGAACATTTTTATAGCCCTTTGGGCATAGTTCCAAATTGCTCTCCAGAATTGCTGAATCAGTTCACAACTCTGCCAGCAATGTAACAGTGTTCCAGTTTTCCTACATCCTCTCCAGCATTTATCATTTTCCTGTTTTGTCATTTTAGTCAATCTGACAGGAGAGATATGGTACCTAAGAGTTGTTTTGGTTTGCATTTCTCTAGTCAGTAGTGATTTAGAGCATTTTTTCATATGCCTATAGATGTCTTTAATTTCTTCCTTTGAAAACTGCCTGTTTATATCCTTTGACCATTTCTCAATTGGGGAATGACTTGTATTCCTATCAATTTGGCTCAGTTCTCTGTATACTTGAGAGATGAGGCCTTGATCACAGATAGTAGTTGTAAAGATTTTCCCCCAATTTTCTGCTTCCCTCTTATCTTTGTTGCATTGGCTTTTTTATACAAAACTTTTCAATTTAAAATAATCACAATTATCCATTTTGCATTTTGTAATACTCTATCTCTTGTTCTTTGCTTTCTCATAAGTCTGATAGGTAGACTATTCCTTGCTCTCCCAAATTGCTTATAGTATCAGCCTTTATTTCTAAATCATGAACCCATTTTGACCTTATTTTGATATACGGTGTAAGATATTGGTCTATGCCCAGTTTCTGCCCTACCATTTTCCAATTTTCCCACCAGTTTTTGTGAAATAGTGAATTCTTAGCCCAGAAACTGGAATCTTTGGGTTTATCAAAGAGTAGATTGCTGTAGTCGTTGACTACTGGGTCTTGTGTACCTAATAGGCCTCTGTTTCTTAGCCAGTACCAAGTAGTTTTGATGACTGCTGCTTTATAGTACAATTTAATATCTGGTATGGCTAGACCACCTTTCATAGCGTTTCTTTTCATTAATTCCCTAGATATTCTAGACCTCTTGTTCTTCTAGATTAATTTTCTTATTATTTTATCCAGCTTCGTAAAATAATTTTTGGTAGTTCAATTGGTATGGCACTGAGCAAATAAATTAATTTAGGTAAAATTGTCATTTTTTTATATTAGCTCAGTATAACCATGAGCAACTGATATTTTTCCATTTATTTGGATCTGCCTTTATTTGTGTGAGAAGTGTTTCATAATTATGTTCCTATAGGCCCTGGGTTTGTCTTGGCAGGTAGAATCCCAAATATTTTATAGTGTCTACGGTAACTTTAAATGGAATTTCTCTTTCTATCTCTCACTCTTGGGCTTGGTTAGTGATGTATAGGAATGCTTAGGATTTATGTGGGTTTATTTTATATCCTGCAACTTTGCTAAAGTTGTTTATTATTTCAAGTAGTTTTTTACTTGATTTTCTAGGATTCTCTAAGCAAGTCATCATATCATCTGCAAAAAGTGATAGTTTAGTTTCTTCTTTGCCTATTCTAATTCCTTCAATTTCTTTTTCTTCTCTTATTGCTACAGCTAACATTTCTAGTACCAAATTGAATAATAGGAGTGATAATGGACAACCTTGTTTCACCCCTGATCTTATTGGGAATTCATCTAGCTTATCCCCACTACAAATTATTCTTGTTGATGGTTTTAGGTAGACGCTATTTATAATTTTAAGGAAGGCTCCATTTATTTCTATGCTTCCTAGTGTTTTTAATAGGAATGGGTGTTGTATTTTGTCAAAAGCTTTTTCTACATCTATTGAGATGATCATATGGTTTCTGCTAGTTTTGTTGTTGATATGATCAATTATGCTGATAGTTTTCCTAACATTGAAAAAGCCTAGCATTCCTGGAATAAATCCTACCTGGTAGTACTGTATTATTCTTGTGATAAGTTGCTGCAATCTTTTTGCTAATATTTTATTTAAAATTTTTGCATCAATATTCATTAGGGAAATTGGTCTATAAGTTTCTCTATTTTGACTCTTTCTGGTTTAGGTATTAGTACCATATTTGTGTCATAAAAAGAATTTGGTAAGACTCTTTCTTCATCTATTTTCCCAAATAGTCTATAAAGTATAGCAATTAATTGTTCTTTAAAAGTTTGATAGAATTCACATGCAAGTGATAAAAAGTATATTCCTTTTTATCCCCATTCGGTTTTCTATGGAGGTCTATCATATCTGCCTCTTCTAAAATTCTATTCACCTTCTTAACTTCTTTCTTGTTTATTTTGAGGTTAGACTTATCAAGTTCAGAGAAGGGGAGGTTGAAGTCCCCCATTATAGGTTTGCTGTCTATTTCTTCCTGTAACTCCCTTAATCTCTCATCTAAGAATGTGCATGCTATACCACTTGGTGCATGTATGTTAAATATTGATATTGCTTCATTTTTTATGGTGCGTTTTAGCAGGATATAGTGTCCTTCCTTGTCTCTTTTAATTAGATCTATCTTTCCTTTTGCTTTGTCTGAGATTAGGATTGCTACCCCTGCTTTTTTTTTAACTTTAGCTGAAGCACAATATATTCTACTCCATCCTTTTACCTTTACCCTGTGTGTATACCCATTTCAAATGTGTTTCTTGTAAGCAGCATATTGTGGGATTATAGTTTCTAATCCATTCTGCTATCTGCTTCTGTTTTATGGGAGAGTTCAACCCATTCACATTCACAGTTATGATTAATATCTGTTTCTTTTTCTCCATCCTATTTCCCCTCTGTTTACACATTTATTTTTCCCTTTTCCCTTCCACTCCTCAACAGAGTTTTGCTTTGGCTGCAGCTTTCCTCCGTTTACCCTCCCTCTTGATTCCCCTCCCTTGTCTTGCCGTTTCCCACTTGCTACTTCTTCCCTCCCTTCTGACCACCCCCCTCCCTTTTTTCCCCTTTCCCCTCTTACTGCCTGTAGGACCGGTTTGATTTCTATACTTATCAGGGTATATTATTCCCTTCTTGAACCAAATCCGATGACAGTAAAGCTCAAATACTGCTCTTTTCCCTCCCTTCTTTCCCTCTACTATAATATGTTTTTGTGCCTCTTCATGTGATGTAATTTACTCTTTTCTACTGCCTCCTTACCTCTTCTCCCAGAACCATCCCTTTATATCTCTTAATTATATTTTTTATCATTATATTAGTTATTTTATGCTGACACCTACAGTCGATGAATATCCCTTTCAATTGTCATAATAACTATACTATTCTCAAGATTGACATATATACATTCATATATATATACATACATATATAGACGTATATATATATATATATATATATATATATAACATATATATAAAACAAAGCAATCCTATATAAGTTTGTATCTAAGTAGCCTTATTGATTAACTAGGGTTGTTTTTTTTTTCACCCCTGTTTACCTTTTTATGTCTCTCTTAAGTTTTGTATTTGGAGACCAAATTTTTCCATTGAGCTCTGGCCTTTTCATCAAGAAGTTCTGGAATTCCTTTATTTCATTGAATGTCCACCTCCTTGCCTGGAAAATGGTGCTCAATTTTGCTGGGTAAGTTGATCTTTGGTTGTAGTCCAAGTTCCTTTACTTTTTGGAATATCATATTCCAATTTCTCCTGTCACTTAATGTAGAAGCTGAAAGATCCTTTTGTGATCCTGACTGTATTTGAATTTTTTTTTCTGGCTGCTTGTACTATTTTCTCCTTGACCTGGTAGTTCTGGGATTTGGCTATAATATTTCTTGGAATTTTCAATTTGAGATCTCTTTCAGGGGGTGATCAGGGGATTCTTTCAATGACAATTTTACCCTCTGCTTCTAGGACCTCTGAGCAATTTTCCTTAAGGATTTCATGGAAGATACTTTCCAGGCTCTTTTTTTCATCATAGCTTTCAGGTAGACCAATATTTCTTAGCTTGTCTCTGGATATGTTTTCCAGGTCAGTCGTTTTTCCAATCAGATATTTAACATTTTCTATTTTTTTCATTCTTTAGATTTTGTTTGAGTCTAGATGTCTCATAGAGTCATTAGCTTCTACTTGCCCAATTCTAGTTTTTAATGTTTTGTTTTCTTCCTTTATTTTCTCTATCTCCTTTTCCATTTGGTTAATTTTACTTTTCAATAAGAATTTTCTCTGTTTATATTCCGATTCTCCTTAATCATTTCACAGATATTGCTTTTTAAAGATTTGTTTTCCTCAGTGAATTTTTTTCTCCATTTTTTCCTTTATCTCTCTAATTTGGTTTGTAAAGTTCTCCTGGAGTTCTTCCAGTAATGCTTTTAGGTCTGTAGGCCAGTTCACTTTCCCTATTGAGGTTTCAAATGTGGGTGTAGTATCCATGCTGTCCTCTTCTGAATTGGTATTTTGATCTTTCCTGTCTCCGCAATACAAATCAATGGTCTTTGAAAGCTTCTAACTGTTCTTTTTCATGGTATTTTTTTCCTCCTGGTTTCTAAAGTAGATCTCTGCTTCTGGGGCTTGGGGGACTCTGTCCCAAGTTTCTCGTGTTGGGATCTCGCTTTATGTGCTATGTCCTCTTGTTTCGTGTGGTGTGGGGGAGGGGTAGTGTGGCTGCTGGGAGTCTCTTCTTCCCCAGGACTGTTCTACAGCATGGGTGGTCTCAGCTCTTGTCTGTGCTGGTGTCTGCTACTTACCCTGGCTGTGCAAAGCTATGTCTGGGGTCCTGGTGTTGATGTTTGTTAGCTCCACCCCCCTGGGGCTTGGTTATTCTCATTGTTCTGTTGAGGTGAGGGCTTCTGGGACACCTCTCTTTCTCCACTAGTCTCCTGCCACCACAAGAAGTGCCCTCTCCCCAACTTCTCTCTGTACTGAAGCCTCCCTTCCAGCTCCTTTGTTTCTCCTGAGGTAGTATTCTCTGGGTTCATTCAAGGTAGGGATAAAAGCCATTTTACCTGGATGTCATGGCTCCTGGAAGTTCAAGAAGGAGAGTTTCAAACCTTTAGACTGTGGTTTGGAGGCCTCCAGGCTAGCCTGTGGCCACAGGTTCTGTACCCAGACAGACTCCCATCCTGTGGTGAGAGGCATGGGTCTCAAGCACGGCCATAGCCGGTACTTCCACCCTGGGCCTGTTCCTGCTCCAGTGTTTCCCTTACCCAGTGACCTCCCAGACCAGCTCACTGGCTGGATTCCTGTGCTGTTCCTGGTTGGTTTGGTCTGGTGCCCTTGTGTGGGCCCAGTGCTCTTGTCCCCTCTCAGTCTACTAGTGGCTTCTAACCCATGTTTACCTTTTCTGGTTCTCTTGAGTCTTTTCTTTGAATGTCAAATTTTCTGGTCAACTGTGGTCTGTTAATTAGGAATGCTTGGAAGCCCTCCATTTCATTAAATATCTGTTTGTTCCTCAAAAAGATTATACTCCATTTTCTGGGTCATTCTAGATTGTAATCCTAATTACTTTGCCCTCTGGAATATCATATTCCATACCCGCCATTCCTTTGATAAGGAAATTGTTAAATTTTGCATAATGCTGGCTGTGGCTACCCAATAGGTTATTATTTTTTTTTCTGGCTGCTTCAATATTTTCTCTATGATCTGGAAGCTATGAAATTTGGCTATTATATTCCTAGGAGTTTTCATTTTGGTATCTCTTTCAGGAGGTGATCAGTGGATTCTTTCAGTTTCTATTTTACACTTTGGATTGTTGCTTTATTATTGCTTGAAGTCTTATGGAGTCATTAGCTTCTACTTGCCTGATTCTAATATGTAAGGAATTACTTTCTTTACTGAACTTTTGTACCTTTTTTCATTTGGCCAATTTTTCTTTTTAAGAAATTCTTTTCTTTAGTGATTTATTTTTTGTTCCTCTTTTATCATTAAGCCAATTTTGTTTTTTAAAGTGATATTTTCTTCAGTATATTTTGTGTCTCTTTTACCAGCTATTTATTTCTTTTACATAATTTTCTTGCATAACTCTCATTTCTTTTCCCAATTTTTTCTCCACCACTCATCTATTTCTTCAGCCCTTCTGGGAATTCTTGTTGGCCTTGGGTCTGATTAGCATTTTTTCTTTGATGCTTTGCTTGTAGGTCTTTTTACATTGTTATCTTCACTTAAATTTATGTCTTGTTCTTTCCTGCAACCATAGTAGCTTCTTATGGTCAAGTCCTTTTGTGGTTGTGGTTGGCTCATTTTCCCAGTCTAATTTTTTTTTTTTTGCTCTTAACTTTATGTTAAAGTTGGGCTCTGTTTACCTGGTTATGGGGAGGACTGTTTCAAGCTTTAGGAATTTTTGTGCTGCTGTTTTCAGAGTTTGTTGTAGGGGATCTGCAAGTTTTCTTTGATTCCAAGGTGGTATTGTCCTTGGAGAGGTGTGGTCACTGCTGTCATGTTCTGCTCTCTGGTCTTTATTGAAGAAAAGCCCCTCCTCTCCTTCAGCCACAAGTACTAGTGTTCCTCTTGGTCCTAGAACTGTGACCAGGGTCCTTGCTCCCTTGTGACTGATCACAAACACTCTTCTCTGCCCTAAAACTGCAACCAAGAAACATATGTGGGGAACAGTTGCCAACCAGTACCAGCTGCATCCAGCCACCAATAAAGGATTTTTTGTAATCTCCTTCTGACCAGTTGTCCACCCTCCTTACCCTTTCTGGGCTGAGAGCTCCCAAAACTGTTGCTGTTGCCACTGCTACTGTCACAGTATCCAAGGCCCACCATTGGTGGTACTGCTGGGCTCCAGGCCTGCACCAATCCCATGTTACAGACTCTCCCGGAGACTTGCTAAGTTGTATTAGGCTGGAAAAAATGTCTTTCACCAACCTTTTATTGGTTCTGCCACTCCAAAATTTGATTTTAAGAATTATTAGCCTTTTGGAGGGTAATGTTGGGAGAATTCAGATGGGTCCCTACTGCACCATGTTGGTTCCTTAAGTGGTGTTCTTTAAACAGTTCCTAGATGACTATTTGTAGGATATGTTGTAGCAGCATGTATTTTCACATATGGATATGGTGAAAGGACTGGTACTCTGTGATTTTCTATTATAACTTATAAATAAATAACATTATTGTTTTCAAGGGGACAACAAATAACATTTAACTCTGTGATCAAGAACTAAGAAAATGTCTATTTGAGTCTATTTACAAACTTATCCTTTTCTACTATCAACCCTCTAAGCTACCCCAGATTATATGTCCATCACTAAAATGCATTATTTTTTTCTATTCATTGAACAAGGAATTTTCATTTCATTTTTTGTATGCTACCAGAATCTTCTTATGAGCACATCAATATAGAATTCTATAAATTGTCATTATAAAGGTTTGCACAACTATTTTATATAGTTAACCCTACTACCATTCTTGAGAAGTAGGTTAATAACAAAAATTCTTAACAATATGATAAGTTCTGTAATGTTCAGAAACTTCTATAGTACACAATAATATATTTAGGGTGGCCTTAAGGCAATTACTAATTGGAAATTATATTAATCATACTATGTTGCGACAAAGAAACTTCTGAATTCAAAATGACTGTAAGGTCAAGAGTGCCTTTCAAATGAATTACAACAGTTTAATTTAGTGTTAGTCACTAAAACATATTTTAACATTACCCTTACATGGAACCCACTCATTTATTTGTTGTTAGCTAGCCTTGGAAATATTTTCTGAAAAAAATGACAAATTGCTAATTCAAAATAGTGTTTATTTGTAGAAATGTTCAATTCTTCCAGATAAGAAACACATTGTAGTGTTTCAATGATCTTCCAAAAACGATGACAGAAGGAAACTCATATTCAACATTAGGTAAGAAAAATTTAATTTTGGAATTATATGTTTGTTTCAGACTCCACTGATAAAACAAGCTATATTTAAGCAAAAGATTTCAAGGTTTAGATTTTATCATTACACTTTAAATTTTAATTTAACTCTAGAAGTATTTTGTTGAGCACAATGTAATAGACCCCAGAGATTAAAAAAAAAAAGCAAATGAAAACAATGCTTGCCCTCAAGTTGGGTTGATTTGTCATTTCCTTCCTTTCCATTTTTTTTCCTCACTCCCACATTTTAAACTAGATGCTGCTCTGTTACTACACTTGTTGTCATTCTCTAGGACTGAATTATACCAAAGGAAATTGGCAATATATCAGGGTCCTGGTAGCTGGAAAACTCTGAGATTCTACTAGGGGTATGTACCACCTATATGTTTTAGTGAACCCAAGATAGTTTGAGAAGAGACTGCAAGTATTAAATAAGGGAAGCAGAATGCTTTCACTGAAGATCTAGTCTATGAGTAGAGTCATGGATGTGGCTGAGAACTCCTGTAGACAGAGGAGAGGAAGGAATATATTCTAGCCAGGCAGGACAGCCTGCATAATCATGCAGAAATGTTATATGCAATAATGAGTGGATTAATTTATCTGTAGGCATAGATTTTGTTCAAGAAATAATGAGAATAAATCTGGAAAGGATGTCCAGAGCTAATCTGTGAAAAGTTTAAAAGTAACCTAGAGGCAATAGATTGCCGCTGGAGCTTATTTTATAAGAGAGTGAAATGACTAGACCTTTACTTTAAAATAATTAGGATAATTTAAGGAAAAGGATAATTAACTTTGGTAGCTGTGTAGAAAACATATTGGACAGGGAGAGTTTAAAAAAATAAAACAAAACAGGGAGGCCATTGGAATAGTCTAAGCCAATAGGTAAAAAATGATAAGAATAGTAGCTGTATAAATACATATATGTGGATGGATGTGTGAGGGAGTAGTGAAAAGAGGAGAAGATGAGCTTGTATGACCAAAAGAGTGCCTATATCCTCCACAGATATTAGGAAGTTTGGAAGGAGGCTGCTTTCTGTGGTCAAGGGAAATTTCCCCCCCCTTATAACTTTATGTATCACCCTCAGCTTAGGTTCCTCTAGGGTAAAGACTTGATAATAAAAATAAGAGGCCGTTTTCAAATATTATTTTCTGAGGGGAAAACAAAAGTTTAGGTGGTGAAATTAAATGGCGTTCTTTATTATCACTTACAATAAGGATGATTACATTTATTACACCATTAGTTCTACTACAAGGGCTCTTTTTAGAATTAACATAAAGAAACTTTTTTTTTTTGAAATTTGTAGCATATGACAAGGGGTATCAACTAAGAAGCTATTACAATAATCTAAGCAAAAAGTGATGAGGCCCTGAACTGAGTGGTTGTGGTATGATTCAGGAGAAGGGGTCAGATATGAGAGATGTTTGGATGTAAAATCAACAAGATTTGGCAAAAGATCTTCTATGAATATGCATGGAAGATTTTGGAAAGATGATGCACAAAAGGATTTAGCATGGATGAGTTATGATCAGCACTGCTCACATTGAAGAATTGCTGGAATAAATAAGTAAATAAGATCTACATTATATTGATCTTCCATCCAATACAGAAATCATGCTAGAGTTCTCAGTCATTAAGTCACAAAATGGCCCATATTTTCATAAAGTAAAAACAACACTTTTCCTTTCCTTGGAAAACTAAAACTGTTCAAGATCAGGGAGCAACTTAAATTTTTCTTCCTCTTTCCTAGGCAAGGCAAGCCTGGGGCAGCTAAATGTAGTGAACCTGGATTCAGGGAAATATGCATTAAAATCCATCCTCAGATAGTTATCAGCTGTGTGACTCTGGGCAAGTCATTTAACTTCTGCTTGCTTTGGTTTACTCATAGGTAAAATGGAGATAAGAGAACCTTAGCATTATGTGCCTGGCACATAATTTGCACTATGCAAATGCTTTTTTCCCCTTTCCTTTCCCTAAGCTCTGTGTTCCATTCCTTTCTTTCATTCTATGGCAAGGAACATGGGAAAACTAAACATATAATCAAAGACCATTCAGAGTTAGGTGAGTGGAGTCAGGAGAACAATCTATGTAATCAAATAATGTTGCAAAAGCAATCAAATTTGAGAGATTTAGAATCTCTGAAGAGTGTAAAGACCAACCACTATCCCAGAGAAATCATGAAGAAAATATGCTACATACACCTTCTTGATAGTGGGGTGAAACATTCAGTTCAAAAAAAAAATTTAAATGACCAGCATGGAATGAGGCTGCTAGGTGGATCAATGGATAGAATACTGGGCCTAGTGTCAGGAAGACCTGAATGCAAATGCAGTCTTAGAAATTTACCAATTGCATGGCCCTTGGCAAGTCATTTAACCTGTTTGCCTTAATCCACTGGAGAAAGAAATGGCAGACCATTCCTGTATCTTTTCTAAGAAAACTCCATGAGAATATGGGCATGCTATTGTCCACAGGGTCACAAAGAGTCAGGCACAACTGAAGTACTGAACAACAACAATGTGGAAATTTATTTTACTTGACTATACGTGTTTGTGGCAAGAGTTTTATTTTTCTTCTGTAACTGGATAAAGGGGAGTAAGGAGAAAAGGTAGGTTTTGCTGACTGAAAAAAACAAACATCAAATGCACCTGAACTTTATTCAATCATAGTGATTAATCTTAAATCAACTAATGAAACAACCTTCCCTACACTCGTTGAAGAGGTAAAGGGGTGGGTTATAGATACAAAATATTGCATACATTGGCAGTTGATTTTCCTTAACATTTTCCATTGTTATAAAGCAGGATTCTGTGGCTAGAATGGAGCTAATTTTGGCAGATGGATATGGTGTTAAAAAAAGGTATCTACATTTTTAATAGAAAAAATAAATTCTGACTAACTTTGGCAATAATAGATATAGGTGTGTGTGTAATGCCTTGTTAGAATAATTCACTCATCTAAAGTCTAGCGACAATATAACAACTCCTAAGATTCATACTTTTCTTTCCATTTTAGGTTTAGAAAGTTTATTTTAAAATTAAAGTTATGATTTCTATTACAATTGTTCCAAGTCCCCATTTAGCAAAAATTCTGAACACTTAGGTAAGGTTTAATATAGAGGTTAAACTCTCTACATAACTTACATTTATGTATAGCTCTGACTAACTCCTGGTCTCTTTGAAGTTGAGGAAAAATTCAATTTACTCACAATGTTTTGGTAGTCAAACCATAGGTTATATTATCATGTCTGTAGGTAGACAAGCCCTGGGAGGAATAAAGGAAAGAGCCTACTATTTCTTGGCTCTGCCCACAAAGCTTATAATCTTCCTCAATATGCCACAGCCCAATAATACTTTTATGGTGAAATCCTAAACTGGAATGAAACTCTTGTCAACTCACATGATTATTTACAGATGATTAGTGAAGCATCCATAGCTGATATTCCTAAGCTTATTCAAACAGGTATCTTTTCATTCCAGTTCTAGTTTTCTGTTTTTAGTTTCTTTATTTTTCTAGATACTACCAATAGTCAATTTTCTTTAATACTAAACTGACCAAGTTATATATTTTTGTCTTCATAATGTAAGAATTAGAGTACCTGTATATTAATGGTCAGATATTTTACATTAATCAGGAGTAGAAGTATCTATCTATCTATCTATCTATCTATCTATCTATCTATCTATCTATCCATCTACCTAGAGAGAAGAGAGAAAGGTTTGAAGTTGTTGGGTAGAGAAAGAAGTTACCTATTGGTTATTTAGCAAATTTCAAATTGTTAACGTAGGTGCTTAAAGCTAACATGTGATCTTCTTGGTACTGGTTCAATGAAGTATCTACAAAAGTAGTGCATAATTGCTGTTTGCATCTAATTTCAGCGGCTTAATTTAGATCTAAAAATAATAGTACCCAAGTTATACTAGCTCTCAAATATTTTCCCATTAAGCCAAAGCTCATTCATGTTCTCATTCCAGGGGCAATTAAGTTTAAAAAGGCAATTAACTATCAGAAGTCCCTAATGATTTAAAAAAAATATTTGGTGTACTAGCATGACTACATTGAAATAAAATGAATTTTACATTTTTTAGGAAAATATGGTCTACTGTTTTTGCTAAGCATTTATAAAAGCAGATTATTGCTAGTATATTGATATAAAATTGAAATTCATTATCTACATACTTAGATATATATGTAATTATGAGGTTTTATTTATTTTCTTACATAATTTTAATGGCCAAATCATTAAGCCAGATAAAATATACATATATATATGTATATTTAAGATGAAATTCAGTGAATCGACCAACAGAAATTTTAGTTGTTAGTATATATTTCACATGTAAAGATTTACAGGAAAAAGTCCAAAGGAAAATAAACTTCCAATAAGTCATTCACCATTTATTTAATACATATCTAGGAAAAGAAATTGAAAACATATTGAGTGCAAGTGGGCTTTTCATCATTATTTCTGATTGATTGAAGGCAATAGCTAGAGAAGAGAAGACAAATCTGAGAAGTGAATACTTGGTTAAGAAGTTTGCGTGGAATGAGGCCGCTAGGTGGATCAGTGGATAGGATACTAGGCCTAGTGTGAGGAAGACCTGAATACAAATGCAGGCTCAGAAATTTACCAGCTGTATGGCCTTTGGCAAGTCATTTAACCTGTTTGCCTTAATCCACTGGAGAAGGAAGTTGAAAATCAGGATTTTTGAACCATGGCTTAACATTCAAGAATAAGAAATTCATAAAGATTTCTGAAGGATATAGTATACTTAACAAGGCCTTAGAAAAAAAGAATTAAATTTAATTGTAAGCTGAATTTTCTAGGAGCATTTTGCTTCCTGATGCCTTGGAATGGTTCTGGATTAGTGAAGAAAATTCTACACGAATATGTGAGGGGCAGGGTTGGTATAAGAGCTTTGAAGCAGAGAAAACATTCTTCCTAATTATTGTTTCAAGAGAGGACCCACATGGTTCCAGCCTCTCTTCAGAGATAGACCCATGGAAAAAGAGAACATAATTTGGAAGGCAGGCATATAAGGGGAATAGATTTTAACCATTTCTCGTCTGTCTACCTTGAGACTTTGGAAAATATCCCTTTGGGTGAAATCAAATATTTTTGTTTAAGCTGAGATATCATATCTACAGAGCTCATTTAGTCTGTGCATTTTCTGGCACATCCTAGTCTTTATAAATTCTCTTATTTTTGTTTGTTATCAACTTTGGTAAATAGGTTTATTTGCTATTCACTATTTGTGATGGTCTTTTGTGCAAGTAGCTTTTGGTAGGAAAGAGTCAGACTAAGAGATATAAGCTTAGGATACCCCCTTTCCTTTTAAGGAATAGCTACCAGGGAAATGGCTTAAACCTTAAAAAAAAATTCTCCTGGGGGCAGAGCAAAGATGGCATCTGTAAAGCAGGGACTTGCTTAAGCCCCCCACCCCCCACCACCTCAGCCCAGGTCCCTCAAAATACCTATTAAAATGGCTCTGAACAAATTCTAGAGCTGCAGAATCCAAGGAATAGCAAAGGGAAGCAGGGTTCTAGCCCAGGACAGCCTGGATGGTCTCTGGGAAGGGTCTATCACACAGACCTGGGCATGGATTGGAGCAGAGCCCACCGTGGGCCACACTAGGACCAACCACACCAGGAGCAGGGCGTAACAGGCATACCGCCCTGAATCAGTGGGCTCTAGCAGTTGCCAGACTTCTCAACCCACAAACACTAAAGACCACAGAGCAGGTTAGTGGGAAAAGCTGCTGGGACAGAGTGAAAGGAGTTTGCTGTAGGCTACTGCCCTAGGGGCAGCAGAGATGGTATAGCTCTGAGGCTGTTTCCAGAACTACAGCTGGAACTGCTTCTGGCCCCAGGCCCACCTGGTGGGAGATATTAAGTAGGGGATCTCAGCAGGAGTGCAGAGCCTGCTTGGATCTGAGTTGCGGTCCCGGTTGGTGGTTCCTGGGGGGGGAGGAGTGCTGGTGTGTCAGAGCTTGCTGTGTAGAT
>CM053623.1:360287532-360333985 GCA_028646595.1 Phalanger gymnotis
AATGTATAAATTAATTCAATGCCTAGTTATACCTGGAAGTTATATGGGACTCCATGCCTTCTTGGGGAGGGACGGGGGGAAGAAAATCTGGAACCCAAAATTATGTAGAACTGTTTGTTGCAATCTAAAAATAAAAAAAAAAGAAAAAAAAGCTATAAATGCTAACAATAACAATTAGCACAATGATGATCTATTCCTTTCAAATATAGAGCAAAATTATCATGGAAATTTTTTTCTTCCCTCCCCACCTTGCCCTAACAGATGGGTACATTAGATACAAATATGTATATGTGTATACATACATATCTACATACATACATATATAAACATACATATGTATGTTTGTAAAATGATTCTATACATACTTCTATGTATTAGCTTTCTCTGGATACAGATAGCTTCTTTCCTCATATGTCCTTTATAATTAATCTGGGTATTTATGATAGTCAAAATAACTTATTCATTCAAAGTCATTCTTAAAACAGTACTTCTGTCTCTGTATACAGTGTTGTCTTGGTTCTGCTCATCTTGCTCTTCATTATTTTGTGTGAAGCTTTCCATGTTTTTCTCAAATTGTTGAGCTCATCATTAGAGCACAGAAGAATTCCATCACAATCATATACTACAATTTGTTCCTCTATTTGCAATTGATGAGCATCCCTGCAATTTCCAGTTCTTTGCCACCACAAAGAGAGCTGCTATAAACATTTTGTAACATATAGGTTCTTTTCCTTCCTTAATTATCTATGAAAATAGACCAAGTAGTGTTATTGGTAAATCACATTTGTTGAAATTTTAAAAAAGCATTTTTCCATGAGTCTTCTTCTCTAAGTTGAACATCTCCCATTACTTAAAGTACTTATTTTATAACATGATTTTCAGATTTACCTTTTTTTTTAACTTCTGAACACATAGCATCCTGCCTATTTACCTCTGTATTCATTGGAGTCTGTCACTATCCCTTGTAAAAGTATACACAGAAATAAATGCAACAGGTCAAATGTCTCTTTAAGGCATCTGTGCAGAGAATGGTGAGATTATCACTTTCTACTATTTGTATCATAAGAATATATAAGGTGTGCTTGTTTTGTTTTCTTCTTAGCAGTCACATCAAAATATAGGCTCATCATAAGCTTGTGAGCTATTTACCAAATAAATCTCTTTCTACCAAGACTTCTGACAAGTCTGTGCTTTCTCTATCTGCACTTAACCATTTTTTTTTAAAAAACACATATAGGTTTTTACAACTATTCCTTCCAAATGTCACATTGTTGCTTTTGGTCCAGCATTGCATCCTATCAAGATTTTGTCTTAATCTTTATCTTCTCATTTATAATAACCATCTTTCGCAGAGTTCTGTCTTCTGAAAATCTGGGAAATACAAATTCTATGCCTAGTTTCTTAGTAGCTATCTTTACTCTTTAACAAATGCTGAGAGTGCTGATATCCAAAGTGCTATTACTACTTCAAAATATTTAGTTATCACTACTTCAAAAAATATTTAGTAAATAACAGACAGATAGATGGTATACAGGGCCCTGCCAGTGAAGGACACATTTCACTGAATTTATTTAAATTGTTCAGAAAATGTGATTAATCTATGGAGGTTTTGAAGTTCATCTTACCTTTTCAAAGTTAAAGGTACTAATTTAGTGCCTTGTTAGTGATAATGTTAAAATGCTCCATTCACTTCTACTAATTAAGCCCTTTGAAATTTTTGCCTCAGAGCAAAGCATTTGTTTTCCTACCTCACAGTCTTCAAGCTAAACACTTCTTGATGCAATAAAGCTTTAAAGTTACGTAGCTTCAGGCCATCCTGTCAAGTGAGATTCCCAGCATAGTCTGTTCAGCAAAGCAGAAAGGGGATCTTCAACGAAAAGTGTTAAGACCAAACCACTAGGGACTTGGAGAAAAAAAAAATTGTATATATGAAATAAATGTATGTGTGTGTGTATGAAAGAATATGTCTGTGTAAACATATATGTATATA
This sequence comes from Phalanger gymnotis, assembly GCA_028646595.1. Classification (NCBI taxonomy): domain Eukaryota; kingdom Metazoa; phylum Chordata; class Mammalia; order Diprotodontia; family Phalangeridae; genus Phalanger; species Phalanger gymnotis. The sequence goes on from CM053623.1 coordinate 360,289,523, forward strand.
TATTACATGGGATTCTATAGCAAACTCCCATGGGGTTTGAAGTGTGTAAGGAATGATTCAATTGTATAGAATTCCAACAAATGCTTTTCTCCCTCATTCACAACCTCTCTTCTCAACGTAAAATTTAGAAACAATTGCCTCAAATTCTTTGCCTTCATCAAAAAGTGATCAATGGTCTCTTCATCAAATCATTTAACAAAACATGTTCAGTTGAGATATTTCATGGAACAAATAATTTTCAAAAGGGTGTGCAGTATATTCACAAAACAACGTGTATCAAAGTACATTGTGGGGATAAAAGTGCATTCTGTATAATTAGACATTTGTAAATAAATTTAATCTAATTTATATAACAATTAGGTTGTGAACAATTGGTATGTATATATGTATATATATGTATACGTGTATATATGTGTATATATGTATATGTGTATTGCATATACACATATACATACATACACACATACATACATATATAGTTATGTAATCTTTTGCCATCTGAGGGAGGGCACATCTAAAATGAGAGTTGGTACAAAGTAGTCCTGGATGAAGAAATTCTCTCTACTGAGGCAGGTCTAGAAAGTTGCTTAGAGCACTATGTGATTTAGTGACTTGTTCAGATTCATATAGTAATATCAGAGGCAAGGCTTAAACATATGTCATCCTTTTTTTGAGGGCAGCTCTACATTCACTACATGATTACAACCAAGTTTGACCTTATCAATTAATAGTGTTAGAGTCCGTTTACTTGCAAATGTAAAGAGACCTGGGACAACAGGAATAGGTAATCACCTAGAGCTCTTTATTACTGGCATACCAGGGCCTCATCCTAATGATGAAGACCCCGACTCCAGGTTTAAGGCAGAATTTATAGGGTACAGAAACAAAGAGGTAGTTAATTAGGGTACAGAGGCAATTAATGCACACACAGCTTAGTCAACATTCCATTCTTATCAGTTCCTGGGGTCCCGGACATCCCGACACCTTATGGTTATCTTCTTCCTGTCTATAGAAACAGACCCCATCTGGAAGTAGTTAATCCAGTCCCACCTGGAGGTAGCAACTCTTGTTGTGACAATTTTATTATCCTGTGCATTCTGTATTTTCAACTACTTGTTGAAACTATTAACCCTTTCCTAGGTCCCTACAATAGGGATCCAATTCCTCTACATCTTTTCGCAAGTTAAGACTCTTCTCTATATTTGCTATCAATCCAAAGTGAATATATCCATCTTATAGGAGGCCCTTCACTTATTCCTCTATGTTGAAAGATTCAGTTTGTTATTTAAACAATTTTTCTCTTGTCCCTTATTGACTCTCTGAGGGATTCACCCCTGTAATGTCAAGCAAAGTGGGACTTTCTGTTTTGCTCTTTTTTTTTTCTTTTGGAATTGTAGTTCTTCTCAACACTAACATAATCGAGTGCCTTTGATTGAGACTTGCTTTTGTTTGAATTGGGTCTTGATTAATCAAGAGTCTTTGATGACCTGCTTAAGTTACAAGAAAGCCTAAGTCACATGATTTCAAGTCCATGGTTGTGATGCCCTCTGTGGATTGACCCTGAAGAAGTGTACATATACTCTGAGGTTAGCATTTTTGCTTTGGGGGCTCAGTCATGGGAAAACTGTTACTGTGATTTGGCCAGACGAGACTCTGGGTAGCCATTAAAGAGCCTCCCATCTTTTAAACCCCAGATGTTCCTGCTTATGTATTGCTATGGACAGACGGAAGCCCTGTCTGCTGATTTGTGTTATTTGCTCTGTTTATATAATTTTTGCTTGTGATTTCTGTTTGTGTTTTCTCCGAAGTTTAGGGTGCTGCCTTTTCCCCTGAACTAAGTGAAAGATATATGTATGTTCAATTAAAGTGAGATTGTAAACCCCTTAAAGTTGCTTTCCTTAGAAAAGCAGATCAAAGAACCTGTGCTAGTAGCCCTCCTGTGTGATGGTATTGTTGGTCTTACACCTCCACAGAAGCTCCTACTAACATTGTTGTTACAACTTCCTCTTCTAACTATTTATATCGCCAAAGATATTTTACAAGCAAGTTATATTATTGGCTAGTCATGTTATATGCAGGCTATATCCATATGATGTTCTCTCATTGTCAGACTTATTTTTAATGTTACCTTTTTATATTTTAAATGTTTCAAAAGCACATATCATATTGAATAATGGTGTTAAGAGGCTTTGCATTTTTATCTAAGAGTTGTCAAACTTGATCGAGCTAATTCTTTTCTTTCCACAAAATTATGGACCTAGCTAATTATTCATTGGAATTCCTTGTCCAATGTATACTATGTGATTCATAAATAATTTGATTGGCTGCCACTCTAAGAACATATTATTGTCTGAACAATATGCATTTTTTTATACAATGGAGTCACCTCTCTCACTTGATTGAATACTACTGAGTCTCTGTTAAAACTTTCTGCTTCACATTGACATCAAGATGGGAAATAAAATCAAGCCTATATTGAAAATATTGTTACCTGGCATTTGGGATACATGGGGACTATTTGTTATTTAGTCAAAATTTCAATCCAATTTAATATGTTCTTTCCCTTTTAAGCCTTTTTTCATAATAATGCAGATTTCCCATTTATGCAGAAGGAAACTAGATTATTTGTGTGAACTCTTCCATCCCTAAGTACTCCTTTTATTTTTCATTCAATGACTCATGAATAGCATTGTGCATTGGTAAAATGCATAGCAGTGGGAGGCAGAAACTAGGGTTCTAACCCAATCACTCCCACTACTTGGGTGACTCATTTTCCTCATCTGGATTAAAATTATAGCTCTTCCACTAAGTAGGTATGCAAATCTGGAAAAATCACTTGATCTCTCTGGTCCTTAAATTCCTTACCTGTAAAATGGGAATTGAGCTAAATGGTCTTCAAAGTCTGTTTTACTATATTTCTATATGGTTAATAAATTAATAGATTAATAAATGGTTGGAGCTAGAAGAAATCTTAGAGATCACTTAGTCCAATATCTTCATTTTACACGTGAGGAAAACCCAAAGAGAACATGATTTTGCCAAGTTTATTTAGTATAACAGTTGAAACTCCAACAAAGGTCTTTCGAGTATCAGTGAAGTTTTCATGATTATATACCATGCTGTCTTCTTTTATGTGACTTTTAAAAAGTCACATAAAATCCAAATCCAAATATAACAGGAATAATATATAACCAACATCTCAAAGTACTATAGTAACCCCAACACATTCTCCTACACTATTCCAGTTAGCTGTAGAAAGTACAACAGTTACTAGATTAAATACTTATATTTGAATAAATCAGGGATCTGTTACTAATGACATATTCATGAATTTTTAAATGACATAGAGATATATTTGAGCTCTTGAACACTGAAGCCAGTGGAATTCCAGCTCTGGCAGAAGACATTAATTTGAAAAGGCTTGAGGTAATATTATAATATGTAATAAATATTATATTTTATACACAGATATACACACACACATACATATATATTTCCTTAAGGCCTTTAAATTTTATACATATATAATTATATATATATATAGCATACTAATGTAATAATAACATACTATAAGAATATAGCACAGCACATGTACACACGTGTATATATGTACATATAAAATGTATGTTTTTGCAAATATTCCCACTTGTATTTATACTGTACACATACGTACATGTAAGTCTATATATGTAAATATATGTGTGAATGCATAGCCTCAATGATGGACCCTCTAATTGTTGTCTGAGATCCAGGCTAGGCAATTTCAGAGAACTTCATTATCAGAAGATTGATAACTTTCTCATGAGCATTTTTGTTTACAGTAACTCGTAAAAAGGCATAAGCAGTTATGATGAGATCTTCTGAGGAGAAAAAAATAACACCAATAAGCTCATAGATCCATTAGATATTGAAGTTAATATCCCAGGAATCTATGTTTCTAGCTGGTAAAGTACAAAATAAAATAACTTTGGCTGATAATTAAATCCACAATATGTAAATAAAATATCTAGTGTTTCCTTGCTTCATTGAAGACACACCATAGGAAAGCCCTTCTCCCTAACAATGAGAATTGTAGGGATATGACAGATTTGTGATGTATTAGAAGTAGTCTATATATGGGCAGCTAGGTGGTACAGTGAGTAGAGCACTGGCCCTGGAGTTAGGAGGACCTGAGTTCAAATCCGGCCTCAGACACTTGACACACTTACTGGCTGTTACTGGGTAACTCACTTAACCCCAATTGCCCTGACTTCTCCCCTCAAAAAAAAAAAGAATTAAAAAAAGAAATAGTCTATATATTTAGGGCAGAGTTTATTCCAGTCTTTTTTTTTCTATTTTCATATATACACGATGCATATATATGTGTATATACATACATATATATATATATAATACACACACATGTGTGTACATATAGGTCCATATAACACACACATGTATCTGTGCATGAGAGGAGAGAAACACACACATACAGAAAGAGAGAGAGAGAGAGATGTATATAAGATACATATGAGATCTATGTTTCACAAACATATTTAGTTAAAGTAAATGCCGATACTATTTCAATGCATCAGGTACTGCATTGTTTTCCCATGAAAATAGAACAAGTTACAACCATTTACTGTTTAGGCTGATGAAAAATTTTGTAGCAGATCTTCTCCTTCTGAAGTTTGTAATGGATACTCAAACTGACAGGTAGTGAGAATGGGGTTAGTGAGCCTTGCTCAAATTTGTGATCTTTTAGAACATAATATTGTAGCTTGGATCACTGCATCATTTGCCATATGTTATATAATCACATAAGTACCATTGTATGCTATGAATATGTTACAAATTAATAGCATTTCTTGTTCCTGGAGAGAAAATGAGGAATTAATTTGGCAAATGTCAAGTTGAGTTCGTGTCATGATGCTCTTGGTGTCATTATCCATCATGAAGGATTAAACAGATACGTTCTAGTAAAGAGATTCAATTTTTGGGCAGCAGCTGTGGCCTGCATTCTTTCATTTGGCAAATTCAGTCCACCTGAATTTAGAGTAATTGCCAAGATCATGGTTTCATGATATGGGTACAATTTTATTTTCTTCACCCAATCTACTTAGAGTTGGGAGCAGTTGAAGAAAATTTGGATCCATTGTCTACAACGGTTCAGACAGGAATGTGCTGCAGGCATCCTTAAATTGAAAAACAAAGAAAAAAATTAACCCCACATATCCTTTAAATGGATTTTTATCATGAAGTCACAAAATCTAATTGGCAAAGCAGTGAAAAGTGATATCATAAAATTTGACTAGTGTTACAAAAAGAAAATAAAGTTAGTAGCAGGACAGGTACCATGCCAATATTTTCTCTCGGGAACTGAAGCAGACTTTTTACATTATAATTTGTTGTAGAAAATATACAGTTTGTCATGCTTGATACACCAGAAACATTCCAAATAGCTTGCCACATCCTCCCTGCTGGATGATATTGTTTTCTGAATTCTTGTCATTTTATACTTTTGATCTGTTGCTGTGTACTTGTTATAGCTCACTACTATACAAATTATTTTTAATAGAAAAGAACTGATAGAAACTTTTTAATATTACTTAACCCATAAAAAGAAATGTCATAATACCAAATATAACTAGCATAATTTGGAGCATACATATGCAGATGTGCTTAAATGTCACGAAAAGTTCCATGCAATCACCATCTTTCTAGCATTCCAGGTTCAAAATCATGCTTGACACTTCACTCTACCTCATCTCTATCATAGAGTTAGTTGCTGATTCATGTCAATTCTGTCTTCATAATATTTCTGTCATGCATTTCCATCACTCTACTCTCATTATAACTTGTTTAGTCATGATCCTCATTACTTCATTTCCATCATCATCTAGGTTACCTTCAGCCAATACATGATAATAGTTTCCCAATTGACCTCCCTGCTTCCATTCTCTCTACTCTTCAATCCACCTTCCATACAGCTGTCAAAATGAAAATTTTAAAACACAGGTCTGACTACATCACTGTCCTACTAACAAGACTCTAGTAAATTCCCAATCTTGCTTCTATGATAAAACACAATATTATCTGCTTGCCACTGGGAGCTTTTAGCAGTTGCTCCAATCTACCTTTCCACACAAATTACAAATTATTCCCTTTCACACATTTCTAATTAAATTCTGATTAAAGTTGTCTATTTGCTTTTCCTCACACAAGACATTATGTCTCATTGCTCCATACCTTTTGTACACATGGCCCTTGTGCCTGAAAAACATTCTTTTTTATCAAATAGATGGCACAATGGATAAAACATTTGGAGTCAGGAAGACCTGAATTCAAATGTGACCTCAGACACTTAAAATGTGTAACTTTGGGCAAATCATCCAACATCTTTTTGCCTCAGTTTCCTCATAGAATAAGGAAAGTCCATAATTCATATTTTCCATTTGGATCCATGTACACTTATGAGATATTTTTAAAACAGTAGTCTTTAAAACCAAATATCAAAGTAAACTGAACTTAGAACAATGCCTTCAAATTCTTGTCATAGAAAGTTAAACTAAGATCTTCAAAAATAACGAATGATACACAGTTAACATGATTTCATGAAAAATTTCTTTAATTACAATTTTAGTGAGTAAAAGTCATGTTGTTATTAAAGTTTCTGATATTTATTGCATAATTTTGAATTTCTATAAGTAGTATGTATATGTTTGAAAATTTTTCTTCACTCAATTTCAAGGGGGAAAATGTCACTGGCTGAGCAACGAATAGCTGTATTTCCTGGTGGCTCTTAAAAGACAGCCAAAATGATTAAAAGTCAAGTATTCCAGGTAAGTACAGACTAGAAGCAGTTGCACAGAAGACTTCTGTGCTCATTTAATCTGGGGCCATTGATACTGGGGGAGAGGAAAGGACTTTTCTCTCTTCCTTGAAATCAGCCGTAATATTGTGTAGCAGAATTGTACACTCGTAAGAGACAGTCATGCAGTGGTTCAAGAGTTAGCTCAAGGCAGAGTTGAGAGTACAGACACACACTCTAGGAAGACACAGGAAGGACATCAGTGGAGATTGGGAGCATTCATTGGGACATTCAAGGAGAGTCACAGGACAATAGAAAAGTGAAAATGAACTCCATGAAGAACCGGTCTTGATAATGATTCTTTGGGGACCCAATTAAAAAATACAAGAGCAAATTGGTAAACTAGCCCAGAGTAGATTCCACACATATTGAGAATATGTACTTTTAAAAAATGTGCTGACAGAGGTACATAATCAAAAGTTTGTACACCATTACTCTATATATTGCAGTCAATGATGTGATAGGATAGATGTGATGTACCATGGAATATTGCTAGCAAAAAGGAATTGACTATTTCCTTATGATACACACATCTAAGATGTCTTTCAAGACTGTGTAAAATATTTTAATTTTTCAAAAAGAAAGTCACCATATTAGTTAGTTATTATTGATGTTTTCTCAGTTCTCTTTTTTCAGGGGAGAGGTTAATATCATCTAAGATTTTCTCCATGCATTGGTGACTTTCTGTCAGATACCATAGAGATTGAAACCTGAATGACTTTAAAACTATGCTGACTTCAAGATGGACCTCCTCTATGTGCACTTGAGCTAGTTCAGATATTTTTGATCTTTATTTTATTTTTAAGTGCTAGTCTTAATTTTTTTATAAGCATTTCCATGAGTTTGATAGTGAAGTCCAGATGTGGTGGCTCCATAGTCCTTGGTGATTAATGGAGTTTATTGTAAAATAATTCCAAATTAATTCTCTTGCATCTGTTGTTCTTTCTTAAGCTTCATTTTTAATGTTTTATATACTAAACAAACAAATTGAATTAACACTAACATTTAATAAACATTTATTTCCCAGGGGCAGCTGAAGTCAATAAATAGAATAAAAATGACAATACTGCATAAATTAATTTAGCTATTTGGAACAGTACCAAAATATTTTATAGAACTAGAAGAACAATTTAAAAATTTAAATGAAGTAAAAAAAGGCCAATAGTCCGAAGAATTACAACAAAAATAGTGAGAAGGGAGGAGGAATTTCTTTATATTTATCTCAAACTATACTACAAAGTGGTACTCATTAAAATAACTTGGTATTTTTAAGGTCAATAATTAGTCAGATTAGGTAGACAAAATGTAGAAGTAAACAAACACAATAGTTTCATATGTTATTTAACCCAAAGACTCAGGTCCCTAGGCGAGGGACTCACTATTTCCTGGGAAAGCTAGATAGAGGTATGGAGAAAAAATAGGTATGGACTAATGTTTCACACCTTACAAAAATATAAGTTCCCAATAGATATATGATTTAGACGTGAAAAGCCACATCCTAATCAAATTAGAGGAGCTAGCAAGAAATTACATTTTAGATCTATTGATACTAAAGAGTTATTTTACTAAACAAGTGACAGAAAGGCTCACATTAAATAAAATGGATAATTTTGATAACCTATTTTTAAAAGAAAAGATTTCTCACAAATAAATCAAATGTAGTAACAATTAGAAAAGAATGTTATACCAAAAGGAAAAAAAAATCTTTGCAACAAGAATCTCATTCAAAGTAACAGAAATATTATAAGATGATCAGCTGCTATTTTCAACAATACAATAATCCAAGAAAACTCTGAAAGACTTATGACCAAAAATGCTATCCATCCCCAGACAAAAAACTGATGGTGTCTGAATACGGATTAAAACATACTTTTTTAAAACTTTATTTTTCTTGAGAGTTTGTTTTTGGTCTATGTTTTCTTTCAAAACCTGACAAAGATGGAAATATGTTTTGCATGACTACATATGTATAAGCTATATCAAATTGTTTGCCTTCTCTATGAGGGTTGGGGGTGGAGGGGAAGGAAGGGAGAAAATTTGGAACTCAGAGTTCAAAAAATGAATTTTTAAAATTGTTTTAATGCTACATAAATTTAAAAAAATTAAAAACCTCCAAAAGAGTGTCTCATAAAGTCTGAAAAAGGTCTCATTTCTAAGATATATAAGAAACTGATTCAAATTTATGAGAATAAGCAATATTGCCCAACAAATACATGGTAAAAGGATATGAACAGACAATTTTCAAAGGAAAGAAATACAAACTATCAGTAATCATGTGAAAAAATGTTTAAATCATGAATAATTAGAAAAATGAAATTAAAGAAATTTGAGGTTTCACTTCAAAATGTAAGACTGGTAAAAATTATTTAAAAATGACAAATTGTATAGGAACTGTGGAAATATTGATGCATTAGAGCAGTGGTGTTAAACTCAGAGAGAAATAGAGGCCTCAAAACTGTACACAAAGATTCCTACAGACTGTTTGTTGACTTAGAAAACTGCATATTAGTGGGGCAGAGCCAAGATGGCTACTGGAAAGCAGGGACTTGCTTAAGCTCTCCCCCAAATCCCTCTAAACACCTGTAAAAATGGCTTTCAACAAATTCTAGAGCTACAGAATCCACAGAAATAGATGGAAGCAGGTCTCCAGCCCAGGACGCCCTAGATGATCTCTGGGAAGGATCTATCACATTGTGCTGGAAGCAGATCGCAGCCCAGCACGGGCCACTCTGGGACAGACCAGAGTGGGATTTGGCACAAAACAGGCCTTAAGGCCATGAATCATTGAGCTGTGGTAGTTACCAAACCTCTCAAACCACAATCGCCAAAGACCACATAGCAGGTTAGTGGGTAAACTGCTAGGTTCGGTTAGAGAGTGGTCTGGCCACCAGCCCTGGGGATGGCAGAGGTTGAGCAGCTGTGGAGCTCCAGTGTCAGCTGCTTCTGGAGTTGCTGGCTCAAACAGTGCAAGGAATCAAGCAGCAGACCAGAGTGTGAGTGCAGGGCTTGCTTTGCCCTGCTTGGATCTGGGTCGCTATCCTGGTTGGCAGTTCTTGAGGGAGGAGGTGTGCTGCTGTGGCAGAGCTTGTGGTAACAGTGGAGTAGAAGAAGCTCTGAAAACAGCAATGCAGCCCCTAAAGCTTGGGACAAAGCTCTCTGTACTCTACAAGCAGTCATACCTTGACAGAAAGCTCAAAGGTCAAGTAATTGGCTGAGAACATGGCCAGGGAGCAAAAAAGGATGTAGACTCAGACTCTAGAGTCTTTTTGGTGACAAAGAAGATCAAAACATACAGCCAGAAGAAGTCAACAAACTCAAAGAGCGTACATCAAAAGCCACCAAGAAAATATGAATTGTGCTCAAAAAGGATTTGGAAAAGCAAGTAAGAGAAATGAGAAGGATGTGAGAAAACCATGAAAAACAAGTAAATGACTTGCTAAAGGAGACCCAAAAAGATACTGAAGAAAATAACACCTTGAAGAATAGACTAACTCAAATGGTAAAAGAGCTCCAAAAAGCCAATGAGAAGAAGAATGCCTTAAAAGGCAGAATTAGACAAATGGAAAAGGAGGTCCAAAAGACCACTGAAGAAAATACTGTACCACCTTAAAAATTAGATTGGAGCAAGTGGAAGCTAGTGACTTTATGAGAAATCAAGAAATTATAAAACAGAACCAAAGGAAGGAAAAAAATGGAAGACAATGTGAAATATCTCATTGGAAAAACCACTGACCTGGAAAATAGTTCCAGGAGAGATAATTTAAAAATTATTGGACTACCTGAAAGCCATCATCAAAAAAAGCCTAGATATCATCTTTCAAGAAATTGTCAAGGAAAACTGCCCTGATATTCTAGAGCCAAAGGGTAAAATATAAATTCAAAGAATCCACTGCTCACCTCTAGAAAAAGATCCCAAGAAGAAATCTCCTAGGAATATTGTCACCAAATTCCAGAGTCCCCAGGTCAAGGAAAAAATACTGCAAGTAGCCAGAAAGAAACAATTTGAGTATTGTGGAAACACAATCAAGATAACACAAGATCTAGTAGCTTCTACATTAAGGGATCAAAGGGCTTGGAATATGATATTCCAGAGGTCAATGGAGCTAGGATTAAAACAAAGAATCACCTACCCAGCAAAACTGAGTATCATGCTCCAAGGCAAAATACGGATTTTCAATAAAATAGAGGACTTTCAAGCTTTCTCAGTGAAAAGACCAGAGCTGAATAGAAAATTTGACTTTCAAACACAAGAATCAAGAGAAGCATGAAAAGGTAAACGAGAGAAATCCTAAGGGACTTACTACAGTTGAACTGTTTTGTTTACATTCCTACATGGAAAGATGATGTGTGTAATTTATGAGGCTTTTCTCAGTATTAGGGTATTTGAAGGGAATATACATACATACATACATATATTATATATATATATATATACATATATATAATATATGTATGTGCATAGGGTCAATTGAATATGAAGGGGCAATATCTAAAAAATAAAATAATATTAAAGGTTGAGAGACAAATACATTGAGAGAGGGAGAAAGGGAGAGATAGAATGGGGTAAGTTATCTCACATAAAAATGCCAATAAAAGGTGTTCTGTTGGTAGGAAAGAGAGGGCAGTTTGAGGGATAGTGAGTGAATATTGCTCTCATCGGATTTGACCTGAGGAGGGAATAACATACAAACTCAATTGGTTATCTTACAACACAGGAAAGTAGGGGGAAGGGGACAAAAAAGGGGGGATGATCGAAGTGAGGGCAATTAGGGAGTGGAGGTAATCAGAAGCAAACACTTTTGAAAAGAGACAAGGTCAAGAGAGAAAATCGAATAAAGGGGGACAGGATATGACGGAGGGAAATGTAGTTAGTCTTTTACAACATGAGTATTGTGGAAGTGTTTTATAGAATGATACATGTGTGGCCTATGTTAAATTGCTTGCCTTCTTAGGGAGGGTGGGTGGGGAGGGAAAAGGGGAGAGAATTTGGAACTCAAAGTTCTAAAAGCAGATGCTCAAAAAAATGTTTACGCATGCAACTGAGAAATAAGATATGTAGGGAATGGGGCATAGAAATCTATCCTGCTTTACAAGAAAGTAAGGGAAATGGGGATGGGGGGAGTGTGGTTACGGAAGGGTGGGTTGACTGGGGAACAGGGCAATCAGAATATATGCCATCTTTGAGTGGGGAGACGGTAGAAATGGGGAGAAAATTTGTAACTCAAAATCTTGTGGAAATCAGTGTTGAAAACTAAAATATTAAATAATAAAATAATTCTTAGGAGAAAAAAAAAGAAAACTGCATACTAACATTACGTGTGTTCTATTTTATTTGTATTTATTTCATTAAATATTTCCCAATTACCTTTTAATCTGGTTCTTGCCATACTTGGGTGTGGTGACAGCAACTTGTTGGACATTTCTGCATTTGAGTATTATTGATGAAACTGAATTAATCCAGCCATTCTAGAGAGCAATTTGAACTATATCCAAAAAGTTATGGAACTGTGCATAACTTTTGATACAACTATAGCATTAGTGGGCTTATGCTCTCAAAAATTAATGAAAAAAAATGTATGTGTCTAAGATATTTATGCTAGCTCTTATCATTGAAACCAAAATAGAAAACTGAGAGGATAGCCACCTCTTGGGAAGTAGCTAAAGCAATTGGGGTAACATGAATGTAATTTATTATTTTGCAGAAGAAATGATGAAATAGATAAGTTCAGAGGAGACTGGGAAGACTTTTACGAACTGATGCAAGGTGAAGTGAGAAGAATTAGGAGAACAATTTGTTGTGATTTCATGGTGTGTTGTGATGGCACCGTTTCAAAGACTTCAGAGTAAGACTACCTCTGATCCAAGTACAGGCGTTTATTGAGGGCCGATGCCCCTCAGAAGTTGTCTAGATTTCAAGAGGAACTAGCCACTTAGTAAGATAACACAGGCAAATTTATAGTATAATGATGGTGATTACACAATAGAAATCATGATATTAAAAAGGTAGGCAGGATTTTTAAAGGGGTTAACTAATGGGGAGGGATCCCTTCTATGGTTCAATGGTCAAACATCCTGACTGTGTTGCTTTCTGACTGGCTAGGTATTGTGTTTCTGTCTGTTCAAGATTGATGATTAAGTATTGTGGTCCTTTCTTGGATGAAATGGAAGACATGATTGTGGTTGAGTACAAGAAAACACCTGTTCAAATATGTGAATTGCATCTGGGGGAAGTAGCTAGCTAGGGGGCAGTGGTTACATTGAGTCTAGGGGCCTGAGGTATGGTTAAAGCCAGATTGTGTGGTTAAATCAGGACGTACCTGTGGTTCAGTGGGGCCCATAAGGAAATTAGAGTAGTGAGGCTGGGGGGCAGCTTAATCAGGATTCCATCAAGTATATATACAATTAAACAACATCATAGAGAAAAACAACTTTTAAAAACTTTAGAACACTAATCAACAGAATGATGAACTCTGAATCCCCCAAATCAGGATGAAGCATTGTACTCATCTCCTGATAAAGAAAACACACACACACATACATATGCCCACGCATACTTGCACATGTGTGTGTGTGTGTGTGTGTGTGTGTGTGTGTGTGTGTGTGTGTGTGTGTGTGTATAGGATGTTGAAGCTTTGACTGTTAATTTTCTTCTGAGTGTGTGGTTTGATCTTCCTTGTCATCAAAGAAAGTTTCTATAGTCTGAGGTTTTTTTTTTCATTGTTTGCTCATTTTCCTACTCTATTACTTGACCTTTTAACTCTTTGTAAGAATAGGGCCCTGCTTCCAGGGTGCACTGTCCAAAACCTGAGGGATTTTATGAAGCTATTTTCAGACATATTTCTATGGTCAAGAAGTTTTCAGTTTTTCCAAGGTCGTATGATATAAAGAGAGTTGTTTACTCTCCTGGCCTGTTCTCTGACCTGTGAGAGATCACAAGCACTCTCTTCTGCCCTGGAGCTGTGAAGATAGTCCCTGCCCCGCTGTGGCCAAAAGCTCTAGTGTGCTAGTGCTCCTCCTCACCCTGGGACTGCCACCCAGGACTGTGAAGAGGATCCAACTATGGGCACAGCAAGAGTCCTGCCTCAGTGCTAGCAATGGGACCCTTGTAATCTCCTTCTGACCAGTTCTTTGACATTCTTACTACTTGTGTGTGAGCTGAGAGTTCTGGAAGCAGCTGCTGCTTCTATTGCTGATTCAGTGGCTCCCAAGGCTTGCTCCTGGTTTGCTGTGGCCAGGATTGTGCTGACATGGCCTGCACTGCACTGAGCCCCAATCTTAACCTGGTACAACAGACCTTTCCTGCCAACCTTCTAAGTTGTCTTGGGCTGGAAAATTGTTTCAGTCCATCTTTTTTGGGTTCTTCTGCTTTAGAATGTTATTTTGTGTCATTATTTAAAGGTATTTGTGGGGTTTGGGGAAGAGCTCAGGTGAGTTCCTGCCTTTTCTCCACCATTTGGTTCCCCCTCATGTTTTTCTTTCTGTTTTTAATTTGCTCAATGGTGATGAAATTAGCATAAGAGATAAATTTTAATATGCTTTTTACTTAAAAAAAACATAATTTTCACATTCAGAAATGTTTTTGTTGAGTAACGTCTCTTGCCAAGCATTCTTTAGTTGCTTTTGTTTGGGTTTTTCCCATCAACTGTTTCAAGGGGTTACATTTCTCATAAACTTTCACCCCCCTTCTTTGTAAGATTTACCTCAAAGTTTTCCTGAAAATGAATGTTGTCTTTGGTTGCCAAATCTCTGTTTGAGTGGTAAATCAAGTGTTTCTTGGCTAAAAAAAAAAAAAAAATAGCCTCATTTGTTTTCATTATGGCAATGAGTTTACCTTGCTTAAACTTTTTTTTTCTAATTATAGTCATTGGTATCTATGTCCTTACATCTTAAAGTATTAGAATTGGGAAGTTTTAAGTGTTAGGCACAGACTTTGTAATCACAGCACTAAGCTACCGATGAATTTACTCGTAAAGAGTCGATATTGATTCCCACAAATAAGTTTCTGCACTGGTATTATATTGATTTTACTACAGAACAAAGAGAATAACCAGGTTACTAATCTGTCTCCCCTTCTTTTTGTGCTGTGTGGTCACAAGTAGAATTTAAGATGAAGCACGTGTTTGTAGTAAGCTTCCCCTTGCTGTTGTTATTGGTAACAAAAGAAATAATGCTTCTTTTGTAAAGAGAAGAAAAAGCTGTTGCAACGGCAAATTCTTTGCTCTTTCCATTAACTCTATTGTGGCATAACAGATGTTAAATAATACAGTCACACTTCAAATATCAAAACTTATATATTCTCTTTAATCTTTCTTTCTTTTTGCAAGATAGTGTCTGGTAGCACACTCCTGAGAGGTAAGTTGTTACAGCTTGTTGATATTCTTCTTTCTCATTTTTTTTAAGAAAAAAAAAAGATATTCACTGAGGAATTTAGGAACAGAGAAGGAAATGATTTTATAATTCTTTTTCAAAAAGTAAAAATGTTGAAAAATTAAATTTGTTTTGCTCTTAAGTATTAGGGTGGTCATCATTTGATCAATTTCCTTATTGTTTTTTTTTTTTTGGAAAAGAGTAGATTATTTGTAGCCAACTAAAACTTAACTGCAAAAATTACAATTAACTTCAGAGAAGAATCTTAACTCTCAAGGATTTTAACTAGCAATAATCAATAGGTGAATTCAATTCAAAGACATATAAAACAATCTATAAGGGAAACATAATCCATTTCAACAAGGCCATATGAATATGTGTCTGGAAAGGGCAGCTCATGGTTTTGGCTTACTTTTATTTGGAATTTTGTTGTTGTTGATGATGATGATGGTGATGTTTTTAGTCAGTTGGTTTTACATACAGCATCTGCCTCACTTCTTACCATTGCTTCTAAATTGCACCCATTTTTTTCCCCAAGCTTTTTTTTTTCATCCAGAGCAAGAGCTATGTTGAAAAGAACAGGTACTTTTTTTTATAAAGGCAACACAAAAAAGTGAACTTGGTTGACCAGGAATCAAAAATGAACCAGACCAGGAAAGAATTCTTTTTTCCTATAATTCCCAAACATTTGTTTTGCCTTCAGTTTAACATTCATTTCAGGAATCATCAGCAGGAAAACAGATCCTATAGACTCTGAGTCAAATCTGTTGTTTCAGAAGCTGTCACAAAAATACTTCCAGTATCTGAGAAGAGCTCTCTCCTAGCATTCTAAGGAAAGTTTCACTGGACTTCTCCTTATGATAGTTATATGTAATTTCCTCCAAAGAATCATATTTGCTGATGCAACTACCAGAAAATTAGGAAGGTAAGTGACTGAAATGGAAAAGGTTGCAAAATAAACCAGGAATATAGTCCAAAAGGAAGGAAAATTATGTTTCTTTGCAGTGGATATCTTAATTTACAAAGAGAACCCTCGAGTATCAATTTATATATATATATATATATATATGTAGATAGATATAGATATGGATATGTGTATGTGTGCATATATATATGTATTTGAGATCATTAATACTTTCAGTAAAGAAACACGATACAAATTAAATTCACAAAAGTTATATATACATACGTGTGTGCATGTGTATGTGCATGCATGCATATGTATGTATGTATGTGTGTGTGTGTGCGTGTGTAATCAAAAGCCAGGATGGAGAGACAATAAAAAATTCCCTTTTAAATAATATGATACGTTAAATACCAGAGAATCAACCTAAAATATACATAAAGTCCTTACATAAATTTAACTATAAAATAATTATTTACAAAAATGGAAGAATACTCATGCAAAAACAAAAAAAATACTCAATGCTCATTGCTCTTATGTGCCTGCATCACAAAAATGAAGCTATTACTCCAATTTTTTAAATATACACATTTAATCCTATGCCAATCAAACTATTTTCTCCCAGAATTAGAAAATTAAAAAAATCATTTAGAGAGATAAAAAAGTCAAGAATATAAAGTGATATAATGGGGAGAAAAAGTAGGAAGGAGTGGGCCTTGGGACTACCAGACCTTAAATAATATCAATATTCAATCCTTTAGAAACAATACTCTCTTAATAACAATAGTGAGGACTTTTGAAGGTAGTTCTTGTCAGTGCATACCTTGATTGTCTTAGACACTCCAAAAAATTTAATATTTTATCTTTTTTTTAAATGGCAAAAACTGTGATGAAAGTGAAGAGAAATTTTATTAGCTATCATAGATGGATAGATATATAGATTAATGGAAAAATAAGATGTCCAAAAGGATGAATTATAGAATTTTTGAATTATTAAATAAATGATTATTAAAGTTTCAGTACTTTTCTATTTGTTATTATGCTTTTTATTTGTATAGGATAAATAAAGATAATATGTGGAGTATGAAAACAATAGAAGAAATAATATTGAAAAATTGACAAGTGAAATGATGTTAGAATATAAAATATTTAACTTTTATGGTTTAATGTCTGTATTTTTAAACATAATACATTAGCAGTTATATATTGCAGAAATATTTGTGTTGATATCTATATATACACACATAGAGAAAGACACATGTAGCTAGCTAGCTAGCTAGATGGTTATAGATATATAGATTGTTGTTCATCCTTTGTTTCTGAAGAAAACCAATGAAATCACGAAGTTGGAATCAGACTACAGTGTGCAGCTGTGGCTGCTCAGTCCAACATGTGTTCAAAAGGCACTAGCATGGATTAGGCACAAGTGCTCCATTAGAATATTTACAGTGGTAGTGGCTCTGGATTTGTATAGCTAATGTTTCATCTATGTTTCTATGATTTTGCTTTGATCAGGGGATATAGTGCCTTCTTTGATGTGGGCATGCCATACTGGATGGTCCTGTGCCAGGATTTCCCATGTCTCACATATTAAAGTTCTTCAGAAATACCTTGAGAATGTCCTCATACTGGTTCTTCTGATCATCATATGAGAGCTTGCATTGTGTGTTTTCTCTATAAAATAGGCTTTTGTGTAAGTGTGTAATTGGAATTTGAACTACATGACTAGCCCATTGGAGTTATGCTCTCTGCAATAGTTTGAAAGGTTGGCAATTCAGCTCTAGAGAGCATCCAGAACCTTATTTTGCCATATAATTTTCAGAATCTTCCTGAGAAAATTCAAGTGGAAGTGCTTCAGTTTTTTGTCATGGTGCTAATAGAATGTCCAGGTTTCACAACCATACAATAGTAATATACATATTTTGTTGTTGTTTCTTCATCTTTGAAGAGGACCAATGGCATCATGGGGTGAAGTCTTGACTTGTGTGTAAATTGGATTTAAGTGAGGCAGAGATGCAGAAAATTGTCAACCTCTCTCTTCCAGATTCATAGAAGTCCATTGGCAAGACAAAAGTCAAGACAACTGCCAATCACCCAGGATGCAGCAGCTGACCTTGGTGTCTTGGATGACTGTCCAAGCTCTAAAGTGCTCCTTAGTGCTTACTTCAGCTGTCTTCATGGCCTTTTGAACAAATTGTTCCCATACACACATTCCACCAGGGGAAGTCATCACATTTTTAAGGTACACCACCCCCTAACTCACCACGTTTGGTGTCTGTTGGTTACCTTTCAACCTGGATTAGCCCATGTGCAGAAATGGTAGCTTCTTGTATTATAGCTTCTTGGAGCCACATGTGAAAGTAGTGTGAAAGGTGGACACCAAAGTTGGATGAGCAGGGCTGGAAAGAGCTCAGCAAGATCTCACATCAGAGATACTAGTCCT
Organism: Phalanger gymnotis; assembly: GCA_028646595.1. Taxonomy (NCBI): domain Eukaryota; kingdom Metazoa; phylum Chordata; class Mammalia; order Diprotodontia; family Phalangeridae; genus Phalanger; species Phalanger gymnotis. Next base: position 360,308,087 of record CM053623.1, read on the forward strand.
CCCTGAACACCCCATACACCCCAATATGGTTGGTGGTGATTGATTACTGTCCTTCATTCTGGAAAAGTACCAAAATGACATCACCATGTTAGAGTCAAGTTACAGGGTATCTGACTATGGCTGATCAGACCAAGACAAGCCCAGGATGCTCTTCCATAGGTAGGGCAAAAATAGTGTATATGAACATCTAGGATGGATTTTCTCAATTTGTGTATCTTCTTTTTAACTACTTCAATTCTGCTTTGCTCATAAAGCACAGCACCTTCTCTGATGGGAGCCTACCATGCTGGGTGGTCCTGTGCCTGTGTCTCCCATGTCACACGATCAATTCTAGAGTTCTTAAGAGAGACCTTGGAAGTGTCATTGTATCACTTTTTCTGAACACCATGTGAATGCTTGCCCTGTGTGAGTTCTCCATGAAGCAGTCTTTTTGGCAAGTGTATGTTTGGCATTTGACATTGTTAAAATTTGCCCAATATAGATATATCAACAATGGATAGAACAAAAAAATAGGAAGGAGTAGAATTTGGGATTACTAGACCTCAAATTATATCATTATGCAATCTTATTGAAGAAACATTATCTCAAGATGATACATAATTATGCAAAACCTAGCCCATAATTTTCTCAGATTTTGGTCATCAAAAGCTCTGGACTGTAGGACTTTCTTAGCATCTTCTTTGCCCAGTGAAAGTATATTTCTGGCGTCCATTATATTTTGTTTATATATTAAGGAGATTGCATTTCATGCATTATCCATTGCACAGTTATAGGCAAACTGACGTCCAGATACCAAAAAGCAGCAGAAGGTAAATGTAAAAATCTACAACCTAGAAATTTTCCTCAGACTGCTTCTCTGGCTTAAACCTTTTCTTTCTATTTAACTTTTCAATCAACCAGGTGGACTATCCACAATCTTGATTTTTTTTTTGCAAAGAAAAATCAGTCACTGTCTTAAGGAACTTACCTTCTACTGAGGTAATAGAGTATGTGAACAGATAGGTATATGCATGATAATTTAGGAGGACAGAGTTATAGCTAAAGAACTCTGAAAAGGCTTTCATGGGAGATAACACCTAGTCAGAATTTTGATTGAAATTTAAGGGTTTTATGGGAGGAAGAAATGAGGGAGTGCATTCCACCCACACCTATGCAGAAGTCATGGTGTCAGAATATGGATTGAAGTATTCTAGTACATTAATGATGTGCATATATATGGATTAATTAATAGCACTGTTAAGTCTAATTAATAGCACTGTTCAGCAATATTGTAATGATAATAAATTGTGAAAGGCTTGTCTACTCTGATCAAAACAAGGACTCAAGTCAATTCCAAAGACTCCTTGATGAAAAATGCTATGCATCTCCAGAGCAAGAATTGATGAACACTGAGTGTAGCTTGAAACACGTTTTTCACTTTATTTTTCTTTTTTTATGTTTGTATTTTCTTTGTCACCAAGGCTATTATGGAAATTTTTTGCATGATTTCACATGTATAATTTAATATCATATGGCTTGCTTTCTCAAGAGGTACAGTATGTTTGGAAAGGAGAGAGATAATTTGAACTCAAAATTTTACAAATGAATGTTAAAAATTTAAAAATGTAATTGGGAAATGCATTTTCAAAAAGCGTTTTTGCAAAAGTGTTTATCCCTTATATAGTAACAATTTTTTTCTGCTTAACAAAGGTCTATAAAGCACCTGGGGATACTATCAAAGCCACAAACAAGGACTTTTATACAATAATAGTTGGATAAATATTCCATTTTATGAAAGAAATAGCTATACCATTTCTAAAGCACAGAGTCCCATACCTGATTTGAAATCAATAATACTTTGCAGCTACATATCTTTAAGATGTCTTTGTAAATAAAAACAGTTTTCTCTTACTGAGTTCAGTGAGCTTTCTTATGCCTTCCCTATCAGTCTCCCTGTCCTGTTTTTTGCACAGACAATTACCTCCTCCTGAATCCTGTTTTCTTATGGGAACTATCAGACTGAGCAATCCTGGTGTGGCCAATTCCTCTGGGAGGAAATTGGGTAGCCAAGGACCAGAAGTGGAAGACTGTATAGACAGAGCAGGGCAAGTATAATTGAAAAAAGATCAGCCAGGAATAATGATGAGGGTGTTCTGAAAACCCTGTGGGCTTGTATCCCTCAGCTAGTCTATGCCTCATCCATATAGGAATGGAGGTGCCAGCTAGGAAACAGATCAGAGAAATCAAATAGTTTTGTGTGACCCAATTTTCAAATATTCAGAGAAGCAAAAAAAAAAATGCCATGGAAAGAAACTGGTTTGTTTGTTTTTTGTTTTGTTTTTTTCTTCCCACTGAATAGGAAGGTAGATTGTTTTGCTTGAGAATTCAACAATTAAGAAGTGACATTTTATGAGGACATCGCAGTGGCATAAAACATGTCTTAAATATACTAAAATAAATTTTATAAGCACTTATCAAGGACCTACTATAATCTACCAAGGATATCCACAGCATTGCAAAAAAAAGGCTTAAATAGTCTCTGTCCTCAAGAAGAGCACATGATAAATATTATTCAACTTTTCCATCATGGCTAAACTTTCCATTTATGGTCATCCTTTACCATGTGTTTCATCTGGTTTCATTTGTATTATACACTCGTAAGTCCAGGACATAGAATTTTTCCCCCTTCCATACACCTCCTCATGCCACTTCTAGAATGGAAGTTTCTTGAGATCAGAGACTAGTTTTTTAACTCTCTCCTAGCCTAGAAAGTGGAAAGTGGGTACTTAATTAGTCTTTATTGAATTGAATTGTTTTGGTGATTTCACAGGAGTAGGGAAACTCCCTGGGCAAATTCAGATCAGCAACTTGGAAGCTTCTTGTTTTAAATCAGAGTTTCCTGGTAAGAATGAGAGGTTGTGACTGTTCCAGGGTCACACAAGTGGCATAATGAAAGGCTGGTATTCCTGCAAAAAAATACTGAGCCTCTCTGTCCACTAGTCCAGGCTGTTTATCAAAAGTCAGAAATATAATTAAACATTAATAGTGGGAAAAGAGGGTGGGAACTAAGTTTCTGGACTTATAAGTATTATAAATAAGTATTGATTCAGAGCTGTTGAAGAGGCTGTACTGTCATTCAAGTCTCATACAGCAGAAAAACTATCAAGTAATAACCTTGATTTAGACACATGGAGAACAAGATGTTCTAGTTGTTCAGACTGACTTCACAGAATATACAAGGTGATTAGGACAGGAGACAATTAACTGAACTGTCAACTCAATTTGGGGATCATGAAAACTTTCTATATTTAGATTTGGAAAATCATCATGTCGGTGCACAAGCAATTAGCTTTTGACTGTTCATTAGCAATTAGCAGCAGCCAGGGGTTAAGGACTAGACTTCATTAGAAGACCCCAAACCATAGATTCCTATCCAAAGAACAAAAGCAAGTCTGGAGAGACTATAGAGAATAACATATTTAGTCACTCTAAAGCTTTCTCCACCACCGAACTATTTTAAAAATAAAATTGCTATAGCAACTTTCCTAGGAGTGTTATGTTTTAATAATGGCTTTCCCTAAAGAAAATGAGCTAAGTTACAAAAAAGAGATTCCTAGAAGTTTGAAGTAAAGGTTTGGGAGAGGTAAGGATTTATTTTGAGTGAATAAACTGCCAAGCACTAAGAAAATTCTGTGCCCTTGAAAACCACCATTATCTGATGTCCTCATTTTGTTTGAGGCAGTATCCACAAAATAGAGCCATTTTCTCAATTAACATGCCTCATGGTTACTCCATATCTCTGCTTGATAGAGAATTATGAAAAATGTTTGCACTGCTGTGCCTGACTGGACAAGCTGAAAACTAATACCTCTGGTAATGAAGCTGAGTTAGATGAAATAAAATTAAGGATGAGAGGTCATTATAAAATGTGCTATGTAGAAGACTTCTGTTTACATTTAAATATAAGTACATGTAGATTGAATTTTAAATGGCCTGTAGGGTCCATCCCATGGAGCATGCTCAAGAAGGGGTCATTCTTAGTTTTAGTCAACTGCATAATACCTTTGGGCTGAGTTTCTAACACATGGTATTCAGGATTAAAGGCAAGCTAGAAAGAGCTCAAAGACTGAAGTTTAATGTGTGGAGCTGGCTGGCAAGAAAAGAACTTTCTCGATCACAGAGGATGACATGTGATAAAAGAATAGGCCTACACCTGATTGTCTTACCAGTAGCTTGTACCAGGAATCATTTAAATAGTGCAAAGCTGAGGTGAAATGTGAATTGCCTAAGTAGCTATCCTACAAACTTTTTATGTTCTGACAAAGTTTAAGTATTAGGCTCCCTGCTATTGTCATAGTAGCTGTAGATTAAGTTGCAAAATCCTGTTTCAGTGTGTTTTTGTCTAATATGGGATTGTGAAGCTTTTTTTATGCTTAGGGGTGAAAAGAATAGCCCAGATAAGTGATTTGTCCAGGATAACATGTCTAGTAAGTGTCAGAATTTAATAAGTGTCAGAATTTAGATTTGAACTCATCTTCTTTACTCCAGAAATGTTTAGGATTTCTTTTGTCTCATACTGATCAGGAAGAAATCACCTGCCTGTTTAAACAATCCAGCTAGCAGCTGCTGTGTGGGGGTGTAAAATCAACAACAACCAGCTCACAGAATGCTGCAAACCCAAGTTCTTTTGATCTGCTTTACTAAGGAAAGCAATGTTAATGGGTTAACAATCTCAATTTAATCCAGCACACAAAAACCATTCTCTTAGTTCAGGGGAAAAAGCCAGCACCCTGAATTTCAGAGCAAATACAAATAAATTACAAACATCAACAGAGAGATCAAATACAATTCATAGTTACCAACATCTCAGTTCAGCTAGGGAGCTCATAACAACGCCTGGCCCAGAGTCACACGCGCCATTACTGCTGTGGTCAGAGCTCCAGATAAGAGAAAGCAATCCCTGGTTTTCTATCTTTTTCAGGGTCAAGGGTGACTCACACATGCGACTTACCCACATGACCTAAAATTGTCACAAAGAGGCGACTTAAACCCAGGTGGTCTAAAAGCCTGTGATGTCACAAACATGTCACTCAAACCCATGTAAGTTAGGCTTTCCCTTGAGGCAAGGAGGTGGAAAAGGACTCCTAATTTAATCAAGGAAATAAAGGCCAAACTCTTCAAGGGCACTTGGTTGAACTAAGTGCTAAGAACCTATTTTAACTGCCAACACCCCCCCCCATGCCTGATTCATATTGCTTATAAATGATCTTTCCTGTTCTCCTTTTGGGGGGAAGTTCTAGACGTGAACATTCAACTAAGCTATGAGGGTAGAATTTTAAAGAGCCAAATAATGTCACCACAGTAAACCAAGCCTCCTTTCACTGAAACTTCAGTGTGCCCAGGACTGAATCAGATCTAAACCTCAAGCCTGAGTATAAAACAGGGTTTAGTATACCTACCTCTTGTGGGCCCAGAATCCTCAGAGTTAGGATTATTACAAAACTAAATGTAAGTTGTTAATCATATGAAAGATTGGCTAAATTATCACCCCAAACCATAAGTTTGATCAGGTCTTATTTTTAATGGCCAATTTTGTAATTTGCCAGAAAAAAAAATATGTTCTCCTGACTGCATTTCTCTGAAATAATGGTGACAACCAGACCAGCCTCAGAAAATATTCCAAGAATATCACAACACATAAAGATAATTTTTTTTATTCTCCGAAGTGCCTGAGAATTTCAGTAATCTGCAGTCCATACATTGAAACTTTTAGAGCCTCAGTTTCCTCATCTGTAAAATGAGGGGTATTAGATAATATCTAAGGACTCTTCCCACTCTAAGTCTATGATATTCTGAATTCATTATTTAAATTAGTTAATAGAAGAAATTTTTAAAATCTATCAATTCATAAGTTAGTGACTGTCTGAGGCAAGATTCAAACTCAGGTTTTCAAAGTCCAGACTGCACGTCCACTGCTCTAATCCCCCACATAACACTGTCATAATTATTTAGACCAATTCCTATTTCGTAAAGCTCTTTGGGTTGAGGTATGCTGAGAAAAAAATAATGGCTGATTAGATTATGTATCCTGGAACAAGGGGTGGAGTGTGTTGGTAAGCAAAATGGGCTCTTAGCACTTAGTTGGCTTTTGTTTCCTTTGAGTAATTCAGTGTATTTCATTGAGCCTTACTAGGTGCTAAGCCCCAGGCCCAAACCCCTATTAGGTGTAAAACCTATGTGGGTGTACATTGGTAACTAAGATGGGGCCCAAGGTGAGGTTAACTCAGGGGAGGGCCTAGTTTACATATGAGTTTGAATGATAGGTCTGGGATATCAGAGGCTCTTAGACCACATGGGTTTAAGTCATCTCTTTGTGACAATTTTAGGTCATATGGGTGAGTCGCATGTGTGACTCACCCTTGACCCTGAAAAAGATATAAAACCAGGGATTGGCTTTCTCTTCTTTGGAGCTCTTACCCACAGCAGTGGTGTTGCGCATGACTCTGGGCCAGCCCCTTTCATGAGCTCCCAAGCTGAACCTAGATGTTGGTAACTATGAATCTGTATTTGGTCTGTCTGTTGATGTCTGTAATTTGTTTGTAATTTGCTCTGAAGTTCAGTTTGCTGGTCTTTTCCCCTGAACTAAGTGAATGATATTTGTATGCTTAATTAAAATAAGCTTGTCAACCCCTTAACGTAGCTTTCCTTAGTTAAGCAGATCAAAAGAACATGTGCTTTTGCAGTGTGCTGGTAGTGGTCTTGTTGTTGGGCTTATGTAGGTGCTTCACCCTCACAACAGCAGCTAGCCGGATTGTTGCAACAGTAAGCTAAAAGATTTATACCTATTCTACTAATTATCCTGCAATTAAATGACAGGAGATTATGTCCTGTACCAGACTGGTAACTCATCTTCAATTTATGATCTTAAAGAGGTGCCTGGGGCACTGAGAGCTTAAGAGACTTGTCCAGCTTCTCAGAGCAGTGTTATCAATACAATTAATTACATCATTTTATTAATATGCATACTGATTCAGTCACAGATGAGTTATGATATACATTTGGTAGAAGGTGTTCTCACATGAGAAGTTCTCTCATGATGAAATTGTAGTTAATTCAGATATTGGTATAATAAATTTCTTTACCTTAAAAAGAATTCTGTCAATTTAGCATTCTTCTACATGTATATACATGGTATCCCAAAAGTCTCAGTGCAGCATGAAGATTTTTTGCAGTACTCACAATATATAAAATATATTTTTTTGTTTTATAAGAAAATAAAGCATGTCTATTAATTTTGAAGGTGACAAAAATGCTGGGGGAACAGATGATGTGCTGATGAATTTCTGAATAGAGACTTTTTTCAACTATCTTGATAAGCTGAAATTTGGGGCCAGTGTAAAAAATATGAATTTTAACGAGGACCAAAGTAAAGTACTGAATGTGGGTTTAAAAAAATCCTACAAGTATATAGTACTTGCCATGTAAAGATCTAAAGTTCTGGCTGGGTTTAATGAACCTGTAAGTTTACAAAGCAGCATGAGGTAGCTGTCAACAAAGTCCATAAAGTCTTGAACTGTACTAACAAGAAATGAAATATTTAGATTAAGGGAGGTAATTGTCCAAGTGCACAGATCTATGCACCAGGCAGGCCATATGAGTTCTGGCTGTCATAGTTCAGAAAGGATATTAGCCCCCTGTAATTTATGTATGATAGGCAACCAGAATAACAAGTACTTTGTCATCCAAAAAACTGGTAAATGAACTTTCATCTTTCAAGTAGGAGATGTAGAAGATTCAGAAATAAAGAATAGTTGTTTTCAAATGTGTTTTTTTAAAACTATAGGATGGAAAAGAAATTAGTAAGAAAGGCAAGAGTAGGAACAAAGGTAGAAGCTACAGAGGGGCAAATTCTAAGTGTAAGGAAGCACAAGGTAAACATTAAAGCTATCAGAAAAGTAAGGGACTGTATTAAAAAGTCATGGACTTTTCAACACTAACAATAATGCAACAGAAGCTGAGTGACCACCTGTCACAGATGCTTTGGAAGGCATTCCTGATTTGGGTTAAAATTGTGCTACATGATCTTTAAGGTCCCTTCCAAGTCAATGATTCTATGATTTTGCATACATTTCTTTCTAATCTGCCATTTTACATTTTTTTGCTATGATTTTGTAAGGCAACAGTCATCACTTGAAGCCCTCAAAATTGAAAGCTTTTTAATAGATAATTGAATTTGTTCATGCTAGTTTGAAAATTAAGATGAACTGGGGGACAATGGTGTGAGCATGATAAATTTATTAGTCTCATAATAATCAGCAAACTAGGTCAATGGCCTCTCTCAATGTCTAAAGACCATAAGGCAGGGTTACTGCCTTCGTATAGTTTTGGGGAGTACCAAGTTAGGTAGATAGGGGAGACAATGTGATTAGTTGTAGCATAGACAGTATCAAGGTGGTGGGGCAAAATGATTGGTTACATCAAGGAAAGTGGGCTAACATCAATGTGGTGCTAGTAACCACTTCTCTCTGTTTTAGAGGAATGTTTGATTGATTTATTGGATTTATCTGCATATAGTAGACCTTGTTAGTGGACCTGAGTAAACCTAATCCCTGACACCTCCATTTGTTAGGAAGATAAGGCTTTTTTTAATGTCACAAAGACAATTCAGGGAAAAGGTATTCTCTTAGAGCTAGCTTCAGTGCTTAAAGATAACACCAGACATCTTGGTATTTTCCCAGAAGGTAAAGGTATGGTAGTGTAGTATTAATGTGATTAAAGATATTTTATACATATCCAATGGGCCCCAGGGGGCAGGGCAGGAAAGCTTGATTATATATCTTTGTTTGTAAGTAGGCCTAAAGCCTCTACTTACTAGGCACTAAGTCGATTGGGCTGTGAAGCCCTCAGAGCCCTAAAGGAGAGTTGCTAAGACCAGAGCCAATGGTATGTGCACAGAGATCTAGTCAGTCATGAATTCAGCCAATCAGAGACCTGAGTTCTAGCCAATCAGACGCCAGCTTGGACTGTCAGCCAGAACTGAGAGCAGCAGAATCTGCAGAGAACTACAGAAGTCAGAATTTAGCTCAAGGAGAAGAAGAAGGAACTTGGAGTTGATGGAGCTGCAGAGAAAACACGGAGCTGAGAGTGGAAACCAGGAAACTGCAGGGAGAACACAGAGTTGAGAGTGGAAACCAGGGGACTGCAGACCAGAGAACTGAGGGAGGGAGAAAACACAGGCAAGCACACAGTTAGGATTCCTGAGTGTTTATGGGAAGGCCCTAGCAGAGGGGAAGGTTACAGAATGGTTTGGTTCCTTGCTATACTGTGTTATAATTTCCTTGTTGCTACATTGAGGTAGGCTTACTGGTTTCGGAATATAATTACTGCATTGGAGTAGCTAGTCTTGAGATTTTATCCTCTGGAGTATGAATAAATGTTATACCTCTTCTGCCTTCTACATAGAATTTTTCACACTTTGAGAATCTGAACCATACAGGCATGTTCATGGTCATCCTCAAGGTCATGAATCCTGCCTTACTGATACAGGTAAACAGTTTTTCCCATTAATTATAACTTTAAGCTAACAGATGAATGCTGAATTCCTGAGTTCAATTCAAGAATATAGCCAGGTGGATGCAGACCCAATTATAAAATTAATGCAGCATAAAATCAGTTACATTTAGAATCAATACAGTAGAAATCAATAAAGAAGAAATTAGCGGTAATATCAATCTTTATATTTTCATTCACTAACAATTTGGGGTCACTTGGGTGTTACTAAGTAATTTGTTTATGGTTAAATAATCATGATCATCCATATTAAATGTAACATAATATGGATGTGGAAAAAGTAAGAAAATGATTGCATTTATACTACCTCCTGAGAAAACAAACAAATTTACACAGTTTCTACAGATCAATCAAAAGTCATTTATTAAGTTCCAAAAGACATTGTGCTAGATGCTGAGGACACAAAGACAAAACAAAGCAAATCTCAAAAATGTGAGAGTTTCTTCTAGGCTGGGCCGGGTTCAGGACAGTCCCCTTGTAGTTTAGATTTGATGCTGGAACAAAATATGACACTTGTAGATCAATCAACATTTAACAAAAGGAGATTTTCTCAGCCATAACAAGAAAAATATATCAATAGGGAGAGTCAATAAGGACACCATGAGTTGACTCTGCTGAGTGAAGTTCACACCATGAACTTCCAATCAAGCATCTGAAAGCCCATCCAGTGGTTTACTCAGTAGATGGTGACATGTAGTCACTGGTCAGAGCTTTTAGCACCCCTAAGCTAGCCAAGACTTGAGAAATGTCTCATACTTTGTTAAAAAACAAAACAAAAGTGAAAACACAACTTGCATTAAGGGTTGGGTAGAATTAAGAAATTACTTCTACAACAGGGTTTTAGTGGACTGTGTTTCAATGGAATTCAGAATGATGTGAAAGTCAAAAAAGGCTAAAATGATCTTGGGTTACATTAAGAGAGGCATGGTTATGTGGAGCTAACAATCCAATTGTACTCTGCTCTCATCAGAAGCCATTGAATCCAACCCCTTCATTTTACACATGACAATATAGTAAGGCTCAGAAAAATAAAGTTACATGCTCAGGGCTACACATCTAGTAAAGTTTTGAGGCAGAATTTGAATATAGATCTTTCTGTCTTAAAGCCAAGGGTTAGTCTATCCACTAAGCCATCTGACTTGAATTTTCAAGACTTCACCAGAACCTTGCTAAAAACCCAGTCAGGTTTGGGGTTTACAAAATGGAAGTCTCCTGGTTCAAACTCTTCTTTCTCCAACTACAATGTCAGCATTGTGCTTACTCAGTTGCTTTCTTAATCTACTGTACCTATCAGAAAACAAGATCATCTGTACTGATTGAAGACAAGATTTGATACTATTTCCTATCTCGGTGACATCAAACTCAAATAGAAATGGGAGCCACTAAAGCAAACATAAGGATCCCTGCAGGTCATACATTGACTTAGTTTTAAATTGTAATATTATCTATATTTGATTGCATTTTTATTTATGTTGTACATTGTAATATGATTCAGGTCTCCTTGGGGAGTATTGTGGTCTGCAGATGGCCTGCTGGCCATTTGATTCCTCTGGGCCGGCTCACAAGTGAATGTTCAACTTCTCACGTGGGCAGTGTGGCTGTGTCTACTGAAAGCTATTCCCCCCTTCCCTACCACCCCTACCCTCAACAAGGAACTCTAGGGATTATGGAGGTGTCTGAACATTAATGCCAGATCCCTAAGGTCCCAGCAAGCCTCCAAAAAGTACTAGTGGCTTTGAGGGAAGGAAATTCCTGGCTAATGCTTAAAGTCAGCAGCCTTGTCTCAGACAGTGCTAACAAGCCAGATTCATTACTTTAGTGAGTAGAAGTCCTACCAAGCTGCCTAACTTATACTGGCAAGTTGTCTACGTGTTTCCACCATTGTAAATTGACCATGTGATAGGGCAAGGTGACTTTTATTAGTCCTACCTGTTAGAGCAAGTTTGCTCTACTCCTGATTCATATACTATACATTCTATTCACAAATGGAGATCATCCTGCCCATCCATATGTAGTTGAAAGCCAGAGGACCTGAGTTTCATTTACTACTTCACTCTTCCTAACAGTGTGAAGTAAGGCAAAGAACTTAACCCCTGAGTTTCATTTTGATCATTTATATAACGAGAGATTGGAATTAGATGATGTGGAAGGTATGTTCTAGCTGAGAAACTTTGAACATATATGTTGGCACTTCCTGCTATGCTGCTATGACAAGAAGTACTAGATATATTGTCAATTGAAGTCATATGCAGGCTAACATAGTAAAAATATTCACATCACCATGAATCCCAATCAAAACCATCAGGAGAAAAAATAAGATATTTCACAGAATTTGAGAACTGGAAGCAAACTCAAAGACTAATTAAACTGCATTATTTGACAGATGAAATTAAGGATCAGAAAGGTTAAATGACTTATCAACGTCATAAGACTATGCTTCAAAAATCCATCTTTTCCCTTAAGATGAAGATCAGGCACCATTTTCTATACAAAATCTTCCTAATCCCACCAAACACTATCGCTCTCACTGCTAATCCACCTTTTATTTAAGTACTTTGTATATATTTTTATTTAACTTTATATTTATGTTGTGCGTGTGTATTTATAGCATCTCCCTCATTAGAATACAAGATCATTTTGAAGAAGACTTATTTCATTCTTTGTATTTTTGTACTAAGTGTCTAGCAGTGTATCTCTCTCTCTTTCTCTCTCTCTCTCTCTCTCTCTCTCTCTCTCTCTCTCTCTCTCACACACACACACACACACACATGCACACACACACACACACATAGGATTTACCATCAGGTAGAAGACTCCCTAGTTATGGCTCTGTTGATCTCTAAGTCTCCTGCCTCTACGTTGATCATGCTATGATTTTAGTAAGAAAGTTCTCAAATTGTAATAAAGTGATTATATATATTTATATTTTCTTTTAAATTGCAACATTCTTTAAATATTTTATTTGAATACTATTTATTAAGCAGTTAATTCTCCTGCCCTGCCTATAAGTTTAATTATCATTTGTATGTGGATAAGGCCAAGACCCATAAATCCAACCCCAGTTCTCTCTCTCTATAGCACCAGTCCCAAATAACCAACTGCCTAGTGGATATTTCAAGCTGGGTGTCCGAGAAATATCTCAAATTCAATATGTCCAATGCAAAACTCTTCACTTCACCCACCAAACCCTTCCCTTTACTGAATTTACTTATTTAGGGCAAGATCATTACCATTCTCTCAGTCACTCAGATTCATAGCTTCAGAGTTATGCTCGACACATCACTCTCCCTTAGTCCACACTTCTAATCAGGTGTCAAATATTGTGCTTTTGCCACATCTTTTGTACCCAACCCCTTATCTATATCCTCACCATTTCTCGCTTTGTCACTTGTAGTCACCTCCCAATTGCAAGTCCCCGCTTTAATTTCTTTATGTTTATTTGCTTCTACATCAACTGAGATATTTAAATGTCAACTCCAATAGATTGTAAGTCTTGTGAAAATAGAAAGTCTTTCTTTCTTTCTTTTTTCTTAGTATCTCCAATGTCTACAATAGGCTTTGAAACACACACAAAAATAAAAAAAGATATTTAATAAATATGTTCTAATTAGTCTATTAATTTTTATAGAAAAAAAATCACAATTGACTATAGTGTGTCCTATAGCAAATGCACTTACTTACATACAATTATAGGAAACCTAGATATCTAGGCTGTGGAAGTATAGTTGTAAGCACACGTATTCACATAGTAGTAGTCATTTCACAGCATTTTCCCCAAAAGACTTAATCTAGAAAAGATTGGTCAGGTATATTGAAATAAACTTTTTTACAAATATCAAAATATTTGGTCTGTTCTTAAGGTCATATGATTTAATTATGCCTAAATATATTAGCTTTATAGTTCCCAATTTATGTACATTTTAAAAATCATCATGCATACCATTTAGGAATCAGTTTTCTTATAATATATACACATATTGTATATGTACACACACATATATGTGCATATATGTATGTTTGTACATATGTGTATATGTGTAGATAGATATATAGACATAGCTATTGCTATTGATATGTATCATTTCCTGTTCTCATTACCTTCAAACATGAGTCCAAAGTTGTAACGGTACATCTATCCCATTGTATTGCGGGTGGAATTTTAGATTTATAGATTATATAGGCCTTTTTCTTCACTTGTACTCACCTGGATACTTGGAGGGATATCATTAACAATATTTTACCTCAAATTTCATTTTTCAGACCAAAGAAACTCTAGTCTTTTTCATTTTCATTTGTACTGAAGCCTCTCTAGAAAGTTAAGCTGTTTTAATTATCCTTTCTTAATTCTGTTATTCCTTCCTGAATGTGGTCAGAAACATTTATAGGATTCCAGATGTGGATAATCCCCAATGATTTTATATAAAATTAGAAAGTTATCTATTTTGCTTCTGTTACCCTCCCTGATGAAGTCCAGAAATTGTTTAAATGTAGCAGTCCTAGTATATGCAACATCTCTCTCCTGGGGTTATAACTGATTTCAGGAAAATTCACCATATTGAAACAAACACATCTGTCTTTTACCCTTTAATCCAAGGAATCATGCTCAAGAGCTCTTTGATTTTCCAGATAGACTTAATATGTTTACACCTGAAAAGCCACTGCTTAACTCTGCCAGAAATGGAGGGGGGGGGAATTCAATCAGAGACCACAATTAAAGATTTTTGAATTGCATGTCCCAAATATTCTTTTCAGAAAGTCTGCATTACCTGGCATGATTGCACTATGTGAAAGGAAGATGGAAATTCAAAATATAAACTTGGCATCATTCAGCAATGTCTGTTTAGTAATGACAAAACATGTTGTCAGTAAATTTTAAACAGCTGTGTTGTCTCTCTTGATTACTAGGATAAAAGAGAGAAATCAATAATTTTGTGGACATAAGTTTCAATCTTTTGTGAAGGACTTTGTCATATTTTCTGAAGAACTTTAACTCCATTATGTTTCTTGACAAACTATTTGTGTTTTAGCTATATTAAAGTTATCCAATCTTTTTATATGACTGAGATATTGAACAAACAAAATGCTCTTACATGCTATTATAGTTTCAGCACTTTTAGCATGCTTTAACATAAAGCATTTTTATGACAACCATGTCTACATTTGTTCTTACTTCCAAACAAGACTCTCTTTTATCCCTATTAATATGAATATGAAATTTAATTTCATTCAATTTAAAAATCATTAATTATATACTATTTGGAAAAGTAGAGTATGGGCTCTATTTACCCAGATATTCTGGCATACTCACGAATAAATGTTACCATTGGCCATTTCTTTTCTTTGTTATAGAAGCAGCTATTTGGCACAATGGTTATAATGCTAGACTTGGAGTCAGGAAGATCTGAGTTCAAACATGGTCTCAGTCACTTAACTACCTGTAGACCAGGAAAGTACTTAACCTCTATCTTACCCATTTCCCTTATCTTTTAAGTAGGGAGATAAGACATGTACACAAATGAAAATAGTACTTCATAAATATAAAAAGGAGACAGAAAAACATGTAGTGGAAAGCTGTTGATTAGGGCATCTCTCATCAACTGATTTGTCACTCATTTGTAATTCTCAAGGGCTGGTTGATAAACAAAATGGGCCTATAAGAGAGACAATGAAAAAATTAAAATATTTAGTTTAAAGGACTTATATTTTCCTGATCTTCATGAGGAATTTAAAAAAAAAAACTTCTTTTGTCAAGATTGATGGAGTTAGAGACTGACTTAAAAGCTTCTCTCTCATACCCCCAACAACCGCGTCATACTGGAAGATGGAACTATCCTTGGTAATCATACCTTATCAGTAACCTGGAGTGATAAGATCCTGTGACAAGGCCAGCCACCTCTTCATTTCTCACCAGGCTACACTTCTTTGTATTATTCCATTAAGACTTCAGATCAGAGAACTTCTCCATGCCCTACTCCACTTCTCATCCCAGTTTCCTTTTGTGTGTTGTCATCCTCTAACATCTTCCTTATGAGTGGTTACAATTGAGCCATGGAGAAGAACAGGCCCAGTGAACTAAACTGAGCAACTCGTTGAGCAGAGGGGGAGGAGCCAAGAAAATCATAAGGAGAAAAAAAGACACTGAAGATTGGGAGTATTAGAAACATGAGTTATATTGGTCATGTGTGTTTTCAAGGGCCTGGCCACTCTTTCCACCAATGCTGTATATACTTAGGGGAGAATGTGCCCCAGATTTATGAGGGGAGTCTTTTGTTACTGCTGTTCACATCATGCCATCTTAATAAATACATACATTTTGAGCCAAATTTGTCCTCTGCCAAGCTATTTATGGGAAACATGCCAATGGTAGTTTGCAAGCTATAGTTTTACAGGACACAGATCACCTTGAACTTTGGGTAGTTGCCCTTTTCCTAGGGACCTACCAACCTATGAGTGCAAGTTGTGAAACAGTAGTCTCAAAAGGTGTTTGACATACACACAGATAAAAAACAGTTACAGTGTACGATAAAGGTAAAGGTAAAAAGTGCTAGAAAAAAGTGTCATGAGCAATTTGAGGAGAGTGATAATTTGAGGGGAAGGAAGGAGAGCAGGAGTGTTTATTGCAAAAAACAAGTGTCACTTGAACTCTGTCATGAAAGAAGACAAACGATCATGTTTTCTAGGCATGGCACATATTTTGTGTAGGAGAATGAGACTGGGGGAATTTGAACTCAATGGTTTTCAAGCATTTTGGTCTCATTAAACTCTGAAAATTTTTTCAGGACATCCAAAAGAATTTTCATTCTATGTGTTATATTTATTGATGTTAATTTTGTTAGAAATTTAAAACATATTAGAATTATTCTGAAAATAATTTTGACCTAGGGCTTCCTGAAAGGGTCTCAGAGACTGCCAGGGCTCTCTGGGCCAAACTTTGAGAATTTGTGTTCTAGTCCCTTTGACCTGGAAAGCTAAACTTTATGTGACTATTTCCAGACTAGATCCATTCCCCAGTGGTTGGAGGGAGCATATATAGGCGCAAAGAGCAAATGATGAATCCATATGTGTAACAACTGTGCACCAAATTAATTATGTCATCTTCGGAGTGCTTTCTTACCTGGCTTACTTCTAATGGATATGTTCATAGGGGCTAGGACTTAGTCTTGATTGGCTCATTTGAAAATCATAATTTACTTTCTATATATCATGTATTAATTTACCAGTGTTATAGCTCTTATCCAGGAGGCTCTGTCATTTTCCAGAGTTTGATGAAATGAATACAATCTCATTCACAGATAAGAATATCTGGAGGACTTCACCATCCATAGGGAATCCTTATTCAATTTGGACTCTCTGCTGAATCTCCTCAATGACAGTGAAGACTTTTGGCTATCATATGTCTCCCTGTTTTATGTCTTGCTTGACATGATGCTTGAAGGGTTTTCAAATAAGCTGAATCTTGTCATTATATCATTTAATGAACTTTGATAGAAGCATTGGGAAGAAACTGATTGGAGGAGAATTTTTAAGGTTGTGGTTTTATTCTGTTAAATCAAGAGTTGTTTTATAGTTTAAAATAATAAATGCATTGGGATCTTTTATTTTTTATATGCAAGAGTAGTAGGAACAACATCTATTAGATTCACTATACTTATGACAGGCTTGTTTTTTCCCTAAAATAAAGGGAAACCATCCCTTATGATCACATTGGTCCACTGACACAGCTTCCTGGTCACCCATGCCACAGAAAGCATAGCTCAGGCAGAATCAGTGTCTTTCAGGTTTTATGAATGTTTTGAACCAGCTGTTCTCTGTATGGAGATGAGAGGGGCTATAGCTACCTGAACCAGTACTGTATCTTTGCTGAATGTTCTTTACCATTATTAAGGAAATTTAATGTTTGTTTATGTTTTTGTTAATTATTTCATTTAGTTATCTGTTTATCTATCCAGCCATTCATTCATTCATTCACTTATTTGTAATCTATCTCTCTGCCTGTCTTCCTCTTTGTTAGTTCATTACTAAATGTTACATGGTTTACTAATTTTTCATTTGCTACAATCCCAAGACTGAACCCGTAGACCAGACTGAGCTATTCTTGGCCTGCAATAATAGAAGCATCTCACTGTATCATGTTCTGATAAGACCTTATCTAGAAGAGTGTGTTTAGTTCTGGGTACCACCTTTTTGGAATGGCATTAATAATCTAGTACTTGCCTGAAGAGAGGGAACTGAGATAAAGTCCTGTAGATCATTTCATTAGAGGATTTGCTGAAGAAAATAAGGGCATTTAGCCTGGAGAAGGGAACACTCACAGAAGACATATTATAGATGTCTACAATTTGAAGAACTACTTTGTTGAAGAATAATTACATGTTCTGTGTTTGATTATTATGAAAGGCAAAAAACATTGGGTGGAAGTTGTAAAGACACAAATTTGAACTCAATGAAGTGAATATCTTCTTACAAATTAAAGCTTTCCCAAAAGGGACAGAGTTGCCTTAAGTGGTAGTGAGTTCTTCCTGGAGTTCTTAAAAATCAGGATAGATGACCTCTAGTCAGAGACCTGTTAGAAATACATCCTGTCCAAGTAGTGATAAGGCCAAATTACATTCTTTCCTTCCAAGTCTGAGTTTCTCAGAGGCCATTGGTCTTAGATTCCATCTGTCAATTTAGGACTTTGACCATTTCTAGGTCCCATAGGACAACTGCATTCTTGGATTCTAGAACCAGCCACAGACGAAAATGCAGAGCAAAGTTTGTCTTCATTGTACTCCTGTCTTACCCTTTCAATGTAAGTCTATTTTCTGGCACCAAGCCCACTCAAACCTTCACTTCCCAGATGCCTAATCCTTTTCCCATTCTCTTATGATTTTCCTTTCAGCTAGTTGCCAATAAATCCCTTTAAGGGGTTTGGTGTAAATGCCTTAAACTGTTACTTATTTCAGAAACTTTTTTAACATCAACACTATGTGAGATCAAAAAGCCTTTCATTCTTTCAACAAATATTTATTAAGTGTTTAACTTATTGAAAGAAATCAGCCAGAATCCAAAGAAAATACAAAGATAAAGTGAAGCATGGCGTGACAGTTTGTGGCAGGGGTCCTCTTTAGTACCCTCAAACTACACAGGTAGTCAACAAGTCAGAAGGCTAGTTCCAGAACTGATAATGTAGAAATGTTCATCTAAATAGTATGTTTCATATTTTTTTTAAAAACTATTTTTTATTAAAACAGAACTTAAGAAAATGTTAAATAAACATAAAATTTAAAGATAATAATACTTGACTCAACTTTTTAAGGCAAATTCCACAGGTGAATATTTTGATCTACTTTCACCAGTTCTTAATAATTTATGGTCACACTGACAACATACTTGGTGTCAAAAACCCTTCTTAGCTTTTAATACAGTTATTTGTTTTTTGTCCTCAAAACTCTCAGCTTCTCTTTCATCTAGCACAGTACTGAATTCTCTTAGAATTCTGATCCCATTCTCTCCTGAATTTATTTTTAAAATAATAACAAAAGGCAGAAAGATCCTGCCTCTCTTCCTTGTTCCTATAGTTCTTGCTCTTCCTGTATTATGTCTTCTTTGTTAGAGACACACGCTGGCCCATGCCTTGCTATTAGAACATTATGAACCTGTTTCACTCCCACAAGCAATAGAAAACTTCCCCCCCCCCCAGCTTTTTTTCATCAGGGAAAGAGCTCTATTTCTCAGGAATAGAACCTACTTAATAGAGAGTGCTAAAAAATAAGTGTTTAGAGATTCTATGAAGAAAACTTAAGTTATTTATTTTAAAAATACAAGTATTTATTTAGCATTAAATGTTCTGCCCTGTATGAAAGACATACATATCATAGAAAATAAATTAACATAAACTGCAAACCTTTAAAAATGCAATATAAATGTTAGGTATAATACAGTTCCTCATTTTTATATGCAGGTGATCCTCATTTAGTAAACGTTATGACTGGTTTCAGCAACAGATTGCATCCTTTGTCTGAGAACCCTGCAAATTAACCATTGAGAATCTGAGGACCATTTGTCCTCCAAAAAGAATTATTTGTTCATATTAAACAAGGAATAGATAAAAGCAATATGTTAAAGGGCCTCACATACCCTCTGTAAAGCCCTTATTCGTCTGCTAATTGTTTTCTCTATGAAGAGGATATAGCAGAAAACAAAGGAAAACAAGATGAAAGAATGGCTGGGGCAGGGAGGGAAGAGGAAGACAAAGGGTATTTAAAACAATATAATTTTTAGGTCACCCTTCAACATTAATTTAGCTGTTATTACTCTAATTTTAACACTTTTGCACAATGACCAATGAGTAGGAGCACTATTGGAAGGGCCACACCATCAGTATAGCACTGTCACAAAGATGAAGCCAGGAAGCAGAAAGGAATCATGCCAGACAATTTCATCTAAATTGGAAGACTTCTTCCTTAGAGTGAGTAACCAAAAACTTCATCTTATCATGTGTGCCTGCAACTTTTTGGGGATGTTTGTCATCTTCCTTGTACTTATCTGGTGAAGTGTAATCCAATCTCTTCCAAAGTATTCATTGTGGATTGCCAATGGAAGCAAAATGATTACTAGGGGTGAGGGAAGAATTTCCACTTTATCTTGATGGCTGTTATAACAAAGAAGAAGGCTGCAGGTTTTCCTTTCTTTCCTCTCCTCCTAAAATCTGGAAATTAGTAGGAGCAATGACAAACACAAGCTAAGTAAGAGCGAAGAGCCGAAGCCATTGAGGGCACCTGATCCCCATCAGACTGAAATTTGCCCAGTCAGTGGCTGACACCACAAGCTACAAGAGTCAGAGGTGCATGAGGTGGAGGATTCAGGGCCTAGGAGGCTGCAGCTGGAGTCATGGTGGAGATCAAAGAGGGTACAGGGACATGGAACCCATTGGATTGACACCTGGTTTTGCTGTCTCTCATATCTCCCTCCGGTGGTAAAATATTTACCATTTTAGATTGTGACAGTGACTGTAACAGGTAGTGGTGTTGTGGTGGAGGCAGAATGGCAACCTGAGTTGAAGCAGACATGCTACCTTCCCATGCCAGACATAGAATGCTACCCATCTAGGCTAAGCTTAAGTACATCTCCATTGTGCTGGAGGCTGGACACTGTCCTCTGTGTTAGGGCCTGAACAGTGTGCCTACTACCCACCTACCCCTATGCTAAGGCCTGAGAGTTATTCCAGGGCCTTAGTATTGTTCTCCCCCCAACCCCATCCTGATGTCTGAGAGTTACATGCCCTATGCTGAGGCAAATGCAGTTTATCTCCCTGATTCATGATTCAATCAATTTTAATATTTGGAAAATCTTAGAATAAAGTTTTGTCTATGCTCATTTCTATCAAAGAATCTTCTATGATCTTATTACATGCATGAGTGACATCTTAATGGTAATAAATCAAATACTGCTTATTGCATTGAAGCCTAGGTTTTTGTTGTGTTGTTGTTATTTTTAAGAAAAAGAGGAAAGGAAAAAAATTGTAGAACCAATACATCAAAAGAAATCTTAAATCACATGCCAACTTCCACACTAGTGGGTTCCTTGCCTCTGCAGAGGAGTTGGAGGAGATGTTTAGACTCTGTCAACTTTTATTTTTTTGGAGGGGCGAAGGCAAGGTAATTGGGGTTATGTGATGTGCCCAAGGTCACACGGCCAGTAAGTGTCAAATATCTGAGGTCAGATTTGAACTCAGGTTTTCTGACTCTAGGTCTGGTGCTCTATTCACTGCACCATCTAGCTGTCCCAACTTTGTCAACTTTGATTTAAAACATTTGCTTCTTCCTGATATTTTCTGCTTGTGATAAGCTGCTTCTTTAGGATCTTCTTTTTGAATACATGGATCTATGTGTCTATATTTAGGCCCAATAAAAAGCCCTAGCAATACACCCATTCTATGTTTATATCCTTTTGTCCTTCATTTACAGGGTTGTTCAGACTCCTAGTTCAATCCTTCTGTGGACTGTTCTCCTCCTGACCCAATTGTGACCCAGATAATTGAGCTTCATCTCTAAAGGGAAAAATTCGCTGTGTTGCTAAATGAGTTGGTTAGAATATAGCTATTGAAAATCCAAGTTATTGACTGTACTAATATGTGTTTTGCCATTTTCCAAAGCAAAAAGAGATCAACGGGTTGAGAAAGCATAGAAGGATTAGAAAATAAAAAAAAAACAAAACCTACTATTCCTAATAATTAAAAAAAAATCCAAGCACATACCTTATTGGTAATGAGCTAGTAATGAAAAATTAATATGTGAACTATCACTATATTTAAAGAAACAATGAAGAGCTTTTTTGTATTAAACTTCAAATAACAGTGTTAAATCAGTTCTCCGTTCATTGCTGGTGGAGAATGAATTATGAAGAGTAAAATCAGTGAGTAAGAAAATAAAGTGTAGATTTTTATATTTATTAGGATTCTTTTTATCAGCAGTAAATGTAATTACCAGAGCCTTCTGCCACATCAGTTTGTCACCATAAAGGTAAAAATTGGAGACCAAACTGAAGACCATTGAATTGCAAAATGTCAGCATGGTGTTCCTTCCATTCTATTGATTCCTTTGCCCTGCAATTTCATGACCCAGCATCATTTACTTCCACATTCATTCGTTACTAATAACAAATTATCTTCTTCATTATTAAGTAGATGGCAGGAGCTTTAATTTCTTTTAAAAAGGAAGCAAAATTAGTGGGAAAGAATTGGATAATGACTATATTATTCATAGGAAAGCGTACCTAATTTATGAGCGCTTCTAGTGTGCTATTTAAAACTGCTCTACCACCAATTAGGCCAATTTAAGTAATGACAGTGACTACTCTACTGTGTCTGAATATTAATTTCATGGTCTACTTTGCACCCTAAAAGGTAAAATGTATTCCTAGTTCATCTGTTCATTTTAAATTCTTTTTTAAGCTAATTTACCAACCTTGCTTACTTTATGGGTGGATTAAATGACCTTCAAACTTAAAGGATAGCAAAATTTATTTCACTATATTAACAAACATTCTTTATAATATCTGTATTTGCATCTTCCTCTTTTTAAAACAAAAAACGATAGCAAGGTTCTCCAAATGCTATTTAAATATCATATTGCACAAATTGGACTTAAACCCTGAAACACGACAAAGCCTTCTTAGTAAAATCTATTAATGAGTATTGTAGTAACAAACACTGTGTGTGTGTATAGAGGGGAAGTAGATTGAAATGCACATTTGTCAGACTAATACAGGACAAAGGGGCAAAGAAATAGACCTAGAATTGAATAGGAATAGATGAGCATACATTAACTTCAGGAAATTGTTCAGTGCTTTCAATGAGCCCAAATTCTCGATGCCATAAAAACTCATCTCCTTTGACTACCAACATTCTCCTGATAATGCTATTTGATTGTGAATAGTGGGATGCTATGAATCAAAAGAAGAATTAAAATTATATGTAACTCAGAGGAAAGATACATGATGGACAAAAGGAGGCTACTATATGTTAATGATGATGACTTCTATGTAAAAAGTGAAAAATTATATTATCAAGGAAATGTTTGCCTGGAAAAGGATTCACTTGGCATGAATCTATCATTCCCAAATTAGTCTGTGTTATGCAAGCTCCTGACCTCAATTTGGGTTTAGGTGACACCACCATGGGCATGCCCCTGGTTGTAAGTTCAGCACCCCTAGCTCCTCTCATCTAACTGGCATACTCTGTAGGTTCAAAGAAAAACAAACAAAAAAAAGATATTCCTCTCCTCACAACTCTCTCAACCTGCGATCTGAGATCCTTATCCTGATTACTCAAAGGCAGGCCTCACATTTGGATAGGAATTGAATCTGAGACGTGGATCCAGGATAGGAATCATGTAGCTGCTGCTTGCATGTTTTTCCTCCTTGACCAGTACCTATTCTCATACTCAGAGTGACTCCTTTCCACAATCCCCTACCTTTAGGAGCAGGTCCTTTTCTCAGCATATAGTATATCTGTGACCCAGCTCTGGGGAATAAGCAACAATACTACCTTTTGACTGTTATTCCTGCTTCATGAACAGTGTCAGACCAATCCTTATTGGCTCTGGGAAGTCCTCTGTTTGTTTTCCAATCCCTGCCCCTGGCCTGTAAAAAGTAATTATTCTAATTTTTCATCAGATTTTCTGATCAGGTCTTCCTTTGGTGATATTCCTAGTAGGTGTAGTTGAGCTGAGCCTTATCGTTTCCTTTTATTCACCCATCTTGGCCGATTTCCCTACTGCTATGCATAGTGAATGAAAGACAACTGATGGAAAGACCTAATGCTATATGCCTTTAATGTAAATACAACAAAAGTAAAATTTCAGTGCTTTGGATAGATCCCTTAGAGGAATTTTGGAAAGTCAGGGATGAAAACTACAGAAAAGTAAGAGATATAATAGTTGACATATACAAGTGAAAGGCAAATCTCAACTGCTGATGAATCCATCTCTCAAAATATGCAAATATATCTCTAAAAATATACAAATATATGTGTATGTATATACATATATATACACATACATACATACGAATATATACTCATAATATACATGTATGCAAATATATGTGTATAAGTATACATATATAGATATCTATATCTATATCATCTATCTAAATCTAACCATATACATATATATACATATAGACACATACATACATGCATGCATACATGCATACATACATACATACAGTAAGGGCATCTAGGTGTTGCAGTGGATGGAGCACCGGCGCCCTCAAGTCGGGAAGATCTGTGATCAAATGTGTAAAACACTTACAAGCTGTGTGTCCCTGGGCAAGTCACTTAAACCTGATTACCTTAAAAATATATTGGCAGTAGCTTGTATGGAACTTCAAATTTATTAAAGTATGTTGTATATATGACAGAATTGGAACTAGAGTGCAGTAATAAGCCTTTGTCCAGGTAGGAGATTTAAGGGACAATAGCTGTACCCTACGTGGCCTCAACCTCAAGGTACTGGCTTTTACCATGGTTATTTTGTTCCATTCTGGCAGCTTATAGATGAATGAAAATCAAGTATTAAGCCTTTAACTTGTAGCAAGCATTGTCCTAAATTCTGGAAATAAAAATACAAAAGTGATGCAGTTACTCCCTAAAAGGACATATTCTAATACAAGGAGAAAATATATGTGGTGATAGGTGGTCAAGGACAGGAGCTTTGGTTTTAGAAGTGACTGAGATGGTGATTGGAACTATAAGGGAACAGATTGAAATGCCCTCTACAGAAGCAATAGCATAACTGTGTTGTTGTTGTTGTTGTTTACAGCGCCCAAATAAAGAATTGGGGGGGTGCAAGTGAGTGGGCAAGTAAGAAGGCATCTAGGGGGGCTGACTGGATGGAATGCGAAATAAGATCTAGGGCCAGGTATAGGATATAGAGAATTACATAGGTTTGTACTCATTCATTAATCAGGAAAACTCAGCCTCAGGTTCCAGGAGCCATATCCCTGATAACCCCATAATCCCTCCTTGTTACTTGGCCTAGGTACAAAATTTGCTAGTCATAGCTCTGGCATAAGAAAGGAAGAAATGTAATAACATTTTACATTTTACCAGTTTACTAATGGAACTATTCAATTGTTTTTAGTTGACTAACAGCGAAAGACTAGTATCCTTTCTTGATATTTCATCTATGTCCATCCTCATTTATATTATGAATCTCTTTTGTGTTGATAAAATTGAAACTCACATTACTTAACGTAGCTGATTAAATGCACTAACAAGATGAAAATTAATGAAACTGCCACTGGCAAAACCACGAGGAAGTCAATAAAAAGTAAAAGTAGAATAGTTACTTTACTAAGCAAAGCACTGTGAGATTATTTTTTTTAATAAACCCATACCCCCACATAATATCCATTGACCAATGCAGACATAAAGAAATAACATCCAGGAAAATAAAATTAAAATTATAATCTCCTTTTTAAAAAATTTTTATTGTTTAATATATTTAGTTTTCAGCATTGATTTTCACAAGAGTTTGAGTTACATATTTTCTCCCCATTTCTACCCTCCCCCCCACTCCAAGATGGCTTATATTCTGGTTGTCCTGTTCCCTAGTCTGCCCTCCCTTCTGTCACCCCACTCCCCTCCCATCCCCTTTTCCCTTCCTTTCTTGTAGGGTAAGATAAATTTCTACGCCCCATTGCCTGTGTATCTTATTCTCTAGTTGAATGCAAAAACTTTTTTTTTGCTTTTGAACATCTGTTTTTAAAACTTTGAGTTCCAAATTCTCTCCCCTCTTCCCTTCCCACCCACCCTCCCTAAGAAGTCAAGCAATTCAACATGGGCCACATGCGTATCATTATGTA
>CM053623.1:360334485-360350193 GCA_028646595.1 Phalanger gymnotis
TCACTCTCATTTCTCTTCCCAATTTTTCCTCTACTTTTCTAACTTGCTTTTCTAAATCCTTTTTGAGCTCTTCCATGGCCTGAGACCAGTTCATGTTTTTCTTGGAGGCTTTCGTTGTAGGCTCTTCGACTTTGTTGATTTGTTCTGGCTGTATGTTTTGGTCTTCTTTGTCACCAAAGAAAGATTCTAGAGTCTGAGACTGGATCTGGGTGGGTTTTTGCTGCCTGGCCATGTTACCAGCCAACTCACTTGATTCTTGAGTTTTTCAGCGGGGTATGACTGCTTGTAGAATACAGAGTTCTGTGTTCCAAGCTTGGGGGGATGCGCCAGCTCTGGCCCACCAGCACTCCTCCTTCCCCAAGAACCCCCAGCCTGGACTGGACTTAGATCTTCAGCAGGCTCTTCACTCCTGCTCTGATCAGCCACTTAATTCCTCCCACCAGGTGGACCTGGGGCTGGAAGCAACTGCAGCTGTAGCTCTCTAGCTGCCCCACCCCGCTGCCCCCGGGGTGGTGGCCCAACTGCGAACTCCCTGTCCCCAGCAGCTTTTGCCACTAACCTTCTCTGTTGTCCTTGGTGTTTGTGGGTTGAGAAGTCTGGTAACCGCTACAGCGCACTGATTCAGGGCACTAGGGCATGATCAGCCAGGTGCCTGGTCTGGTTGGTCTAGACTGCCCACGCTGGGCTCTGCTCTGCTCTGCTTCACTCCCAGCTCTATGTGGGATAGACCTTACCCAGAGACCATCCAGGCTGTCCTGGGCTAGTGTCCTGCTTCCCTCTGCTGTTTTGTGGCTTCTGCAGTTCTTCTCTGTTGTCTTTGGTGTTTGTGAGTTGAGAAGTCAGGCAACTGCCACAGCTCACTGATTCAGGGCACTAGGGCACTCTCCCCCAGCTCCTGGTCTGACTGGTCTGCACCACCCACACTGGGCTCTGCTCCACTCCCAGCTCCGTGCAGGATAGACCTTACTCAGAGACCATTCATGCTGTCCTGGGCTGGAGCCCTGCTTCCCTCTGCTGTTTTGTGGGTTCTGCAGTTCTAGAATTGGTTCAGAGCCATTTTTATGGGTTTTTGGAAGGACTTGGTGGGGAGCTCATGCTAGTCCCTGCTTTCCAGCTGCCATCTTGGCTCCGCCCCCTATATAATCTCCTTTTAAAAAAAATACACCATAGAAATAATCTTCATTTTGAAAAGTTATACTACTTCACAGCAGATCTTGTTAACAACTTCCTTTATATAAAAAAAGCTAATTGATTTAATATAGATTTGCCAAATTGCAGGAGAAAACCCATGAGAAGAATAAAACAGAAATGCTAATTATGATGCTGGAAAATGATACTATGACATTGCAGCAGCCAACATATAGAAGTCAAGGTTATATAACAATTTTGAAAGAAAATTAAACTGGATCAGAATATAACCAGAAATATGATACCCAATCCAAATCCTTTTGTGCTTTCAGGTCTTAAAGGATTTGTATGCTAAAGGGGATTTTGTTTTTGTTCTGTTAATTTAAAAAAAAATGGCATTATCATGTATATTTATGTAGTAGGTGAGGTAAAACCATGACATTCTCTGAATAAAGATTTAAGCAATTTTTTTTTAAATTCACAGTCTAAATATATAATCCTCATTTTTCTCTCCTTCTCCCCAAAAAGGCCACTCACCGTCTCAACCCAAATATTGATTTATCTTTCTTCTTTCTTCTCCTCACCCTTGTGCCTATGATACATGAGAGAAAAGTTTTTGTCCAGGCTCCCTATGATGTATTACAGGACAAGGGAAGCTCCTTTGCATCTAATAATTCTTGATGTTTTGTAAATATAAAGTAATTCGTTGACAGGTTTACTATTAGTATCATTTTAGGGGTGAGGGGGAGATGGGAGTCTAGTAAAGTAAATTCTACAATCCAATGCCTGCCACATTGTTTATTACCCCTATGGGGATGTGCTTATATAGCTCAATTTCATGGAGAAATGCCAAATTACTCACTGAAAGGCTAACTCATCAAAGAATGATAATGCATTTCAATTAAACCCAAACTCTGACACTGCCCTTTTCAGTTTCATTCAAAATACCTTTGAATTAGGCACATGCTGAGCTTGGTTTATTCTATAATTACTTTGTAGTTGTTGGGTTTTCTTTTTCCTTTTTACTGTTTCACACAATTATTTGAGCTTAATAATAATTTCTTTGTGAAACTCTGACATGCTGGAAATTGCCGTCTATTTGAAAGAGGTGATGAAAATTAACTAAGGCATTTTTCATTCATTGATATGATTCTGAGAAAGATAGAATTTGAATAGTTTTGACAAAAAAAAGTGTCATTATGGTCCAACTCCATTTTAACTCACAAAGAAAATGATAATTTCTCTAAAACAGCCAAATTATTTTAACTCACAAAGTAAATGAAAATTTCTCAAAAACATTCAAATTATTTTAAAATATATTTAAAGAGAAGCATTGATTGCAAGATTAACATAATCAAATTGATCGTATAATAGTGAAGATTTAAAATGATATTTGAGAGATAGTATGGGAGAAGATTGAGGGCCAGCCTTTTCAGCAGCAAGAATTGGGTTCAAGTTTCATCACAGACAAAGAATGCCTGTGGCTCCCCTCGACAAGACTCTTAACCTCTCTATGCCCAAGGCAACTCTTTTAGATTATAAATTGATGATGTTAATGTGCATCATCAATTCAGGGAGTTTCCATATTGATACTGATATTAATGCTGTATATATTGTTTGTACTTGTGGTCCTTTCCATTAAAGGCAAGCTCCTTGAGAGAAATAATGGCCTCATTTTGGGGTATTTATATCCCTATTGGCTAGTACAATGCCTGCACCTTTGTAGTTATTTAAATACTTGGTGGTTGATTGATTTTTCTCTTTCCTTCTAAATTTTAATTGCCATTCAAGCATTGGTTAGATATATAAAAGCCCACACCTTTTGAAACAAAGGAAATTAGACAAAAAATTAAAACTTGCCACTTAAAAATAAATTGATGTAGTTAGCCAGTCTGTGCTTTCACAATTCACATCAGTAATAAATTATTTCAAACTTTAAAGACCTAAATGTTTTAGAATACTGAATGCAATACTCAGACATTGTATACTGTAGTGTCAAGTCAGACTGTCATAGAAGTCTTATGGCAAAATTGTGAATACCAGTGTCATTATGTCCCTGAGTAATTTCCCTTTGAAGAAGGCTGCTATCATTATTCACATTAAATTTTAAAAATAACAATGGCAAATTACCATAGAAACACATAACAAGAAAGAACATTGATAACATTTTCAAAAATCAACCTCCCATCAGATAGATTTTAGCTCCTGAAAATTCATCTTTGATTTCAATTTTTGCTTTTGTGACTATCATCTTACTCTGTGATCGGTAATTGTTAGCTTCTGCCCACTTGAGCTCCAAATAATCCTGCTTAAATAACTGCCAAAATTCACCACACAGAATAGATTTATCTTCACCTAATTTTTAAAGATTGAAATTATAAGAGTTTAACAAATTCTATTCACTGAAGTTTCTGAATGCAAAATTAAAAGTAGTCACGGCTAGATTTTAAAATAAGATTTCTCTAAAACCTCAAAGCTCTAATTTATTACTACATTAATGTATCATAAATTATAGATATAAATGTATGTTTGAAGAACATGGTATATATTTTCAACCTATACAAGGCTATTAAGAAGTTTCTGCGATATGCAATCACGAAGCTCAAAATGAGAGCTCAACCCCATTAAAAGAGAATCTAGTGCAAACTTTTTTGGTCTAAGCCACGTACAATCTCAACCACAGTTCAGGATAAAGGTAAAAAGGTACTTTTTCAGTCCAGTTGCTTGCATGTTGAATATTGACTTCCAACTTCTGCACTTATGCTAATTGTAGTGCTGATATGGAGAAAGGATCTTCATAATTCCCATGTCCTATTTAAATTATTAATTTAGATGGTAACCAGGACTGACATCTGCAATTAGCCTTTAAAACAAATATTACAATTTGGGAAAACTAGGGTATACAATTGTGTGAAATACATATAATAAGGTGATACAACAGGATATGATATGATACATTATCAGTTGATGCGACATAATAAGATACTATATGACACAATGTCATATCACGTAACATAATGTAATATAACATAACATAGCATAACATGGCCTAGTATAACATAGCATAACATAACATAACATAACATAATTACATTACATAACATAACATCATATAACATAACATAATATAACATAAGTAACAAGAGGTCTATATCCTAAGACTGGGAAAACTAAAGTCCATTCTGCCTATGAGGGAAAAATCATTTAGCCTTTGGATAAATGACATTGCATATAAAGAAAACTTTAATAACAACAATTTCTTCTTCTCCTCTTCCTCCTCCTCCTCCTCCTCCTCCTCCTCCTCGTGTCTCAGGATAATTTTGAATTGGATTCTCTAATGGATCATGTTCCCATGCCTCCCAACTTTGTGTTATTTAAAAATTTAATAAGCTTCCTTTGTATGTTAAAAGATAGTATCTTTCATACAGATGGAACTGAAATATTTGTTGCAATTTGCTTAGTTCAAGATGCTATTTGTAGTTTCATCTCTGTAACTGATTAGTTCTATAACCTTAAGAAAAATCAAAATGCTCTGGATCTTAGCTTTTTTCATTTATAAAAATGAGAGGATTATAGATAATCTCTAAGTTTATTTGCAACTTTGCTATTTTCACACACACACACACACACACACACACACATATATACTATTACTCTGATTTTCAAGTCTCTGGTAATTGTATTGAAAGAAGAAATAAGGTTATTTAGTCATGACTCATTCTTAGGGAATCCATTATGACTCCTCTTGATCACCATATAAATTAGTGCTTATATATCATATGTTTGATAATCAGTCCCAGAGTTTTATTGGAGTATGTGAGAGCTTTCAAATCTACTAATTTCTCAGGGAGCCAAGATGGCAGAGTAAGAAGTAAGTCATTTTCACCCTTCCCTATTGACCTCTGAAAACCCAGAAAATATCACCACCAGAAAAACCCTGGGATAGCTGAGCCAGCAGAAAAGACAGGGTACAGGAGTCTTGTAGCCGAGGAAGTGTGAGGAGCTAATGGGAAAGGCCCTTATCACTCTGGGGGAAGGGGAGCAGCACAGGATAGGAGGCTTCCCGGCAAGTCAGCAGCAAGCCCAGCCTCAGCAAACCAGGAAGAGGTCCTGAGCCCCAGAGTGGTTGAGCAAGTAAGTGGCAGCAGCAGGATTCCACCTGCCCCCAAGTGCCTCAGCACAAGCAGGAGAACCCACAGATACCAGCTCAGAAAACCACCATGTTTGTTAGCATTCTCCAGCAGCCAAATCTTCTGGTGTTTCAATACAACTCCAGGAAGGACAAGTTCAGTAGGTACAGCTCCAGGTGGCATATAGACAACCTCTAGCATTCAAACATGTGAGTGAAAAGTCTGGGTGAGCAGGAGCCAGTGCAAGGCCCAGGTTAGCAGGCATCCCTTAAGGGCCGGACTCCCCATGAACTCCAGTGTTGCTGACCCCAGTTTATCACCAGGTAAGTGGCCAGATCCCTAGAGCCTCCAGCTGCCAGAACTTCAAGCCCCAGCGCAAAAAGCTAAGGACCAGGTCCCTGGCACTCAGCACAAGAAGCTTGGGCCTGGGCCCACTCTGCTCCTGCAGAAGAGTTCAACTCTGAAAGCCAGGAATTACGCAAATACCATGAGGAAAAAGCAGAAACAGACAATGAACATAGAGTCTTGTTAAAGAGACAGGGAAGATCAAGGCACAGATTCAGAAGAGGAAAACATTGTCAATATACCCACATCTGAAACTTCAAAGGGATATATGAATTGGTCCCAAACCCAAAAAGCCTTCTTGGAAGAACTCAAGAAGCATTTTAAAAGTCAAATAAGAGAGGTAGGAGAAAAATTGCGAAAAGAAATGAGATATTCAAGAGAGAGTCAATAGCTTGGAAAAGGAAGGAAAAAAAATTGCCTGGAAAACAAGTCCTTAAAAAGTAGAATTGGCCAGATGGAAAAGAAGGCACAAAAACTCACTCAAGAGAAGAGCTCCTTAAAAAGCAAAATGGGCCAAATGGAAAAGGATATAAAAATCTAATAGATGAAAACAAATCCTTAAGAATTAGAATTGGGCAAGTGGAACCTAATAACTCTATGAGATATCAAAAATCAGTCAAAAGAATGAAAAAAGAACAAAAAAAAACCAGAAGAAAATGTAACATACCTCATTGATAAAACAACTTACCTAAAAAATAGATCCAGAAGAGACAATTTAAAAATTATTTGTGTACCTGAACATCATTAATAAAAAAGAGACTGGATAGCATCTTTCAGGAACTTATCAAAGAAAATTGCCCTGAGGTCTTAGAACTGGAAGGAAAAAATAGTCTGATCACCTCCTGAAACAGACCCCAAATTGAAAATGCCAAGGAATATTGTAGCCAAATTCCAAAATAACCAGGTCAGAGGGAAAATACTGCAAGCAGCCAAAAAGAAAAAAAAATATGTATCATGGACCCAAGTCAGGATTGTGCAGGACCTTGCAGCTTCCATATTAAAAGATTGGAGGGTATGGAATATGATATTCTATAAAGCAAAGGAGCTTGGATTACAACCAAGCATCAACTACACATTGAAACTGAGCATAATCTTTAAGAGGAGGAGATGGACATTCAATAAAATATGGGATTTTCAAACCTCTGTGATAAAAGGATCAGAGCTCAATAAAAAATTTGATCTTCAAGTACAAGACTTAAGAGAGGCACAAAAATGTAAACACAAAAGAAAAATAAAACAAAACATGTTATTAATAAGGGCAAACTGTTTACATCACTACAAAGGAAGATGACACTTGGAACTCAAAACTGTATCTTTATTCTGACATTTAGAGGGGTATACATACACAGAGGGCATGGGTATGTTGACTTTGATGTGATGATAAAAAATCTAATTAAGTGGTGAAAAGGGATTGTACTGGGGGAAGAGGAAAGGAGGAGGCAGACAAGGGTAAATCATGTGCATGTAAAAGCACAAAGACCTATTAAAGTGAAGGGAAACAAAGGAGGAGGTGAGCACTATTTGAAACTTATTCTCATCAGATTTGGCTTAAAGAGGGAATAATATAATCAGTTAGGAATAGATATCTAACTTACCCTATAGGAAGTAGGTGGGGGAAAGGAGAAAGAAAAGGGAAGGTGTAGATAGATGGAGGGAAGAAGTAGTAACAGTAAAGAGGATGATAAGGGAGGGGCCTAATAGAAAGGAGGGCAGACCAAATGAGGTGGCAGTCAAAAGCAAAAATCTAGTGAAGAGGGAAAGGGAGAAAAGAGAGAGAAAAGCCTAAACAGGAAAAAAAAAATAGGAAAGACACAGATAGCAATCATAACTGTCAATAAGAATAGTATGAACTCCTCCATAAAACAGAAGTGTATAGCACAGTGGATTGAGAACTATACTCCTGCAATATGTTGCTTACAAGAAAAAAACATTTGAAGTAGAGAGATACACACAAAGTAAAGATAAAAATCTGGAACAGAATGAGGTAGCAACCTTGATCTCAGGCAAAGCAAAAGCAAAAATAGATCAAATTAAAAGAGATAATGAAGGAAACTGTATCCTGCTTAACGGTACCATAGACAATGAAGTAATATCAATATTAAACATATATGCACTGAGTGGTATAGCATCCAACTTCTTAGAGAAGGCAAGAGAGTTGCAGGAAGAAATAGGTAACAAAACTATGCTAGTGGAGGACCCCAACCTCCCCCTTTCAGATATAGATAAATCTAACCGCAAAATAAATAAGAAAGAAGATAATGAGATGAATAGAATTTTAGAAAAGTTAGATATGGTTGAACTCTACAGAAAACTGAATGGGGATAAAAAAGAACATACCTTTTTCTCAGTGGTATATGGCACCTACACAAAAATATTGCCATGTATTAGGGCATAAAAACCTCATAATCCAATACAAAAAGGCAGAAATATCAAATGCATCGTTTTCAGATCATGATGCAATCAAAATTACATGTAATAAAGGGCCATTGAAAGATAAACTAAAAATTAATTGGAAACTCAATAATCTAATCCTAAAGAATGAATGTGTCAAACAATAAATCATAGAAACAATCAATAATTTCATCCAAGAGAATGACAATAATGAGACAACATACTAAAACTTATGGGATGCAGTGAAAGTGGTTTTTAGGGGAAGTTGTATATTTTTAAATGCTTACATGAATGAAATAGAGAAAAAAAGATATCAATAATTAGGGCATGCAACTAAAAAAAACTGGAAAAGGAACAAATTAAAAATTTCCAACTAAACACCAAATTAGAAATTCTGAAAACTGAAGGAGAAATTAACAAAAGTGAAATTAAGAAGACTATTGACTTAATGAATAAAACTAAGAGATAGTTTTATGGGAAAAAATTAAAATAGATAAACCTTTGGTTAATTTGATGTAAAAAGAAGAAAATCAAGTTATCAGCATCAAAAATAAACAAAAAAGATGAATTCACCACTAATGAAGAGAAAATCAAAACAATAATTAGGAGCTATTTTGCACCATCATATGTCAATAAATATGACAATCTTAATGAAATGGGTGAATATTTACAAAAACATAAATTTTCTGGATTAACAGAAGAGGAAATAAAATACTTAAATAACCCCATTGCAGAAAATAAGAAATTGAGCAAGCCACCAATAAACTCCATAAGAAAAAATCACCATGGCCTGATGGATTTACAAGTGAATTCTATCAAACATTTAAAGGAAAACTAATTCTGATATTATATAAGCTATTTGTGAAAATAGGCAAAGAATGAGTCCTACTAAATGATTTTTATGATACAAATATTGTGCTGGTACCTAAACCAGGAAGAGCCAAAACAGAGAAAGAAAATTCTAGACCAATTTTCCTGATGAATATAGAATAAAAAATTTTAAATAAAATATTAGCAAAAAGATTACAGCAACTTATCTCTGGGACAACACAGTTTGAACAGGTAGGATTCATACCAAGAATGTAGGGTTGGTCCAATATTAGGAAAGTTTTCAGCATAATTAATCATATCAACAACAAAGCCAACAGAAATCATATGATTATCTCCATAGATACAGAAAAAGCATTTGACAAAATACAACACCCATTCCTATTAAAAACACTAGAGAGCATAGAAATAATTGGAGACTTCCTTAAAATGATAGGTAGCATCTATCTAAAACCAATGAGCAAGCATTATGTATAATGGGGATAAGCTAGAAATATTTACAACAAGATCAGAGATGAAACAAGGAAGTCCATTATCATCACTGTTACTCAATATTGTTCTAGAAATGTTAGCTTTAGCAATAAGAGAGGAAGAAGAAATTGAAGGAATTAGAACAGGCAAAGAAAAAAACAAAACCATCACCCTTTGCAGGTGGTATGATGGTATAGTTAGAGAGTCCTAGAGAATCAAGTAAAAAAAAAATTACTTGAAATGATAAACAAATTTAGCAGAATATAGAATAAACCCACATAAATCATTGGCATTTCTATATATGACTAATAAAGTCCAACAGCAAAAGATAGAAAGAGAAATTCTACTTGAAATTACTGTAGACATTATAAACTATTTGGGAGTCTCCCTGCCAAAACAAACCCAGGAACTATATGAACACAATTACAAATCACTTTTCACACAAATAAAGTCAGATATAAACAATTGGAAAAATAACAGTTGCTCATGGGTAGGCTGAGCTAATATAATAAAATTGACAATTCCACCTAAATTAAATAACTTATTCAATCCCATAAAAATCAAACTACCAAAAATATTTTATAGAGCTAGAAAAAATGATAACAAAATTCATCTGGAAGAACAAAAGATCCTGAATATCAAGGGAACTAATGAACAGAAATTCAAGGGAAGGTGGCCTAGCTGTACCAGATCTTAAATTGTTTTATAAAGCAGCCATCATCAAAACTCATTGGTACTGACTACTGATACTGGCTAAGAAACAGAGTGGTGGATCAGTAGAATATGTTAGGTAGGCAAGACACAACAGTCAATGACTGTAGCAATCAACTACTTGATAAACCCAAAGACTCCAGGTCCTTTCATAAGAACTCACTGTTTAACAAAAACTGCTGAGAAAACTGGAAAATAATGTGGCAGAAATTAAGCATAGACCAACGTCTTACACCTGTATTGGCAATCAAGATGGGCTTTCAGCACTTATTCAACCAAGTGCCCTTGAAGAATTTGACCTTTATTTCCTTGATTAAATTAGGAGTCCTTGATGACCTCCTTGCCTCAAGGGAAAGCCTACTTTACATGGGTTTGAGTGACACGTTTGTGACATCAGAAGCTTTTAGACCATGTGGGTTTAAGTCACATTTTTATGACACTTTTAGGTCACATGGGCGAGTCACATGTGTGACTCACCTTTGAATCTGAACAAGATATATAAACCCAGAGGTTGGCTTTCTCCTTTGGAGCTGTGAGCCACGGCAGGAGCGGCACATGACCCTGGACCAGCCGTTGTCGAGCTCCTGGCTGAACTCAGATGTTGATGGTTCCTTGGTAACTATGAATTGTATTTGGTCTGTTTATAAATGTATGTTTGTAATTTGTATTTGCTCTGAAGTTCAGGGTGCTGGTTTTCTCCCCTGAGCTGAGTGAATGATATTTGTATGTTGGATTAAAGTAAGATTGTTCTTTCTGTGTGCTGGTTGTTGGTGGGTCTTTCACCCCTACAGCAACTGCTAGCAGATTGTTGCAACAACACCCGATAACAAGATAAAGTCAAAATGGCTACATAATTTAGAAATAAAGACTGAGATCACAAGCAAATTAGGAGAGCAAGGGACAGTTTACCTGTCAGATCTATGGAGAAGGGAAGAATTTATAACCAAACAAGAAATAGAGAACATTATGAAATGCAAAATGATTTTGATTATATTAAATTGATAAGTTTTTGCACAAACAAAGCCAATGCAACCAAGATTACAAGGGAAGCAGAAAGCTGGGAAACAATTTTTTATAGCCAATGTCTTTGATAAAGGCCTCATTTGTAAAATATATATAAAGAACTGGGTCAAATTTATAAGAACACAAGTCATTCCTCAATTGATAAATTGTCAAAGTATAGGAACAGGTGGTCATCAGAAGAAGAAATTAAGGGTATCTGTAGTCATATGAAAAAATACTCCAAATCAATTTTCATTAAAGAAATGCAAATCAAAATGACTCTGAGAAACTACATCACACCTATCAGATTGGCTAACATGACAAAACAAGAAAATGGTAAATGTTAGAGAAGATACAGGAAAGTTGGAAAACCAATTCATTGTTGGTGGAGTTGTGTATTGATCCAATCATTCTGCAGAGCAATTTGGCATTATACCTAAAGGGTTGTAAAATTTCGTATGGCCTTTGACCCAACAATACCATGTCTAGGTCTGTATCCCAAAGAGATCATAAAAACAGAAAACAGACCTACATGTACAAAAAAATATTTATAGCAGCTCATTTTTTGGTGGCAAAGAACTGGAAATTGAGAGGCTTTCCATTAATTGGAAGATGGCTGAACAAGTTGTGGTGTATGAATGTAATGGAATGCTATTGTGCTATAAGAACAGAAAAACATGGAAAGACTTATATGACTGATGAAGAGTGAAATGAGGAAGACCAGTAGAACATTGTACGTAGTAAGAGCGACATTGTGTCATGACTGACCTTGATGGACTTAGCTGTTCTCAGCAATGCAAAGATCTAAGACAACTCCAAAACACTAATGATAGAAAATACTATCCACATCCAGAGAAAGAACTTTGGAGTCTGAATGCAGATGGAAGCATACAATTTGCTCTCCTTTTCTTTTTTAATTCTTTTGTTTTTCCTTTCTTGTGGTTCCGTCCATTAGTTCTAACTCTTCTTTACATCATGACTAAGGTGAAAATATGTTTCATATGTATACAAGTAATGTATGTATGTAATATGAATGTATAAGTAGAGCTTATATGAGATTGCATGCCGTCTTTGGGAGGAGGGAACGAGAGGGAGGGGATTCAAAACTGAAAATCTTATGTAAGTGCATATTAAAAACTAAAAGCAAATTATTTTTAAAAAGAATTAAAATAAACAAGAATGTATTTCACTTTTACTCTAAGTTTCTGTTCTCTATGGAAAGGAGTTTAGTTTCAAGTGAGGACCTGAAAAATGTCTTCACCAAATAATTATAATGTCCACCAAGTTCCAAATATGTAAGATGCACATATTATATATTACTTCTTGTTAATATAAATCTATAACACAAAAAAACCCAAACCTACTCAATTTTTCTTTTGAAAAATCAGGAAAAAATGCAAATGCTCTATTTTGAAACTTCAAATAACTTCCAAGTTTTTTGAAGATTTGCATTCAAAATATTTTTTCTGATATTATCAGCAGTGGTGATAAAATTGCTTGAGCAATTCCTGGGATATAAATTGTGACATAGGTAAAATATTAGTACATTTCTTTACTATCTCAATTACTGTTACACCATATACTTTTCTCTTTTCAACTTTTGATTTAAATATCATTCTTGCTAGAGAAAATGAAACCAAAATAGTATTTGGAAAAGTCACTTGCATGTATTAATGAAAATTCACTAATTTCCTCCAAGCAATATACTCAACTTTATCTTCATACACTGAAGATATTATTGTCCCACCTCAACAAAAAAAGTTTTTCCCTTTAACCTTATTCTCTTCTCTAAACTTATTTTCTGCTATATTATTAGTGATTGTTTCAACAATTTGGCTAGCAGCTGCTGTGGGGGTGAAAAACCAACAACAACTAGCTCACAGAATGCTGCAAGCCCAAGTTCTTTTTATCTGCTTTACCAAGGAAAGCAAAGTTAAGAGGCTGACAATCTTACTTTAATGCAGCATACAAATACCACTCACTTCGTTCAGAGGAAAAAGCCAGCACTTTCAACTTCAGAGTAAATACAAACAAATTACAAACATCGACAGACAGAACAAATACAATTCAGTTACCAATATCTGAATTCAGCTAGGGAGCTCATAGCAATGGCTGGCCCAGAGTCGTGCACACCACTACTGTTGTGGGTCAGAGCTCTGAAAAAGGAAAGCCGACCCCTGGTTTTATATCTTTTTCAAGGTTAAGGGTGAGTCACACATGCAACTCACCCATGTGACCTAAAGTTGTCACAAAAAATGCGACTTAAACCCACGTGGTCTAAAAGCCTCTGATGTCACAAACATGTCCCTCAAACCCGTGTAAACTAGGCTTTCTCTTGAGGCAGGGAAGTCATCAAGGACTCCTAATTTAAACAAAGAAATAAAGGTCACACTCTTCAAGAGCACTTGGTTGAATTAAGTGCTAAGAGCCCATTTTGATTGCTAATACAGTGATAAAGATGAAGTTAATTGAATAATTATCTAAGGAATGTTGTTTTATTGATTTTTTTCTTTTTTCTAAACAGAGATAGAACAACCTACTTTAAGGCTAAAACAACTGAGCATGGTAATAATAGTTGCAAATGTGAGACAGCTAGGCATAGTGTTAGAGCCTTGGAGTTTGAGTCAATAATTTCTTAAATTCAAACCCAGCCTTGGGCAACTTCTAGCTTTGTGACTGTGGAAAACTTTGTCAGCCTCAATTTTCTCATTTATAAAATGGGATTAATAATAATAGCACCTAACTCCCAGGGTTGTTGTGTGAATGCAAATGAAATGTATGTAAATTGCTCTACAAACCAAAAAGCACTATATCAAATGTTAGTATTATTTATTATCATTTAAATATTGCTTTAAGATTTGCAAAGCACTCTATGTACATTTTCTTATTTGATCTTCAACAACCTAGTAAAGTAGGTACTACTTTGTCTGTTTTGCATATATGAAAATTGAGGCTAAGAAAGGTTAATATGCCTGCCCTTGGTAATATAGGTGGTAAGTGAATGAGTCAGAAACCGTATTCAATTCCTATTGATTTCAATATGACCTTCTCTAATATGTCCTTTAGGAACGTAGGACTCATTATTTGGCATGATTTGCTTTTAGTTAGGCAAGTAGGTGATGCAGTGAGAAAGCACACTGTGCTTAGAGTCAGGAACACCAGAATTCAAATCCCACCTCAGACTCTTAGCTTTGTGACTCTCATTAGGTAACTCAGTCTTTGAGCATCAGTTTCCTCATCTGTATAATGGAGATAATAATAGCACCTACCTCATAGGGGAGTTGTAAAGATGAAATGAAATAACATAATAAGATGTGCTGCAGATTTTAAATCGATATATAAATACTAGCTGTTATTATTTCTTCACATGGGGTAGGAATAATGCTTTATTCAACCTGCTGGGCTACCTACCATCTTGTCTTGTAAATGGTAGATACACAGTAATTATTTCCTTAATTTAACTATTTGAATTTGAATGCAGCAAATCTACATCAATTAATATTGAGATGAGTTCTGATTTAAGGATACAAAAGCAAAGTGAGCAGTAAATGCTAATGTAGGATAGTAAATACGATGTTAGAGATAACTGTCTATAAACAAGAATTTATTAAATGCTCATTACGTGATAGTGCAAAGTGCTAGAGATACAAAAAAGGACAAAACCATGGTCCCCACAGAACTCAAATTCAAATGGTTGAGGCAACATGTAAATAACTATGTACATACAAGATATTTAACTGCAT
The DNA here is from genome assembly GCA_028646595.1 of Phalanger gymnotis. NCBI lineage: Eukaryota > Metazoa > Chordata > Mammalia > Diprotodontia > Phalangeridae > Phalanger > Phalanger gymnotis. Next base: position 360,349,235 of record CM053623.1, read on the forward strand.
AATTGGGACATAATGTCAGAAGGGAGACACTAAAAGGGTGTGAGGGGATAGTGAGGAAAGACGAGGATGAAGAAGGGCCTCTTCCAAAAGATATATTTGACCTGAATCTTGAAATATTCTAGAAAACCCAGTAGGGGAAAGTAAGAAGGAAGAGCTTTCCAGCCATGGGGACCAACCATTGATAAAGGCATAGAGTCTGAAGATGGGATATTATGTGAGAGGAAAAGCAAATAATCCAGAGCTGCTAGATCGAAAAGCAAGGTATATGGAGGGAACTAAAGATTGGTACAACTTAAAAGAATAAGATGTCAGGTTGTAAAAAGGATTTCAAAGCCAAACAGGATAATTTAAATTTGATTCTGGAGATACTAGGAGGCCACTGGAAATTACAGAACCCTGAAACTGTGAAACAAAATCCATAAAACTGGAATGATACGCCTTTTAAATAAAAACAAATTAGAAAGAAATGGAGGTGGGATATCGCTAAGGAAAGAAAGAAGAAGTATGCAAAATATGAATGTGGTTCAGTAAGTACTTCAATGACCAACTTAGATTTTAAAAGAAGAAAAACAAAAATAAGTAACTATGGATGAACAAAGAAGAATGCTAAGATCTTCCAAGAACAGTGTCAGAGAGGCTAAAGATGAGTAAGGGGTTTAGCCTTGTTCCACATTCTAATGACAAAAACATGGATCTTTGCAGCTATGATGGGGACAAGAGGACGATCAGGGAAGTGATAGATAACACCTTTGTTTGGGGCAAGTGGAAGATGAAAAGAAGTGAAGTAGTGACTTTACTTGAATTTATGAACACTCCTTATCATCTTTGCTTCCTGGCTTCCTTGGTTTCTGTAAAATTTCAAATAGCTGAAATCTTACATTGTACAAGAAACCTTTCCTAGTCTTTAATTTTTATCCATTCCCTTTGAGATTACTCCCAATTTATTATGTATATGTCTC
>CM053623.1:360350693-360369055 GCA_028646595.1 Phalanger gymnotis
AAATAGGATCGGAGTTCTTGCCAAAACCCATGAGCACTTGGTAGTACCCTAAACTGGAATACTCTAGGGAGGCAAGTTTGGTGTTATTCCCTAAAGAACAGTCTTATGAGGAACAGAACTGTCAGCAACCTGATGAGTAAATCCCAGAGAGGGCAATAGATGATGGCAGTGTGCTGCTGACAAAAGGAGCTCAAAGAGACATAGAAAATTTATAGCCCTATTCAAGCAAGGCCAAGTAGAATTGGAAATGGTTAGATATTCTGATCAGGAACAGGCAAACATAGAACTCTGTCAAAGAAGACTGAAGCCTACCAACATCCAGAGTACAACTACCCTGAGGAGCAAAAAAAAATAAGAAACAGAAGCCCAGGAGGAAAAAGAAAATGTTAGAACCCAAAATGACCTGACCACACCATACAAAATTATGGGAGCAGTTCATGCCTAATCCTGGCACTAAATCTTAAGTCAAGAAATGAAGCTAGATATATGACTAAATAGAAGAAGAGACCGAACACTGTGTAGATATGAAGAAATAAGTCAATAATGGTCCAAGAGGATAACCCAAAAGCACAGAATAATGCCACAACAATTACAGTCAGAACTTCTGCTCCTCTTACATGACACTCCATATGTTTACTCTATCTTTCCATTGGCAGTATTCCATACCTATGTTTTCCCTTTTCAGATTTACCTTTTAGTTTTCCAAGACTCCTTCAAAACTAAGCCCAGATACTATCTACTGCAGGTGGCTTATGCATGACACCTTTAATTTTCCTCTCCCACATTACTGTTAGGCTTTTTTTTCCCTCTGAGATTATTTTCCTTCCCTTTTGCATACATTTTATATGTACATAGCTATTTGCATATTATCTCCCCATTAGAATATGAACTCCTGGGGCATCTAAGTGGCACAGTGGATATAGCACTGGTCCTGGATTTAGGAGGACCTGACTTCAAATCTGGAATCAGACACTAGCTGTGGGACCCTGGGCAAGTCACTTAACCCAATTGCCTCAAAAAAAAAAAGAATGTGAACTTTTGAAAAGCGGAGGACACGGTGGGGTTTTTGTTTGTTGCTTTTTTGTTTGTTTTATGTTGTGTAAAACCAAAATTTATTTTTGGGCTACATTACATAGAGGGCTTCAAAAAATTGCTAGTAGTAGTGCTGAGACATGCTAGCTTAGCAAATGCTTTTGGGAATCAGCAGAAAATGCTCACACAAAGCTGTTTTTCTGCTCCCTGTTACTTGTGGCACAGTGGAGAAAAGATTACTGGGTGAGGAAGTCAAGGTGCCTGGATTCTAGTCCTGGAGCTTTCAGTAACTGGCTGGGTGACCATGGCCAAATCTCTTCCTTAGAAGCCTCTATTCTTCCTCTATAAAGTGAGAGACTTGGACTAGAAAGCCTCCAAAGTCCCTTCCAGCTCTAACACTGTGACTCTAGGAGAGTCCAATTAGTCTAACTGTATTTTCTCTTTATAGTTTGTCAATTTGACTTTCCCACTTAAAATTCTCAGTCTGGTCTAAATGGAAAATCAACCCAATACCTTATTTGCCTTTATACAGTTTCTCAAGAAAGGTAAATTATGTACCTTCTTGTGAAGGATTCACTCCAACTCACAATCCAAACTAGATTGGGCATTAATAAGTACTGTGCTGAAGGGGTGTCAGTTTAAAAAAGTGACTTGTTTTCTAAAGTTTTATTTCTATTCAAAGTGAACAAAATCCTCCTTGAACACCTGAGCATTATTAGCAGTCAAGTGTCCTTGAAGAGGTGCTTACCTAGTGCATGCACACCCCTATCTGGATTCTTCTCAGGCTATTGTAGTCCGGATGCAAGGTATAGGGGAACACAATGGGGATTGGGTGCTGTATTTTTCCCTCTTCCTCCCTCCACACAATAATACAGCACTCATATATCTTGGTTAAAGTGCTTTCCATATCTTATTTCATGTGATCCTCACAAAAACTCTGCCCCACCCCCACTCCCACCCCCACCCCCACTAATGACTCTTGGTTATGTCTTCCTATAGCAACTTGACTCTTCATTAAGTTCTGGATAGGGATTAGAAGGCATATTATATAGGCTACATTCAAAGTGTATGTATTTGATTGAAAAAAAAGTTTTTGCTAAGCTCTTTAAGGTTAAGGTGGCCTGAGATAGGTGACTAAGATGGATGGGTCAGACTGAGCAATACCATGTGTTGAATACCGCTCTATGGCAGATAGTAGGCAGAGCAGTCTTACAATGGGCAAGGTCATTCAGTTTTCAGGGGAGCACACTGAGTACAGTTTAGCCAGGTGCTAGACTTCTGTAGCATAGCCTGTGATGGGGCAAGTTTGGTGACTTCTCACATAGTTATACACACATTGGTAACAAAGCAACTAGTTGGAAGTGGTGAGTGCAGTGTCAGTCACCTGGGTTTTGTGACACAGCGGGCACACAGACTTTAGCTTTGGCAACAGAAAAGAATCACACTTGTTGTCCAGGTGCACCAGGGGTTCTGGGGTGGGCAAGGCTATCAGGGATTTGATGGTTTCTTGGTTCTCTGATTACTACCACCAATTGAGGAATTGCAGGAAGAAAATACCTGTAGAAAGGCCTGTGGAGACAGACAAGGCAAGGCCTCTCATAGCTTTCTTGATAGCTGACTGCACCTTCTCCCAAATACTAGTGGCTGGCTGTTGCATCCTACTAGCTCCAGCTAATGTCTTTTCCAGAGCTTGAATATCCTCTGCTGATAGTCTCAGCAAGAGCAAATGATGCTGAGGCTTCCCCAAGATGTAACATAACTGCTGTATGAGGAACCAGCCTTTCCGGGCCATGGTCACAAAGGTATTAGCTGCCAAGAAAGGTCTATAAAACCACTTCCAACAGGATGAGGGGGTATGGATGGAATCCTCTTCCTCTTCTCTTGCTCTGGAGACCAGCTTCTCCAACTTTACTTTCAAGTCAGGAAGGACGACCAGGAATAAGAAGGATTTCCAAAGCTGCTTTTTTAGGGAGCCATCACTGGCCAACCTTGGGACCCTCCCAACCCCAGTCTCCCATCCCAATCCTCTTTAAGCCATAAAAGTTTTCAGAGAAGGAGGCACTGGCTTTAGCCTAGTAGTGCTCTGCTGTAGCAAAAGATCCAGAAAGTAAAGATTTCATCAAACCAACTCCAAAGGAAGCTATAGTGGGCACGGTTGGATTCAGCAAGAGCCTTGGCCACCTGCTGACGGGTGGACCTCACAACTGCCATCAGACTGTCCTGCACTACCACTTCAAAGATGGAGAGCCAGTCACCTGCTCCAGAAGCAGACTGATGTGAGCCCCGTGCTCCACCATGGTGCACTCTGTGCTGGGACCTACTGGGCTCCAGACGTTAGAAGGGAACAACATATGAGGGGACCATAGGGGCACTTGGCCATCAGGAGCCCCGGGGGGAGGCAGAGTCGGTGGAGGGCTCTGGGGCGGGGAGAGGGGGCAGAAGCTCAAAGGGGGCCGCTAAGCTGGAGGGTGACAGGAGCCAGGCCACCATCTCCGGGCTGCCATCTCTGTGCCAAGGAGAGGAGGCCAAGGCTGCCACCACAGCTGGGCTGAGAACCTGGGTCCCCTGTTTGTTTCTTTTTGTTGTTAGTTTGTTTCATTTTGTTTTGCCTTTATTTGTATTAGCACAGGGCCTAGAATATGGAAAATGCTTAATAAATAATTATCAGCTTAGTGTCTGACTCAGTAAAGAAAATGACTTGGCCAGAAGAGTACTAGGAAGAAATGAATGAAAAGACTATAAACAAAATCCATTGAGGAAAATAGAAAAATAATTACTAGATTAGAGAAAAGATGTTAAAGATCAAGAAAGGGACTTGTTCTTATAGTTATTTGCATAAAATTTTCATCCTTAATCTAAAAGTAAGAGGAAGAAAAAAGAGAATACACTAGGGAGGAAAGGAGCATGAAGAGGAAAGATCTTATATCCACTTGCAATCATGTGCAAGATGAAGGATATACATATGTGAAGGGGAAGTTAAAGATAGATATCACTTGAATTTTACTTTAATCATGACCGGATAGAGATATATTTAATCAACTCACCTGCATTTTTTGGTGTAGAAATTGATGTGGGCAAGGAAAGAGGAAAGAAGAATTAAGAAAGAAGATAGGATTAATAAAGGATATGTTGTAAGGAAAAAAGAAACCTCATATTAGAGTGTAGATTATAAATGGAAGGTTAAAAGAATGAAATAGTAAAAAATCATTGATCAGGGACTAGGTGAAGAAAAGAGAAAAAAAATGTGAACAGATTGTTCGAACTATAGATCACTAATACTAAACATATTGCTTTTTTTTCGGGCCTTCTGTTTAAAGAGGGTAGAAAAGGTAAAGAGAGAAAAATAAAAACATAGGATGATAGGATAGAAGGAAATACAAAATTAACAACCATAAATGTAATGTGAATGCAATGAAATTACCCATAAAATGTAAGCAGATGACCAGATGATTAGAAAGCAGACTGTAACATTATATTTTTGCTGTTGTTTAAGAAACTTGTGTAAAATAAGATGTATACAAATTTAAATGAAGTACTAGAACAAAAGCTATTATGATTCAGCTGAACTCAAAAAAAGTTGGGGTAGCAATTATACTCAGACAAAGCAATGGTAAAAATAGACTATATAAGAAGAAATAAACAAAAAATTACATTATTATTAAAGGGAATATAAACAATAAATAGAAATCAATTCTTTATATATATATATATATATGTCAAATGGCATACCATCCAAAAACTTTAAAAAGCTAATTAAATTTTAGGGAGCAATAGGTAGTAAAACTTCATTTAGGTCACTCTTCTTGGGATGTAGTGGATATGGAAAGGAGATAATTTGCCCAGGTTTGAGGGGATATGTTTGTACTTATGTCCCTCCTATATCTTTTTTTTTTTTGTTAGCATCTATTGATAGAACAATTTTAAAGAACTAAAAAAATCAAGAGTCCATCATTTAATCCTAAAAAAATTATTTGGTCAAAGACCAAATGTAGTGGTTGAGCAAAGAGACCATGGCAATATATTGAAAAGATTATGCAGTATGATCATATTATATTTGATACTAGGAATATAGTGCTGGTGTAATATAAAAAAATATAAAGAGAATAACCTTAATAACTAATAATAAACACAATATGATTATACTAATAGATGCTAAAAAAGCTTTTGACAAAATTCAACACATTCTTTTTCAAAAATATTAAAAAGCTCAAAATAAATATACCTTTCTCTAATAGTCTAAGTATTTGCTATCTAAAACTAAAAGATGATAGTATATGCAATGGGGAAAAAACACAACTAGAGGCAATTCCAATAAGATCAGGGTAAAACAAAGATACACTTTATCAACCTTATTTTTTACAAAGTGCTGAAAGTGTTAGCTATGGCAATAACATAAAAAAACAAAAAAGTGAGGGAATGTGCATAAGTGAAAAGGAAACAAAACCACCCCTTTTAAATAGATGATATGACATCCCACTTAGAGAGTAGTAAAGTCATCTAAAATTAAAGTTCTAGGATTAGTTAATTAATTACAAAACATTTATTAAGTTCTCATTCTGTACTACACATTATGCTCAGCTTTGGGAATACAAATGTAGAATCATCATGTATCTGCTGCCAAGAAGCCATTCCACAGAGGAGACACAATGCACAAATTTTTAAGCTACATGTCAGATAGAAGAGTGTCATGATCCTTAGGGTTTTATGTCAAATCAGGTGATACAGCATCTTCTTTAATCATTTCCAATGAAAAAGTCATATGATGCTGAAAAATTTGACAGTGTCAAAGACTGGTGAGAAGGGCTTTATGGGTATCTCTCTTTACTAAGGAGATGTGGATGCCATACCTTAAGACGCATTTTCCAACGTGTGCTTCATTATTATTATTTTTACTAAAAATAAATTCATAAATCATGAACACATATGTATATTACCAAAAAACAGCTAGAAGAGCTATAAATATAGTTATTTAAAAATATGATAAATTGAATATTTGGAAGTCTGACAAGATGCATATAATAACTACATGAAAATAACTAAAAAATTCAACTCCCACAAAGGTGAATTTAAGTAACTGGAGAAATATTTGTTGCATGAATTAGCTATGCCAATATGATAAATATAATGAGATGGTCTAAATTAATTTTTAGATTTAGTGACATACTATTCAGACTACTAAAGCATTCTTTTCTATAATAATAGAAATAATGACAATTTATTTTTAGGAGGGAAAGAGACAAACAATCCCAAGGAAAATATTTGAAAAAAGGTGAGAAAGAAAATGGTCCTAGCAGTTCCAGATCCCAAGCTGTATTGCAAAGTGATAATTGTCAAAAAATCATTTAGTACAGCTAGAAAATTTAAAAGTTGATTTGTAAAACAAATTAGGTATGTAATAGAGAAAAGGTAACGCAGTAGCAGAATAATAAATAACAAACAATTCCCAAACTGCAACCTGCTAGTAAATTTAGGAATAGTCTGACAAAAATTAGTTTGGAACAATATTTTACATTACTACCAACATAAGCTTCAATAGTTGAATGACTTGAATAGAAAAAGTCACATCACAATAACTGAAAGGAGAAAGAAACTGTCTTTCACAATTTGAGATATGAGTTCAAGACTAAGCAGAAGATAGAAAAGGATCATAAAACATAAAATGAACAATTTTGATCAAATTTTGTTTTTGAGGGGGGAAGGCAGGGTAATTGGGGTGAAGTGACTTGCCCAAGGTCACACAGCTAGTAAATGTGTCACGTTTCTGAGGCTGGATTTGAACTCAGGTCCGGTGTTCTACTCACTGTGCCACCTAGCTGCCCCAATCACATATTTTTTTTAAAGTTTTATAAAAGAAAACTAATACAGTTAAAACTGTAAGGGAAATCATTAGAGAGAACATATATGCAAATATATATTACCTTGACCTAATAGTTCTGAAATTTGTCTATAATGCTCCTTGAGGTGTCTATTTTGTGATCTCTTTCCTGAGGTGATTGGTGGATTCTTCCAATGCCTGATTTACTCCCTGGTTCTAGACATCAGGACAGTTTTCCTTGATAATTTCTTGAAAGATTCTGTCCAGATGCACCTTTTGTTTTTCTCTGTCAGGTAATCCAACTGATATGTCTTCTAGATGCATTTTCCACATCACTTGTTTTTCACCTGATGCATTGGATGCATTTTAGATTTTCTTCCATTTTTCATTCTTCTGAATTTGTTTAATTGATTCATGATGTCTTATAGAGTCCCTAGATTTCACTTCCACAATTCTAAAGTTTAAGGTATTGTTTTCCTTGATTAGCTTTTGTACTTTTTTTCCCCATTTGGCCAATTGTACTCTTTAAGGAGTTGTTTTCTTCAGTTGATTTTTGTATCCCCTTTTCCAGTTGGCCAGTTTTGCTTTTAAAGCAGTTTTGAGGCTGTTGATTCTTTTTTTCATAATTCTCTTGCATCACTCTCATTTATTTTCCCCTTTTTAAAAATCTCTCTTATATACTTTTTAAGTTCCTTTTTTGAGCTCTACCATGAAATCCTTCTAGGTTTGAGACTATTTCCAATTTTTCTTTGGGGTTTTCCCCATTGGTGTTTTGATATTGTTGTCCTCTTCTGAATTTTTATCTTGGTCTTCCCTGTCACCATAATAACTTCTATGCTCAAAATGTTTTTTTTTGGTCGTTGTTGTTTTCTTCCCTTTCCTTGCCCTCCCACTTTTTTTGGCCATTTTTCTTACTTTTAAATTTCAGCTCTGCTCCAAGCATGAAAGGGGCACTGTCTCCAGCTTCTTGTGCTAGTGGCTGCAGGCCCTGTTTGTTTTCCTGGTGCTTCACTGATGTTTTCCTGAGGCCCATGGCAGATCTTCATGTTTGGTACTGTGCTGTAGGGTTAGGGTGAGAGTTGGCTGGTGCTATTAGAGGCCATAGGAGTTTGGCAGTCCTAGCCCTGTGACTGCCTCCCAAGACTGTGATGTGGATCTGAGTATGGGCTAAACAACTGAGTCCTGCCTCAGTGCTAGCATAGAGACCCTTCTAATTTCCTTCTGACCACTTGTTTGACCCTCTTACCATCTGTGGGCTGAGAGTTCTGGAAGAAGCTGCTGCTATAGCTGCTGATTCAGTGACTCCCAAGGTCTGCTTCTGAGTTGCTGGGGCCGCATCTGCACTGGTGCGGCCTGCACTAGACTGATCTTCTCGCCCTGATGCAAGAGACCTCTCCTGCTGACCTCCTAAGTAGTCTTTGGCATCTGATGGCTGAGAGGCTTGGAAACCACCACTATTACCACTGATTCAGTCACCTGGAGGCCTGTTCCTGATTTGGTAGGGCTGGGTCTCTGCTGGCCTGGCCTGCGCTAGACTGTGTTCCTCTCTTACCATTTTTTCAACAGATCTTTCCTGCCAACTTTCTAAGTTGTCTTGGGGCTGGAAAAAAAATTTTTTTCACTCCATGTTTTTGTGGATTCTGATGCTCTAAAATCTGTGTTTAAAGTCATTATTTAAAGCTATTTGGATGGATTTGGGGAAGGGCTTAGGGGAGTCACAGACTTTACCACCTTGGCTCTGATCCCCACCCCCAATTTCTTTACATTTAAATCTCTCAATGATTCACTGAATGAAACTGAATCCAACTTAAGAGGTCTTTATTATAGGTCTGCCTCTGCTGCTTAATAGTCATGAACCTGTCCTCATCTGTGAAACAGTCAAAAATAGCACCTGTTTTTTCTATCTCATAAGCTTATGGTGAAGTTCAAAGGATAAAATGTCTGCAAAAATATTTGGGAAACTATAACTACCATGGAAATGTTTGGGATTACAATTTTAGGTTGTGTTTTCTTCTTTTTAATATTAAATATGTGATTGTATTAGAGAATGTATCAAAAGGACAGCAATAGCTATGACTGTTAGCAAGTCATTTTATCATGTAAGTTTCCTCACTTAAATGAGAGATATGGATTAAATGTTTTCCAAGGTTTATTAAAGCTCTTAAATTCTGTGATTCTACATTTTATTTTCACTTATTCAAATTAGGAAACAGTTCCACAGAGATTAAAAAGACTTTCCAAATCACACACAGGAGTAAGATTAAAAAAATCAGAATTCGTCTAGTTCTTTTGACTACAAAACTATTAGAATGTCCATCATATCATACTGTCTTTCAGCAATTTAACTTTTAGGATGATATATTCTTAAATCAAGTGCAATTGCCACCAATTCCTCACCATAGTTTCTATTTATTAATCTTTGTTATAGTCTGTATTTCCAACTCGTCATGAGTCTAAACACTCCTATACTGAAGAAAATAAACTGAATATATTTAGATATATTTTTACTTGGAAGCCAGACAGACAACTGCCATAAATTGTGCAGTTAGCTATTTGCATTTTTTCTTATAGTAAAAATGAAGGAGATTGTATCATCTGTCACTTGGAGAAATCATGGCTTGCCTAAGTATTATCATTGTTATGCATCTCCTTATTTGAAGCCTCTACTGGAAAGCAATGACTCTGACCCCACTTTTAAAAAGGTACATTTTTCAGATGTAAAAAGAAAGTATATTTAATGAAATTTTCTCTTATGAAGTTATCTTCCAGGGGAAATGTATTCAACTTTTGTAACTAAAAACATGAGCATAGTTAAAATGGGCCACTTGGGATATGTTATATCAGACAGAACTGAATGTGAATAAAGAAACTTTTGAAGCAATGTTTAAGACAATTCAAGTATTGAAAAGAGGAAAAAGTCAAAATCTCAATTCAATTTAATCCAATGAACATTTATCAAGTGCCTACTATGAACCAGGCACTGTGGTAAGTGCTGGCAACAGCACATAAAAGAAAAATGTTCCTGATCTCCCTAAACTGCTAATGTCATCTCTCCCTAAAGTACCTTATATTTATGTCGTATTTCTTCTCTTTAAACTTGTATTTGTACATATTGTTTTCCAAATAGAATTTAAGTAGCTTGAGAGCAGGGACTTCCATTTTTTTTTGGGTACATGCAGTGTCTAGATTTCTTATGCAGGTCTGCTAGAGGGCTCAGTGGATAAAACATTTTTAAACAACAACAAAATGCACCTAAGGTCTACATAAAGTATAAAGTTTAATTGATTATTTGTACTTTTTCTCCTTTTTGAATAATTTGTTCCTTAATTTGATTCTTAGGTTAATAACCATCCATCACAGACTGATTATAATACCTTGTTATGGTAATTAGGGTGGGACTTTTTTGTTTTCTTTCTTAGAATGCTGAGGTTATCAAGTACCTTCCATGAGTCTTGGATTTCAAATGTAATGGCAAGCAAAGTGCATTTTTTGTTGTCTTTTGTTTCTTTGATCTAATCAAGAATCTTTGATGACCTGCTTAAAAAACAAGAAAGCCCCAGGCCCCAGGCCCCACACTTTTTGGTAAGTAGTTTCTGAGCCCTCAGGGCCCTCCAGAGGGTCTAAGAGCTCTAAGATTGGCATTTGGTTTGAGGCTCTCACTCACTGGAAGAGTATTGTGTGATTTGACCAGATGAGACTCTGGGTAGCCATTGTTAAGATCCCCCCAGCTTTGGAAACCCAGATGTTGGTGCTTCTCTTTTAGGTAACTATGTATGTAGTGTCTTGATCAGATAAAGCCTGTCCGTTGATTTGTTTGTAATTTCTGTTTGTATTTGCTCCGAAGTTCAGGTTGCTGACTTTTTACCCTGAACTAAGTAAATGATATATGTATGTTTAATTAAACTGAGATTATTAATCCCTTAAAGTTGTTTTCCTTAGAAAAGTAGGCCAAAGAATCTGCGCCAGCAGCCCTCCTGTGTGCTCTTGTTGTTGGTCTTGTTATTGGTCTTTCACCTCTACAGCACCTGCTAGCAACATTGTTATTACATTCCTCTTAATGGTGGGGAGATGATCCAGAGTTCTTGAATGCTATACGAGTGGAGTTCAAGGCATACTGAAAAGATTGGGTATGGGTCTAGAGAAAACTGTTAGCTAAGTACCCACTTAGCTAACTTCAGAGTTGCTTTTAAGAAGCTTGACCAAAGGGTGATGATTTTCTTTTAAGCATAACTCTACAAGAATGTCTACTAAGTAATAGAGTTTCTGTGGAAAGAAGACTTACAACAAAGACAGTGACAGACTTTCCCTATCATGTGAGGTCCAATTTCATTGCAAAAGAAAGTTTTCCATTGGGCCTTTTTTCTTTGTTTGTTTTTGGTCTAAGAAATTCATAGCAAAGTTGTGCTCTGTTCATACTAATGAAATCATGATTTTTTTTTCCAGACTGAAAGAGAAAATGAAATGATAGCCAAGAGAGTAGGTCTCATTGCTCTGTAATAGAAGAGATTGGCTTTATTGTTGAAAGAGAAAGACGGTCACAGAATGATCATAAAGGTCAAAGGTTTGAGCCAGAAGGAAAAAGATATAACTAAAAGAGGTTGAGTGGGAAGCAGTGTTATGTATTTGGAAAAAAAATACATCAGGTAAGTTCTCATTGGTAGTTAACAAGCAAGGTAAAAAAGGTATCATTTCTGCAAATTCTGGTCTGAGGGATCCTTTTCTAAAGTGCTGTTTCATGCAATAGATTCTGGAGACCTTTAAGAGCCAAGAAACTTAATGCAGATCTGTGTTCTATATTTAAGGACTAGAACAAATAAGAAAAAGTAAGAAATAAAAAAAATATTCAGTATTTTCTAACCAATATGATAGCTCTACCCTTCCTACATCCTTTATTTGCCTCTCATTTGTTCTAAATATTCTAAAAGTACAAATGACTAATGTTCTGACATCTTCTGTTGCACCTATGCCCTTTACCCATTTTTCTTGCTCATTATTTCATGCTTATTAAGTGCTCACCATGTGCTAGGTGTTTTACAAAACACAAAAGGCATAGTCCATGACCACATTTCCATCCCAAATTCATCAAGCTGAAGGGTAAGAAAGTCATAGTTTGAGCCATTAGCAGGCTAACACATTTAATTGCAATAACCATGGGAAGAAAGGTTCAGAGTCAATGTCAGGTATAAGCGTTGAATGTTACTCTACTACATTGTCAGTCTATGTTAGAGTCCTTGAAAATATGCTTTAATTTAATCTTTTACACTATTTTCAGTAGACAGTTTAAAATATTCTCTGACTCTAAATTTAGAATCAAAAAACTTTTAAAGTACAAGGGAACTTAAAGCTTAACCAATCAAAATTCTCTCATTTACTAGATGAGAACACTAAATGTCAGGAAAATTAAATGAATTGTCGAAGTCACTTACCTGGTTGCTGGCATTACTGGAACTGGGAACTGAGTCTCCTGTTTCCTCATCAGTACTCTTCCACAGCACCATTAGTACCAATATGCAAACTGTAGCAAGTAGCACAAAACAAGTGCCGAATTTTGTAAGAAAGCTTCACAAATAAGTGTCAGAGACCATGGAATAGGAAAAGCCTCGTCACGATCTTGTAGTATTGGTGTCAGAAATAATTGAGTATCTTTTTTTGGAGTCTCCAGAAAGCATATTATTCATTTTTGGTATGTTTGTATTTTTCCTCTTTTCTTACCTATGTGACACACCCATTAAGTGTCTTAGGTTCTCCAGGCAAAATGATGTTGCTCCTGGTTCTTGCTGAAACTCTTTTGTTCCCCATTATTCTTACCACTTTTAGTACCCTTTTCTTTTAATCCTTAGTAATTTGTGCCATTCCACTGTCTAGGCAAATGTTTCATTGGAGGGGGTGTGTGTGTTGGGGTCATATACCTTTAAACTATAGACCTTCTAGTCATCTGCCGCCAATCCAAATGTAAACGTCTAATGTTTTATTCTTCAATGTTGTGCTTTCTAATACCATGCAATGAATGAGCATGGACTAATTTGATATGTTTCTAGGTTGACAAGACAGATTCATTCCATCAATATCAATTTTTATAATGCCTACTGACATTTTTTTAATGTACTAGTATATTGGACACAGAGTTGGCCTCAGAGGCAAGAAAATCTGGATTCAAATCTTGTTTCACATACATTTTAGGTATATGATCCTATACAAGTTATTTAACCTCTAAGTGCTCTAGCAAGGGCACTAGGTCTGTAAGTTGCAAAGAAGTTGCTGTGACTCTTTAAATGTATTAAAAAGATATACTTGAAATGTCACATATGTTGGATAACAGAATGAAAGGTGATATTATATATTGGAAGGATTGAAGACATTAGAATTAAGGACATCTGGGTTCAAGTCCTAACCATGACACTTGACAGCATGACCATGGCAAGGTTACTATACCTTTGAGTACCACCAAAAATATCTAATATTATAAATTACAGATAAGTTTTTGATCTGCATCAGTGCATTTTTTTCCAAACTGAGAGTTGCCTACATTGATGAAATCACAGGTCTATACCCCAACAGGTGTGTACAGAAGCCAATTAGGGTCCCTTTCATCGTAACACATAGATAATTGCCAAGCATAGAATTTGTTTTATTTGGCGTGGATATGTAACTACATTTGCTAGTCTCTGTTTTAGGAATGCTAAAAAATGTGCTTTTTATTTAAATTTGCCATCAAGGAACTGTTATTTCTAAAAAGTTATCACTGACAGAAATATTTGAATTCTTTCTGTCTGATTTCAGGAAAAAATTTGTATTTTGTCATCTGACCTTCAGAGTAAAGTAGTGAGGGGAGGTAAAAACCTCTAATTACCCAAAACAACCAATGCTATAATCTTCCCTCCCTATTTGTATATTATCCTGTACTGAATAAACAGAACAGATGCATTCAGCTCCCGAGGTAAAAACAAAAGGTGAGAAAATCAAGTATATGTTGTCTCAAATTGCTGGGGAAGCTGCATTAGCAAACTGGGGAAGCATCAGTTAGAAGAACAGCAAATTGGCTGGTGTTTATCTCCTTTATTAAATGAAACACTTAAAATTTCATGCATTTCTGGAACCAGATGGACTACTGCTTGACTAACTATCAGTCACGGTAAAGTCATAGCTGCTATGATGAGAGGCCACATGAACTGTAAGTAAAATAGAAATAAAATACTAAATGGAGGGATAGTGATTCCAGTTAACATCGACTTTTGACTTTTCTTCGTGATTTGAAAACCATATGGTTTTCTATAACTCTCACCTTTACAGTTGTGTGGCTGTCACAAAGGAAGGAGATATGGTGATGCTACCATGAGAATTTCTTAAGTAGAGAAGTTGATTGAATCTGACAAACTGATGCACCATGGGACGCAATTCATGTTTCAAAGGAATGTCACATTTTGTTTTCGTTAGCAAGACTCTTCTCAATAGCACTCTAAAAGAAATAATTTCAATGCCAAGTCTATGAGAGGTATAATTTAAAAGTTATGATTTTTTTTCCTTTTAAGCTCTTTTATTCCATAAACTCAAGTCTATTCAATCTCCTGAAATACATGCACAGAGAAGCAAAAACTATCAACCCACAAAATGGAAATCATGGTAATGCTTTAACCTAGACTCACCCTCTCAGTCATTACTACTTTTCAGACAGGTAAATATTAGGCCTTTTCAGATAGACTAGAAAATTTCTAGCCAGGTGTTTTCTGCTTATAATTCCTTACAGATAATATAACACACCACCCTGGGGTCACTCCTTCCATCTATTATTTATTATATAAATTCAAGGCTCTACAAGGAATCTGCTTGTTAATTATTAGTGCTGCTCATTAATATCAACTTACTAGTAAAAATATCCTTTGAAGGTTTCAGGTTCTAATCATGTTACTTAAGAGTCCCCGCTGGTATGGTTCCCATTGATCGAAGCACAAACTCCATTTATTAAGGCAGTTGCCTCAATTGTCTTTAACAAAGGTATTTGCTAAAGTGGTATAGTAAGAAAAGTTGTTATAAAACACTTTCATCAAAAAACCTGAAGCACAGTCCCCTAAAAGTATACATTGATTCTGGGGAAAGATAGAGATTAAACTTAGACTAATGAGGTATACATACGCCAAGGAAATTCACAACTCCTTGTTACTGGAAGCACTTTCATGCGTCCTTTGTCAGAATTCTCTTTTGATTCATGACATCTCATTTCCTTCAGCTGCCTCCTTCTTAAAAGTGCTTAGTTTCTACAAAGATGTTTGTTCTCAGTATATTTCTGTATGTCTATGTTCCCTGATAAACCTGTGGTCTGTTACTGGTCCAGTTGATATGGTCAGTGATGGGAGAGAGGGGAAATTGGGAGAAACTCTTTTCTTCTACCTAGAATGATTGCCTTTCAAGCATTTGGCTCAAACTCCAGAAATGAAATCCTTATCCCCTAACTTTGGAGTGCTCTGCTAATAAGCCGCCTACCAGTCGATTCCTTTCCTGCTGAGCTAATTGTTTTTCTATACATAGCCCAAGAGGTATGACTGATTGTCTTCAACCGTCACAGAGTATTTTCTGTGTGACATCATCTGCTTTTACACAGTGACCCCAGTGTTGTTATGATCTTTTCAAATTGACTAAAAGCTCATTCTCACCTAGTTTGCTTTGATTGATTGATTGATTGATTGAATCATTGTATCTTAGTATTTTGTGATTGAATAGGGATTGGATCTTCACCTTTACATTGGACAACTTAATAACAATACTCTTTTTTTGGCTTTTTATTAGGTATTTGGGAAAATCATTCGCTGTATTTGGTTTTATAAGCTTTTGAAAAATATTTGCAAAGCTTAGAAGAATAAGATGTTTCCTAACCTGACCTGCGAGCAATTGCAATGAAAGATGAGAGGGCTTTAAAACATTCGAAATACTTTTATTTTTTGCCATTATTTAAGTTCCTTTCATTGAATCATGTAAATATCCAGTACAAATCAACAATCGTAATCAGTACATAGTACATGTGAAACATTGCACTGGACACTGAAGGAGATTCAAAAATAAACAGTTTAACAATGTGTGAGGCATAGACACAAACACATATTCACAGAGAGAGAGAAAACAACCACCACTACCACCACCACAGCACAATCCTTGAATTTAATGGTTAATTTATCAAGATTTCCTAGGAAATAGACACAAAAACAAAGCTGCAGAGAAAGCAGAAGAGGAAAGAATAAGCACAAAAAGAGCAATGATTGTATTGTGCTAGAGATTCTCTTGCAAAAGAGAGCTTTGTTCTGCTTTTATTTTGGTTAAGGTTACAATAAGAACATATTCATGGAGAAAGTTCAAGGAATAATCTGGCATCATTGTACAGGAAAATGTGCAAAGCCTTCCATAAGTGATTAAAACTTTAATGAAGAGACTGTGTTTCTCAGTACCCAAGAAACCAAGGGGAGCAAACAGGCTGTTTGTCCCAGGAGTACAAACTAAGAAAAAGAAAGTTGAGGAGAGAAAATCATGCTTCACCAATGTAGAAGCCAAGGAGAATCATGAAGTGGCCTGAAAGAAGTGTAGTGGGGGCAGCTAAGTTACATAGAGTGCTGGCCCTGGAGTCAAGAGGACCTGAATTCAAATGCAGCCTTACACACTTATGAACTGTGTGACCCTAGGAAAATCACTTAACCCCAATTCCACACACACACACACACACACACACACACACGTACACACACACACACTGTGGTACATTTGAATTTCTAGTAGAAAATAGTATCATCTATGTACAGGCAAAGTTGAGGGCACTGTCTCATAGAGAAGGAGAAAGTCCAAAAGAAAAAAAGGCACAACTCTACTCTCCAGATAATGAAGTATTCCTTGAAAGAATGAAACACCTGTTTAGAAAATAATTTTGTTTTAAATGATTTTAAGAGACATAGGGGAAAAGTATCACAAAGCATTGAAAGATGTAATTAGAAGAAACATGAGAAGCACCACCAAACATTTGAAGTTACATAACTATGCAACAGTATTGATAGAGCTGTGCCATCTTAGGAAGAAGCAATTTCTTGCAGAAAAGAAATAATAGTATAGATTCAATGCTGCCAGTAGGAAATCATCTTCCAATAGTGATCAGAGGAAGAAGAGTTAAAAAGGGGTGATTGGTTAGGCCCTTCAGGCAATTCTAAGGCAGCCATTTTAAGATCTGAGATAAATGATGGAGAAAACTTCTGTCTTCTTCAAATATACAGATTTGTCAATTGTAATGACAATTAACCATTCCTGGTGATTAACATGGAGGTAAATCATACCACCAGAAGGAAACCAGGAAGCATTACTAGGAATAAAGATGTTTGGACAAAAGACTATGACAAAGGTACTATTTTAATTACTATTGCTGATTTATGACAGGGAATTCATAAGCAAAGGTAGATTTGAGTCATGAACAACTAGGTAAGATGGTTTTGATGAATGATAGTTGTGTTTTGGGACTATAGTTTAGAGTATAGGAGCCCTGAACTCTTGGCCAGGGTGGTCAATATATCTCATATGGACTAGTAGAAATATAGTTTTTTTGAGGTTTGGGAATATAATAAAGTGGGCCAAATTTTTTTTTTTTTTGTGGGGGAAGGAGTGTCAAAATATACCTGCTAAGCCAAATGCAAGGGAAAACAGCAGGAACAATAAAATAAAAATGAAGATGATCAGCAATTCCCAGGAGAATCAACATAAATGAAGAGGACCAGTAATAAAATTCATGGCCGTCAGTGTCTACATACAAATGAAAAAATATAGGAAATTATCAAGAGTAACTGAAGATCCTAAGGCCAAATTAGTGTCATATATACCATTGAGATTTGAGGGGATTCATGATTATGATATGGCTATGAAAGTGTATCCCTTATTCAACTAAAGCAACACAAATAAAAGAGGCAAAAAAGAAGTCTTCTATGTTAAGAGCATATATCAAAGTGAAAAATTCCTGGAATCATTTGGGAAAAGATAGAATGTATAAATTTTTGGCAGAAGATCTTGGTTAAGATTCTAGGCAAAAGTTTAAAGCATATTATTAAGGAGAGTTTACTAACTCTTAAACAAAGAACCTTACTGTTTGTTATCTTTTAGTTCTGTCCCACCTTTCATGACTCCACTTGGGGTTTTCTTGGCAAAGATACTAGAGTAATTTGCCATTTCCTTCTCCAGCTTATTTTATCCCCGAGGAAGCTGAGGCAAACAGGGGTAAGTGACTTGCTCAGTGTTACACCTCTAGTGAGTGTCTGAAGGCAGATTTCATCTCAGGAAGATGAGTCTTTCTAACTTCAGGCCCAGCACTGTATCCATTATGCTACCTAGCTATCCCAGAATAAGAAGTGGTAATGCACAAAAAGACAGCATGACTTTAGCAAAAGCAGACCATTCCTCATCTACTTTTTAAAGTAGATTGCTAGATTGGTAGATGAAGAAAATTCTGTAGATACATGGATTTTAGCAAAGCATCTGATAAATGCTTTCATGCCATCCT
>CM053623.1:360369555-360409886 GCA_028646595.1 Phalanger gymnotis
CCAAATCCTTAGGATCTCCTCTCTGTAGCCTTGGTTCCCAGTTTTCACAGGGTCCAGCTCTTTTAGCCAATTCCTTTGCTAAGGAGGAATAAAATGGGTCCTCCCACCCTGGGACATTCATCTCTTCCTCTGAAGTTCTTCTGCTTCTAAATAGAGATCTTATACTTAGCAATCCCATCAATCTCATCACCAAATGTAGTAGGAAGGCTGAATTTATAATCTCAAATATAATCATGTATATTTTTGAATGGTTCAAAATCACAAGGTATGAGATATTCTCTAAGTAGAAAACAACAAAAAAATTATTTAGGCCCCACCACAGCAGATCCGTGAACCAGCCTCCCCATTCCGACATCTTGACAAAAAGACTCCAGGCCCAGAAACCCTGCCTCACACGAGTAACCAGGAGGCCACAGAAAAACAAGATAGTATTTAGCCAAATCATTTTTGCTGGCCTCAAGTCCTTGCTCGCACTCCTGGGTCTACACATGGGTCAGCTCTGCTTCCACAGCTCCTGCTTCCACAGCTTCCAGATTCCACAGCTTCCTGCTTCCACAGCTTCCACTTTTACTGTAGTTGTCTCTTGGCTCACCTTTCCTTGCAGCGAAGCTTCTGGCTTCTCAAGCCCCGCCTCAATGACCAGAGACCATTGGTTCCCAAGTTGGCCCCTCTTAAGTCATCAATCTACACCCACACAGGTTTCACACCTGATAGGGCTTTGCGCCTGGGGCTTAGAACTCAACAGCTGAAAGTACTTTCGCTCAAAGTAAATAAAAGCCATGGTAATGAGACAATTTTGCTTAACAACACAGGGGATTGCTAGGATCTCTTTTCTGACATTGAGGCAGGATTCTCTTGCTTTGCCCTTCCTTGGATCTGGGTCATAGTCCTGGGTGGTAGTCCTGGGGTGAGGAAGAGTACTTGCAGGCCAGAGCTAGTGGTGGTGGTGGAGAAGGAATTATCCTCACAGTTCCAAGGCAAAAAGTGTGCTTGTGGTCTCTCACAGACCAGAGCACAGGCTAGGAGAGGAGTAAACACCTGTCCTTTGAACACACAACTTTGAAAGAACTAAACATTTATAGATTCCTAGAAACATCTCTGAAAATACCTGCACAAAATTCCTGAAGCTTAGGACAGTGCACTCTCCACTCTGGAAGCAGAGTCTTACCTTGACAAAGAGCTAAAAAGTCAAGTAATTGTCTGGGATGATGAGCAAACATTGGAAAAAAATAAGACTATAGAATCTTACTTTGGTGACAATGAAGATCAAAATATGCAACCAGAAGAAGACAACAAAGTCAAAGTCTCCAAGAAAAATATGAATTGGTTGTGTAGAAGAATTCAAAAAAGGATTTTGAAAATTTGGTAAGAGAAGTAAAGAAAAAATTGGGAAGAGAAATGGAAGTGATGCAAGAAAATCATGAAAAATGAGTCAACAGCTTGCTAAAGCAGTCCCCCACAAAAAAGCTGAAGAACATAACAACTTAAAAAATAGACTAAACCAAATGGCAAAAGAGGTCCCCAAAGTCAATGAGGAGAAGAATGCCTTGAAAGGCAGAATTAGCCGAATGGCAAAGTAGGTCCCAAAGCTCACAGAAGAAAATAATTCTTTAAAAATTAGAATGGAGCAAATGGGAGCTAATGAATATATGAGAAATGAAGAAATGATAAAACAAAATCAAAAGAATGAAAAAAATGAAGACAATGTGAAAAATCTCATTGGAAAAACAAGTGACCTAGAAAATATATCCAGAAGATATAATTTAAAAATTACTGGACTACTGAAGGCCATGATCAAAAAAAGAGCCTAGAAAGCATCTTTCAAGAAATTATCAAGAAATACTGCCCTGATATTCTAGAACCAAAGGGGAAAATAAAAATTTAAATACTCCATCAATCAACTCCTGAAAGAGATCCAAAAAGGAAAATTCCTAGGAGTATTGTAGCCAAATTCTCGGTCAAGGTGAAAATATTGTAAGCAGCCAGAAAAAAGCAATTCAAACATTTTGAAAACATAATCATGATAACACAAGATTTAGCAGCTTCTACGTTAAGGGATCAGAGGGCCTGGAATATGATATTCTGGATGTCAAAGTGGCTAGGATTAAAAAGTATTATATTCAGCAAAACTGAATATAATACTTCAAGGTAAAAATGGACATTCAATGAAATAGAGGACTTTTAAGCATTCTTCATGAAAAGAACAGAGCTCAATTGAAAATTTGACTTTCAAATACAAGACTCAAAAGATGCATGAAAGGGTAAACAGGAAAGAGATGTAATAGGGGACTTATTAAAGTGGAACATGGAAAGATGATATTTGTAACTCATGAGATGTTTCTCAGTTTAGGTAGTTAGAGGGAATATATATACATATGCACATACACACACATGTATATGCACATACACAGAGAGCACAGGGTGAGTTGAATATGAAGGACTGATATCTAAAATGTAAAATTGAGGGTGAGAGAGGAATGTACCAGGAGAAGGAGAAAGAGAGAGGTAGAATGGAGTAAATTATCTAAAATAAAAGAGGCAAGGAAAAACTTTTACCATGAGGTGAGGTGGGGGATGGGGGGTGGAGTTGAGAGGGAAAGAGTGAACCTTACTCCCATTAGATATTGTTAAAGGAGGTAGTAACACACTCAACTGGGTATGGAAATCTACCTTATCTTATAGCAAAGTAAGGGGGAAAGGGGACAAGGGGAGGGGGGATGATAGAAAAGAGGGCAAATGGGGGGAGGGGTAATAAGAAGCAAATACTTTTGAGGTGCAACAGTGTCAAAGGAGAAAATAGAATAAATAAGGGGTAAGAGAGGATGGAGGGAAACATAGTTCATCTTTCACAACATGACTATTATGGAAGTGTTTTGCATGACATTTGCATATACACATTTGCAAGACATTACATGTATAACCTATATGGAATTGAGTATCTTCTCAATACTGGTCAGTCAGGAGGGAGGAAGGAAGAGAATGTGGAACTCGAAGTTTCAAAAACAAATGTTAAAAATTGTTTTAGCACGCAACTGGGAAATAAGATATACAGGCAATGAGCTATAGAAATCTATTTTCTCCTACAGGAAAATAGAAAGGAAAGGGATAAGAGAAAGTGGGGAGTAATAGAGGGAGGGCAGATTGCTGGAAAGGAAATCAAAATGTATGCTATCTTGGTGTGGGGGAGAGGAGAGAAGAGGAGAAAATTTGGAACTCAAAAACTTGTGGAAATGAATGTTGAAAACTAAAACTAAATTAATTATTTAAAAAAATGATGGTGAAATTCAGAAGCTGCTAAATGAAAAATGAGAATTCTAGCAGTTCTACCAGCAGGATGGTCTATCCATCTCTAAAAAGATAGCATTTAACTCAATCAAAAGTAAATTGCTAGCAAAGCTTAGAGAGATGCAGCATTTTTATCTCAGTAAGAAGGCAGATGAAATTCAATTTTAAGCTGATAGTAACAATCTAAATCCCTGAAGGCTATTTATTGGCCAAAGACCTTCCATGCATCTCAACTACTCAGAGCTGATGGTGCCACACTGATTAGTGATAAGGACATGATTCTGGAGAGATGGGCTGAACACTTCCACAGTATTCTCAACAGATCACCATCAACACATTCTGAAACCACTAACACTTTATCTTGGGGTGAAGTCAATCCCAGTTGAACTTCCAATTAAAGAATTTTGAATATCATTAGTCTCCTCTCATGTGGCAAAGAACTGGTGCTGATTCCATTCCGACAGAGATTTACAAGGCAGGGGGTCCACTGCTCATACAAAAGCTAACTGAAACCTTTGGGGTTATATGGAAATAAAAGGTTATTCCCCCAGGACATCAAGAATGCCACCATTGTCTATCTATATAAAGAAAAAGGAAATAGGTTATTCTGTGACATTCATAGGAAGGGTCTCTCCCTCAATCACTGCCAACAAGATCCTTGCCAGAGTCCTTTTAAAAATATTTATTTTATTCTGAACTTAAGAAATAAAACAAGCGTGTCCATAAAATAGTAGAATAGAAAAAAGATGTGATTGTACATGAAACTGCATATCTATAATATACAACTTGCTGTTCCTTTTAAATATATAATAAAGTTATCATGTAACTTTTTTTCTTCCCTCACTTTCTCCCTCCAGCCTTGCCCTAGAGATGGCTGCCACTAGACACAGATGTGTGTGTGTGTGTGGGTGTGTGTGTGTGTGTGTGTGTGTAATGTATATGTATATGTATGTATGTATGTATATATGTATATATACACACAGAAACATTATGTGAGGGGAGTTGGTTTGTAACTCTTTGTTCACATATTGTACACTCAATGAAGCCTCTGAAGCTGAGATGCAACAACATATACATCGATTAGTTTTCTGCCTCTTGTGCTGATTTTAGCCTAACAACACCATGAAAACAGTGGTTTTCCACCAGCTGGCACTGTACTATCCACATGCGGAACCAGTGATTACAGCTAATTTTGAATTCAGTGGATAAGTTCACTTGCCTTGGCAGTATACTTTCCAGGGATGGACACATAGATGATGTTGATGCATGTATTGCCAGGGTTTGATCATAAGTAACATTTGGGAGGCTCCAAAAGAACGTGTGGGAAAGCAAATGAAAATTTTACGTTGTCTACTGAGCCACTGGGCTGACCTCATTGTTGTATGCTATGAAACCTAGACAGTCTACCAGCGCCATGCCAAAAATTGAGCTGTTTCCATTTGAATTGTTTTAGGAATATTCTGAAGCTCATCTGGCAAGATAAGGTACCAGGCACGGAGGTCCCTTCTCAAGCTGAATTGTCAAGCATTTAAACTCTACAGCAGAGAACATAATTCTGCTGTCCATGTTTTTAAATGCCAAATGTATACTGGCCTAAAAGATTATTTTAAGGAGAACTCACACAAGGCAAGCTTTCATATGGTGGTTAGAAGAAGTAATATAAAGACACTTATGATCTCTCTGAAAAACTTTTTTTAATGATTGTGAAACATGGGAGACACGGCAGAAGATCATTCAGTATGTTTCGCCCACATTAACGAAGGCGCTATGCTCTGTGAGCAAAACCGAATTGTGATAGCTAAAAAGAAATGTAAGATGAGCAAAGTTAGAGAATCTCTCCCAAATAGTCATGTGGACTATTTGTGCCTGACCTGTGGTAGATCTTCTGGAGCTCATATTGGTATCACCAGACACAACTGGACACACTATACATTGACAATGACATTGTGATGTCATTTTGGTCCTCTTTGAACATGAAGAACAAGGAACAAGTATGTGTCAGGCACTGTGCTAAGTACTAGGGATACAGAAAAAGGTAAACATAGACTCTATCCTTGAGGAGCTCGCTATATTAAGTAGGAAGGTTTAAACTTAACTACCAGTTTAGCCACAACAATTCTTGTAGAATATCTACTAAGTTCAAAAGGGGCTGAGTTTTGTATTTGTAAAAGGAGTATATACCCCCCACAATCATAAGTCAGTTATTAAAATAGGATAATGAAATTAAATTTAAATCTTTTAAATTTACTCCCTGAAAGAAAAAGAAAAATTGACAGCTTTATTAGAACACCATCTTAGCTAAAGTCTTCCAGACTCAGAATTTTTTTTTTTAATTTTATTGCTAATATCTTCTTTGGTGCTTTAAAGTTGCCTTTATTTCCTATGCTTTTTTAAAAATCCTGTAAAGTGCTAACAAATAAAAACAGATGTCACAAGACAAGATTATTAATATGATTTTATATAATTCTCAGGAAAAAAGTGATATTGTACTTTACTCTAAGCAGGGATGGAAGATCTATTCATTATTCATTAATTCATTTAATAAACTATTAAAATTAAGTGCCAACTGTACTGATCTTTGGTGGAGATTCAAATCTAGCTGAAACATAGTGCCTGCCTTCATGGACCTTAGAGTCTAGTAGGAATATAAGGCATGTACATAGATAATTATAATATTAACCCCAATGATAACAAATGTTACATAACAAGGAGACAGCATAGTACAACAGAGAGTGCACTTTCTCCGTAGTGCGGAGAAGTTAGATCAAATTCTCTTTCCGCTGATTACTATGTAAGTGACATTGAATAATAACTTTAATCCACCAGCTTCAGTTTTCTCATCAGTCAAATAGAAGATTTTACTTTACAGACTCTCAGGAATCTTTTAGCTCTTGATGTAATCAAGAATTCAGTGGTTCTAATTGTTGAACAAAATGAAAATTCTATAAACAATGCCATGAGAGTTAAAAACAAATCCTTACTAAACATATACAAAGAAAAATTGGAAGGTGGAAGTACCATAGGAGTTCTAAAGGTAATTAAGAAAAAGCAGGACATTTCAGCCATAGGAAATAGATTAAACAAAAGTGAAGATGGGGGGGACTATGCTGCATATTCAGAAATCATAAGTTAATAAACATTTACTTAAAAATGTGCCTGACCTGTGTAGAGAGACTCCTGAGCTCATATTGGTATCATCAGACACAACTGGATACATTGTAAATTGACTATTTGTTCCAGACATTGTACTAAGCACTAGAAATAGGAAGAATGATAAAAGATGGTCCCTGCCCTGAAGGAGCTCACAATCTAATGGGAGAAGACAACACATAAAAAGATGGTGAAAGGAGAAGAGAGAGAAGGAGAAGAAGAGGGCAAGATACCAGGACTGGAGACATGATGAAATCAAGGACAGCCAGATAAGAATTGTTGACAAGGCTACAATACTCCCTTTTTAAATAGAGGATCTTGTAGGAGGACTCCACTGCCCACTCTTGACACTCCAATCAGAGGAAGGAAGAGATATCAGGGGCAGGGGATACTAAAGAATCATGAGTTTCGGGGTTAATAAGATCTTGTAGGATGATGAGATTGTCTAGACCATAATAAAATCCAATACAGTCAGATGGAAATTGAAGGCCATGTTCGATTGGACTACAGATTTTGAGCAAAGAAAAAAAATACAGATGTGTGCAAGAATAATCGAAGGAATAATGTGAAAGACTGAAGATAAAAGGAAGTAGAGGTGGGAAAGATCAGTTAGGAGACTTCTTCAGTAGTCACAATCATTGTGGGGAAGAGAAGGCATAATTGGAATAGAAGAGAGAGATAAATGCGAGACATAAAAATATGGAGTCATTAGGGCTTAATAAGTGATTGTATATAAGAGAGGAAGAAGAGAGAAGTGGCAAGGGTTAACAAACTTAGTCAACAGTGATGAATGATTTTATAGACAGAAATAGTGAAGTGAGAAGGAGTAGGATTCAACTCCTCCCTTTGAATAGTATATTCTTAATTTCTTGTTGAAATATGTTAAAGATGCATGAGAATCTTGCCATGCTGGCACTTAAAGCACAAATACGATTCATTTCATATGAGACCCATTCAATAAGAATTAGTCATTTTAATATCACTTTAAAAACATCCAAGTTCTATTTTCTCTGTTATTTCCATGCTTCTCCTTTGGAGGAGGAGTAGTGTGGAACAATAGACAAAACTGGCCATGAATCCAGGAAGATTTGGGTTCCAGTCCTGCTTCTAACAGATACTGGCTATGTAGTCCTAGACAAGTCATTTAATCTCCCAGTGGTCTAGGCTATCCTCTGAGCCTATAAATTGTAAAGAAGGTGCCAACTTGCATTGTGAGGGTGCATCCTCACCCCGAAGTCCTCTATGAATTAAATCATAGGTCCAGTGCTAAACCTCCCTTTGTACAAACTCAAACTTTTAATTTATTTCTAAAATAAGTTTAAGATAGTTTTAGTGTTAGAATTAACTCAATAATAATGAAATAGTTCCAGTGTACTTTCTCTGCTCATGAGTGCAGAGTTGGGGTGGTACTCAGTAGATATTAACTTCACTCAGCTTCATGTTCCTTACTTACAAAATGGAAAGAGGGATAGATGTTCCACTAAATATACATGCATGTCTACATGCATACATACACGTGTACATATATACATAAATATATATACATATATATGTAAAGGAATTTCTTGTAACTTTAAGTATTAGAAAAATTTCCATATACTACTACTTCTGCTGCTACTAGCCATGCTGACACTGTCTTCAGAACCATTTCTACTGCTGGTTTATGATCTACTTTTGGACCAAGTATGATTTTATAATTTCAATGGCTATTCAAGTTTCTGTTGTATTATTTTAAATAGCATGAAATATTGTGTGCTTCTGTATAGCAATGGTTGTAGCTGTTAGATATAAGGATAAAGGCATTTTTGGCATTTTCTTAACATACTTCTGAAGCTAGCATAATTCCAGACGTCAGTAAGTTCATCACTTAATAAGCATTTATTAAGTGCTTACTATGTACCAGCACCTTACTATGTAACATTTATTAAGTGCTTACTATGTACTAGCTACTGTACTAAGCACTAAATTTAAAAAAAAATGGTGAAAGTCCCTGTTTTCAAAGAACTCTCAGTATAA
Source organism: Phalanger gymnotis (assembly GCA_028646595.1). Lineage (NCBI taxonomy): Eukaryota > Metazoa > Chordata > Mammalia > Diprotodontia > Phalangeridae > Phalanger > Phalanger gymnotis. The sequence goes on from CM053623.1 coordinate 360,378,007, forward strand.
TGGGCGAGACAACATAGAAACAACTATATACAAATGAGATAACTATAGCATAAATTAAAGATAATCAATAAAAGAAAGGTACTATAAGGTTTAGATAGATTCACAACTCCATTAAGAGTGGACTAGTGTACCTGTCTTCCTGCTGCCTCATCCAATTTTGACTCCTGTTTGCTGAAGAGCTTATATGAGGTAAAACCTTTTGTTATTTTCATTTCTCCTAGCATTATTAATTTAGACAATTCTTTGATATGATTATCAATTTGTGCAATTCATTTTTTAAGAACTACTTGTCACTTGTCATTTATTTATTAGTGAATGGTCTTTAGTTCTTTGCACATGACACTCCATCTCCTAATTCTGGGTATTTTCATCAGCTATCTCTCATGCCAAAAATATCCTCCATCCTCATCACCCTGTAGGTTGCCTTGAAGTTTCAAAAAAAATCTCACCTTTTATAGGAAATCTTCCCTAGTTCTTCATAATCTTAGTGCTTTTCCTCTGAGATTTTCCCCAATTTTTCTGTGTATGTCTTGTTTGTTCATAGCTGTGTTTACATTCTCTCTCTCCCATTATATTAGACTGTGAGCTACTTGTGAGCAGATTTTCGTTTTGTTTTGTGTTTTTGCCTTTCATTATATCCCCAGTGCTCAGCATAGAATCTGGTACAGAATAAGGGGTTAATGAATGCTTCTTGACTTGATATTTATGTATTTGTATCAATGATCTATAGATATGTTTATATGTAACTTTTGTACATTTATCTTAGCAAACAACAATTTTCTGTTTTTAAAAAAGAATTCATCATTTTGTGACCACCTTTTTTTGATAACTGAACCTAATTTATGAGGTCCAGTTCTTGAGCTAAAGTCACATTGGTGCTTGCTACTTGATAAGGCCTTCCAGAATTCCTGTTCCACTGCCCTAGCCTTTAAGAAACCAAGGTCACCTTTGTGTAATGATGAATCATCAGAGTAGGACTTTAGTGGGGGTGTAGTCTCATAACAGATGCTAATTATAATGACATTGTGAGGAAACACATTAGTTTAAAGAGACACAATATGTGTTTGGGGAATTTTTGCATACCAAGTGTTCAGTAGAATAGAAGCTACTTTGTAGGTCAGGGTGGCTATGGAGAATAGGAAGTGCATAGTGACTACCTCTCCTTAACACAAATGATTAAATTATTTTGTCTTAATCAAAATGATTATGAAATCATAGGATATTTTTGTCACATAAATGACCTTCATGTCTTCCAGTAACTTCTAAGTTATTTAAGGATAGTCAAATACTTAAATGGATCTGTGATCTCATTAATTTGTCTATGGACTCCAAAGTTGCAAGTCACAACTCATCAATACTTGCCCATCTTGTGTCATCCTTGTTTACTTCATCTGATAAATTAAGCTTTCCTTAATATTACTTGAGAAAGGCACATTTTCTGCAAAATATATTATTATCAAAGTAAAAGTTAATAATCATACAGTGACTAATTACTATGTACAAAGTACTGTGTACAATGTACTTCTAGGCCATACAAAGCATATAAACCAGTTTGTAATCATCTGAAATAGTTATTTACAGATAACCTATTCTCCAACAATTTTTACACACAAAGGCACTTATCTGGTCAAGGTCACTTCTCTTCATGGTGGTGTGAGCAGCCATAATCAATTTTTTAAATTGACTATAGCATTTTGTTATTGTTTTTGTTTGGGGAAGGATGCGGATTTTGATTTAGTTCTCTCTACTTCCCCCATCAAATCACTTGCTTGGTCCTAACGTCTATCAATGTGACATCCCTCACATCAGTCCCTTCCTATCAACTCTACTCCCATTGCTTTACTTCAATTTTTTTCTCTATTCAGTTGTTGTTGTTTGTTCTCCTTCTGGAAGAGGACCATGACATCAGGGAATTGATGCCCTGACATGCAAGTGAATTGGATTTAAGTGTGACAGGGCTGTGCAAAGTCAGAAGCCTCACTTTCTCCTCTGTGGCCATCTGGGTCCAGTGGCCAGATATAGATTAGGATGACTGGAGATTGCCCTGGATGCAATGGGAGACCTTGGCCTTTTAAAGCTAAGGTCTTTAAAAGGTCCCAAAAGGAATGCAAACTGTGATTGCTAAAGCCTTTTTTCTTAAGGATCAAACATTAAACCCAAATCACTCAGGCTGTCATTGATTGGGCAACAATAGGTCCCAGGCCAAGCCCTACTTGGTTGTCTCAAAGTGAATTGTTTCTGTTTTGACCAGAAACTGTAAGGGCCTTCCTTTACCAGATTTTTTTTTAAACTAGGTAAAGAGGCCATTCTCTGCCTCATTTCTTACCTAGCTATTGTCTACTAAATATTTTTTCAGTCTGTCACCCTAGTCTGACTTTACTTTCTTCCCTGCCCAATCCTAATCTGAACTCCATGCTGTCTTCTCCTCTCCTCTCCTTTCCAGCCTTTAGCTAAGGATTCTCTGCCCAAAGGATGGTACATTTTGAAGGCTGAGACCTACCCAGGTATCTTGATATTTACCAGTTAGATTCCTTTCTTAAAGACCATGCCTTAAGCCCAAATTCGCTCTCCTTCATTGATTGGCCAGCTGCAGGAACACGCCCAAGCACCACTTAATACTTATTGTTTGGGCCCTGATGGAGCAGAGTAAAGGCAAATTTTAATTGTTTCTCTTTTGGACAGAACTCCTCAGGATCTTCCTCTCCCACTTTGATTTATTAAGCCCTTGGCTCACTTCTTAAATAGCCCTAATCACTGAATGGGCCTTGCCTCAGTCAAAATGGTACCTCAGAAAGACCTTCCCTTAAAAGGGCCAAAGTCTCCCACTGCATCCTGGACCATCTCCAGTTGTTCTGATCTGTATCTAGACATTCCACCCAAATGATTCCAAAGGAGAAAGTGAGGCTGGTGACTTTGCATAGCCCTCCTTCACTTAAAACAAATTCACTTGCAAGTCATGACATTATCTTTCTGACACCATGGTCCTCTTCAAGAACTAAGGACAAATCACAATCGCAAGTCTTGCCATATTCCTCCTTTGCAAACCCAACCCCTGGATTACTGTAATCATTTACCTCCTCCATTCCTACTCACTTACTGCCAAATGGAGTTAGAGTCAGTCACAGGAACCTGATGACTTAGTACACTAAATATTCATGTGATAAATTTATTGGTTAGGTTCTTCATTCATTTTTCAGTCATTTCTAAATCTCTGTGACCTCATTTTGGGTTTTATGAGCAAATATTCTAAAGTGATTTGCTATTTCTTCCACTTGCTGAGGCAAACAAGGTTAAATGACTTTCCCAGCAACACATAGCTAGTAAGGGTCTGAGGCCAGATTTGAACTCAGAAAGATGAGTCTTCCTGACTTTATGTCCATCATTCAGTCCAGTGTCTCTAGAAAGATTTAAATTCATCATCCTAACATTTAAGACCTGCACATAACTGACTTAAGTTTTCCTTTCCAGGAATGTTTCATATTATTTCTTTTCACATACTTTATAACCCAGTGAAATTGGACAACCAATAATTCCTTTAAGCTGATATTATATGCTACCTCTAGGTATTCATTCACATAAACTCCCACCATGCCTAGAATAAGCTCCTTCAACTCTAAGTCATACATTCTATAGCATTCTTCAAGGCTCAGCATGTGTGCTACCTATTCAAAAAAGGCTTTATTGACTCAAAACCTGCCCCGTCCCCATATCTCTGCCCTTGATAGGGCTGGATTAGTCTTTAAATTAGCTTGCATTTATTTATTTCTGTGTGGTGGGGCAGCTAGGTGGCACAATGGAGAGATTGCAAGGCCTCCTGGAGTCAGGAAGTCTTGAGTTCAAATCCTACCTCAGACATTTACTAGCTCTGTAACCCTGGGCAAATCAATTGATCCAGTGTGCTTCAGTTTCTTCTTCTTTAAAATGAGCTGGAGAAGGAAATGGCAAATTACTACAGTATCTTTGCCAAGAAAACCCCCAAAAGGGGGTCATAAAGGGTCAAATAAGATTGAAAAATAATCAACAAAAAAGTTATTTGCATACATGCTGCATTTTCCCTTTGAGGTTTGAATGCAAACTTCTTAAGGACCATATTAAATTTTTGTTTTTGTATCTTTCTCTGCCTGATGCTTATTCATTCCTTCATTCAGTAAGCATTTATTAAGCATCTGCTATGTGTCAAAAATTGCACTGGTTGAATTAAAATTAAGGCTAATTGTTTAGTTTCAGAGTTTTCTGTGTTAAAGTAGATCTGACTTTTAATGACACCACTTATATTATTTAAGGGAGCCGATTTGGAATAAAGAATTTATATTTCTCTATATTAGAACTTTTTCCAATTAAGAAATAAGCATAATAATTCCCCATGCATTCTCAAAAGATAACATTTGTATGGCAGTATATGGATATACTCCATATGGCATCAATATTGTTGGAGTCTTGTATGAACCTAATGCTTGCACTACCAATTTTCTTTATGCACCTGTGAACATATTCCTAAACTCTCTCTGTATAGTGGAGAAAGAATTCTTGCTACATATTGCAACAATGATATAAAACACTTTCACTGAGGGAAAGCTTCTACAAAGAAGCAAGAAGCTGGATTATATGAGTGGGGTTAATAGTTACGTGAATCTAGAGTCACATTTGCAATTGCCATTACCCCCGAAGAGTTACATAATCACAAAGTGTTCTTTGGAGTACAATATAATGCCTTAATGCTCAAATTTAGGATCTGTTAAGAGTGTCAGATTGCACACGAAATAATCACATTTGCTTTCAGTCCTGATGTCTGAGTATCATTAGATTAAAGGGTCTGAGGAGGTCTTGTCAATAAAAATGCTCAAGTTTAGATTTTACATTGGTTTTGAAGTAGGTAATAAGAATAATTCTACGTGAAGAAAATGGAATTTTTTTTAGTAATATGCTTTCAATTAATGACAAATAAATAATAATTGAAAAATGAATGGACAAATGAATAAATATGTATATTTGCTTTCTTATATATTGAAGCTATGTTTTTCCAGCATATAAATCCCGATTATTGGAACTGAAAGCATTCCTGCAGTTTCCAGATGTTGCTTAACATAATTAAACACAATGTTAAGCTTTATTTTTTTGCTCATGATGTTTTTAGCTAAGAAAAGGGATACAATGCATTGAGACAATGCCTAAGTGCTCGTCCTCTAATACCTTTGGTAGTTAATTTCTTCTAAAAGCATTCATCTAATTTACTTTATCCAAAAATGATTTTCCCATAACTATGAGAACTTTGCTGAGTTATAATATCTAGATATCCTATATTTATCATTTGTTAAGTGGAAATAGATATTTAGAGAGACAATGGCTAAATTGGTTATTAATAATAGTAGAGGGATGACATGAAACTGTTATTTGTATGTAATTGAAAGTTGTTGTTTTCCTGTAAGATTACCATTTATTCCAAAATTAAGAACCTTTGCACTGTGAAAGAAAAAAAAAACCTAACTTCCTCCTATAGCCTCAATCGCATGCTGATACTCAAAAGGCCAGTTTTCTATGCTATATATGAAGAAGGGAACTAAGGATGAAATAAGAAAAAAAATGAAGTAGGGTAGAACCGGAAGACTTGCCTGTTGTCCAACTTTTCATTCTATAATCTCAGCTTTCCATCACATCCTACTTTAAGCTTTGTTTTTGGTTCAGATGCATCTTGTTTAAATAATTATTAGATGAAAGATAGGCTAAGATAATGAGCAGAAAGAAGAACATATTCCAGCTCCACCATCATGGCTCTCTCCACCCCACACCTTCTTAAAAAATCCATTGTGCAAGGACCTACAAACAGGAAGAGGCAAGATCAGGAAATCAAGGGAAAAACATAGTAGCTTTTCATGATTATTATTATCTAGCATAGGTCAGCATAGAGAGACGGAAGGATGTTCGTGAGCAGTGAGACTAAAGTTTAAAAAAGAGGGCATTAAGCACATTCCAAATGAGGCCTGTTGTTGTCCAAGGGAGCCAAGTGCAGAGAAGCCTGACCCTTTGCAGGGACTAAGAACAGCTATCAGTGAGAAGCTCTGCCCCTCACGCTCCATTGTAGACTCTAAAGGGGGTTAGGTGGTGCTGGGCAGCACAGAAGAGAGCACCCCGGGCCTAGAGTCTGGAAGAACTAAGTTCAGATCCAGACTTAAACACTTGCCAGCTGTGTGGCCCTGCACAAGTCACTTAATCCTGTTTGCCTCAGTTTCCTCATCTGTAGAATAAGCTAGACAAGGAAATATCAAACCATTTCAGTATCTTTACCAAGAAAACCCCAAAAAGGGTCACAAAAAAATCAAATACAACTGCAACAACTCAATAGCAGCAAAATTATTGAGAATCTCTGTCCCTCATGCTCCAGTATGGACTGAGAGGGGTCTAAGAGGCACTGAGTGGATAGATCTCTGGGTCTAGAGGCTGGAAGACTTGAGTTCAAATTCAAATTTAGCCACTTATTAGCTAACTGTTGCAGGGAAAATTAAATTTTTTGCCTTAGTTTCCTCTTCTGTATAATGCACATAATAATAACACCTATCTTTCAGGGTCGTTGTAAGGATCAAATGAGATAATAATTGTAAGGAGCTTACCATGGTGCTTGGCACATAGTAAGCATTATATAAATGTTAGCTATCGTATATTAATTGTGATTAAGGGCGACAGACTAAGGTAAGAAGCAGTTTCACACCTGAGGCTTTGCTCCAGGCAAGAAGGAATAACAGCAGGTAGTGGGATGAAGACTTCAGATCCATCTGCTAAGCTAGTCTAAATGAGCCTGAAACCACATAACTGCTGCAGGGAGCTCATATCCTCACTTTCCTTCATGTACACTTTCAGATTTCTCTGTGTTCATCGTACTCATCATGTCTTACAGCACAGAAATATACCACTACATCCTTGTACTGCAAAATGTTTAGCCATTCCTCAAATGATGGGTATCTTCTTTGATTCCACTTTATGTTAGCACAAAAAAGGGTAACTTTGGTTTGTTATACATGGGGATTTTCTGCTTAACACTAAATTTTTTGGAGTACAGGCCTAGCAATGGAACCTTAGGGTCAAAGGGTATAGACATCATAGTCACTTTGCATAATTCCAAATTTCTTTCCAAAAACACCTGATTCATGACTATTACAATAACCCATTTGATGTGGATTACTCTCTCATTTTTAGCCTGACGTAACTCCTCAGGTTATACTCAGAGAATTTTGCAGATGATGATTGTGTTTTTCTTGACGTTAAATTCAAAACCTACATAAATTTTGAAAAACATAAATAATATATATGTATATATACATACATGTATATACGTATGAGTCTGTACAGATACCTAATCTTAAGTCTTCCAGATGAGCTTCAAAGTGAAATAATCTAGATGAATTACTACAATTGAGTAGAAAAATATGAGATTGGTGCACTGAAAATATTAAATTTCATCATCTTTTTGATTATCTCTGAGTCTAAATGTAAAAACCATTTTGTAAAGACAAGATAAAATATAATATACTCCAAAATTTCAGTTAACTAACAGCAGTTATCAAGTACTCACTGTATGTAAATCTGTCTATTGGAAGTTATAAGAGGTCATAGTGTCACTGAATTCAAGGAGTTTGCAAGACAATTCTAAAAATTCACATCATATTCTACATGGTATGTAAGATCTTTCCATAAGAATAAAACAAATCTTCTACTCAACTTTAAATAAATCTACTCTTAATTACCTGTAAGTCAACTATTTTATTCTAAATAATCCATATGACTCATATAAATTTCACAGTAATTCTAAATCTGTTCTCATACCTTCCTAGAAATATCCATAAATTCTTTTATTACTTCCTTCTCCTCATTAAGTCAACAGAGCAAAAGATTTTTATAGATATTTTAGTCATTTTTTTGCATAATTCCAAATTGCTTTCCAAAATGACTGTACCATTTCATAGCTCAACAACAACGTATTAGTGTGCCTATCTTCCTACAATCCCTCCAACATTGACTGACTATTGCCATTGTTTGGTCATTTTTGGCAATTTTCAGGGTGTGAGGTAAAATCTCAGGCTTCTTTAGCATTTCTCTTATTATTAGTGATTTGGAGCATTTTTTGTTCATGTGGTCACAAATGCTTTGCTGGAATTATTTGATAATTGTTTGTTTATATCCCTTGTTCATTAATCTCTTGCAGAATGGACATTAGTCATGTGTGTGTCCTTGCACAAATATGTACACACACACACACACACATGCACGCATGGACATACTCACGCACACATATATACATATATTGTTTACATATCTTGCATATCAAACCTTTATCAGAGAAATTTGATACATTTTTTCCCATTCGACTACTTCCTTTCCTAGATGCTTTAATGTTAGATGCAAAAGCTGAAAAGTTTCAAATAATCAAACCCAGCTATTTGATCATTTATAAAATTTTTCATGTCTCTTTTTTTCATTAATTTATTTATTTTTATTTTTCAACATTCATTTCCACAAGATTTTGAGTTCCAAATTTTCTCCCCATCTCTCCCCTCCCCCTCCCCCAAGATTGCATGCATTCTGATTACTCCTTCCCCCAGTCTGCCCTCCTGTCTATCTCCCGACCCACTCTCCTTATCTCCTTCCCCCTTACTTTCTTGTAGGGCAAGATAGATTTCTATACCTCATTGCACAATTTTTAACATTTGTTTTTAAAACTTTGAATTCCAAATTCTTTCCTTTCTTCTCTCCTCACCCACCCTCATTGAGAAGGCAAACAATTCAATATAGGTTACACATATGTAGTTATTCAAAACACTCCCATAATAGTCATGTTGTGAAAGACTATATTTCCCTCCATCCTATTCCACCCCCCATTTATTCTATTTTTTCCTTTGACTCTTTCCATGTTCAATAGTGTTTGCTTCTGACTACCCTCTCCCCAAATCTGTTCTCCTTTCTATCATTCCCCTTTATCCCCTTCCCCCTTACTTTCTTGTAGGGTAAGATACCCAACTGAGTGTGTGTGTTATTTCCTCCTTAAGCCGAATCCGATGAGAGTGAAGTTCACTCATTCCCTTTCCCGTCCCCCCTTCTTCCCCTCCATTGTAAAACCACTTTCTTGCCTCTTTTATGTGAGATAATTTGCTCCATTCTATCTCACCCTTTCTCCTTCCAATATATTCCTCTCTCTCCCTTAATTATATTTTTTAGATATCATCCCTTCATATTCAACTCACCTTGTGCCATCTGTTTATGTGTGTGTGTGCATGTGTGTGAGCACGCGCACACATGTGCAGTCCCTTCAACTACAATAATATTGAGAAATGTCTCATGAGTTACAAATATCATCTTTCCATGTAGGGAAACAGTTCAACTTTAATAAGTCACTTATGGTTTATCTTTTCTGTTTACTTTTTCATGCTTCTCTTGATTCTTGTATTTGAAAGTCAAATTTTCTATTCAGCTCTGGTCTTTTCATCAAGAATGCTTCAAAGTCCATTATTTCATTGAATGTCTATTTTTCCCCTGAAGCATTATACTCAGAATATCATATTCCAAGCCTTTCAGTCCTTTAATGTAGAAACTGCTAGAGTTTGTGTTTTCCTAATTGTGTTTCCACAACACTCAAATTGTTTCTTTCTGGCTGCTTGCAATATTTTCTCCTTGACCTAGGAACTCTAGAACTTGGCTACAAGATCTGTAGGAGTTTTCCTTTTGGGATCTCTTTCAAGAGGCAATTGGTGGATTGTTGCAATTTCTTTTTTACCCTCTGGCTTCTAGAATATCAGGGAAGTTTTCATTTATAATTTTTTGAAAGACGATGTCTAGGCTCTTTTTTTGATTATGGCTTCCAGGTACCCAATAATTTTTTAAATTATCTCTCTTGAATCTATTTTTCCCGTCCATGGTTTTTCCAGTGAGATAATTCACATTGCCTTCATTTTTTCATTCTTTAGGTTTTGTTTTATAATTTCTTGATTTCTCTTGGATTCATTAGTTTTCATTTGCTCCATTCAAATTTTTAAGGAATTATTTTCTTCAGTCAGCTTTTGAACTCCTTTTCCATTTGGTAAACTCTACTTTTTAAGGTATTCTTCTCCTCATTGGCTTTTTGGACCTCTTTTGCCATTTGGTTAGTTTAGTTTTTTAAGGTGTTATTTTATTCAGTTTTTTTGGGGAGTGTTCTCCCTTAGCAAGCTGTTGACTCATTTTTCATTCCTCTTACCATTTTTTCCTCTACTTCTCATACTTGATTTTCCAAATCCTTTTTGAGCTCTTCCATGGCCTTGACACCATTTCATATTTTTCCTGGAGGCTTTTGATGTAGGAGTTTTGACTTTGTTGTCTTCTTCTGTTTGTATGTTTTGATCTTCTTTATCACCAAAGTAATATTCTATAGTCTGTTTTTATTCTGTTTTCTCATTTTCCCAGCCAATGACTTGACTTTTGAGCTCTTTGTCAAGGTAGGATGCATCAAGGTAGGATAGGACTCTGCTTCCAGAGTGGAGAATGCTCTGGAGTGCTCTGTCCTAAACTTCAGGGGTTTTGTGCTGCTATTTTCAGAGATACTTTTAGGAACTTTCTATGCTCTCTTTGGTGTTTGTGGGTTGAGAAGTTGGGAAACCACCACAGCTTCCAGTGATTCAGTCCTATGAGGCCTCCTCCAGCCCTGTCTGTGCTGGTGTGGCACACACTGGACTGTGCTCTGCTCCCAGCCCCATGTAATTGACATTTCCTGTCAACCTTCTAAGTTGTCTTGGGCTAGAGAGTTGTTTCACTCTGTCTTTTTTTTGTATTTTTTTTTCTAGGGGAGGAAAGCAGAGCAATTGGGGTTAAGTGACTTGCCCAAGGTCGCACAGCTAGGAAGTGTGTCAAGTGTCTGAAGCTAGATTTGAACTCAGATTCTCCTGACTCCAGGGCCGTTGCTCTACTCACTGTGCCACCTAGCTGCCCATCACTCTGTCATTTCATGGGTTCTGTAGCTCTATAATTTGTTTAGAGTTATTCTTTACATGTATTTGGAGGGTTTTGGGGGAGAGCTCAATCAAGTCCCCACTTTTACTCTGCCGTTTTTGCTCTGTTCTGTCACTTTGAGCAACAGATTTCTGAAATATTATGTATTAGCTCCTCTTAAGTTCTCACTTAAAACAATTCAGGGTTCTCAAATTTTATGCCGTGGGAAAATACTCTCTATTCCTGAGAAGAGATACCTCCATTTTTTCTCATAATCCCTTCCATCTACTCTGTGTATATCTTAAATGTACGTAGTTGTTTGCATTGTGTCTCTATCACTAGAATGTAAGGTTTTTGAGGGAGAGGAAGTCTTTTGCCTTTCTTTGTATCCTCAGCATTTAGCATAATGCTTGGAATGTAGTAAACAACAAATGCTTGTTGAATTGTTGACTCGAAAGATCATTTGTGGTAGAACAGAATGGTACAGCAGAAAGAAAGTCAAATTTGTAGTCAAAGGACCTGGGTTCAAAACCTGACTGCCACTTACTACCTTTCTGAATTTGGGCAAGTTACTTTCCAGATTTCCATTTTCTCATCTAAAAAATGAGAGATTTGACTAGATAGTCTGTGTCCATCTCTAAGTATAAAATCCTATGATAGCTGACTATTTTCATTTTCAAGTCACTTGCTTTCAGAAAGAATCAAAACATGAAGAAATTACCATCCATGAAATTCTACTTCAATGCCTCACCTGAGTCTATGACAGAGGAGTTTTCCTGGACTCCTTCCTTCCTTTATACCCTACATACTGATTTTGTCATCAAGGCCTGTTAGCTTTACTTTCTTAACATCTCTCATGTATACCCCCTTCTTTTCTCTGACTCTGCCACAACCCTGGCTCAAGCCCTTTTCATCTCAATCCTTGACTATGGCAATAGCCTGTTGGCTGTTTCCCCTTTTACAAGTCTCTTATCTCCAGTCTATTCTCTACTCAGCTATTAAAGTGATCTAACATCTACACCATGCTACACACACACACACACACACACACACACACACACACACACACGCACGCACACATGCAAACACACACACACACACACACACATACTCCCTCACACTCACTCATTCCAGTGTCTCACTATCACCTCCAGGATCAAATATAAAATCCTCTGCTTGGTGTCAAAGACAACGATCACCCCCTACATACAGTCTTTTCCAGTCTTCTCATACCTTATCTGTCCCTCCACCCCATCAATACACACATGAACACACATGTACTGATATCCAGTATTGCTGGTCTCCTTGCTATTCTTCAAGCATAACAATCTGTTTCTTGATTCTGAGCATTTCCACTGACTCTCCCTAATGCATGTAATGTTTTCTCTCCTCATCTCCATCTCCTGACTCCCCCCATTTACTCTAGGTCCCAGTTAAAATCCATTATTCTACCAGACACCTCTCCTTTTATTCTCGTTCTTTACTTATCTTTATTACTTCAAATTATCCTGTGTGTAGCTTGATGTACATAATTGTATACATGTTTTTACCTTTCTTTATATCCCCAATACTTAGCACAGTTCCTGACATGCAGTAGATGCTGAATAAATGTTTGTTAACTAACTGACATTGATTAAACTCTCTACAACCTCATTTTCCCATATGATATAATGGGTATGAAAGGAATTCAGAAATTTCGAGGAACTATGCATGTAAGAAAGCAGCATGTGTAATGGAAAATCAAAATGATTTTTAATATATTGAAGAAACCTAGATCAAATGCATAAATGATCATTTCTATCTTCCTTCTCATGTCCTTGTTCAATGTCTTTGCCACAATGTTTTTTGAATAAAATAAATAGACGAATGAGTGAATAAGCAAATGAATGCATAAATGGAAGGATGGTCAGATGGATGGTGAATGTATTTGCACAGGCTATCTCCCATTGGATTGAGTTAAACTGGGTAGGGATAATCATAGTTTTTATTATCTAGGAGAATTATGATACTTTTGATGAAACTTAATTTTTTTTTTCATAAAGCTTAGAAACGAGTATAATGCTGTCTGTCGCAGAACGGTCACTTGACTTTGTAAAGTATAAAATGATCCGGGCCCAGGGACTTTAAAACTCAAACTTTGTTTCCTCATCTCATACCATTTACAATTTACTAGAGATTTTTATTTAATAACTTTTAATGGCAGATGCTCTCATTATGACAGATCATTCTCTTCCTGTCTGTTCTATCTTTCTTTTAATATTTAATTTATTTATTTTCACTTTTCAACATTCATTTCCATAAGTTTTAAATTTTTCTCCCTCTCCCTCCTCCCTCCCCAAAATGGCATTCAATACAATATGAGCTCCACACGTACTGCTCTATCTTCTTTGCCCTCACCAAACTTCTGATGCTTCAAGGGACTTGGTGGTTTCCTAAATCCAGCAACTGGTCACATTTTCCTTCAAATATCTGCACTGGAACTTTAAAACCATGGAAATTATATCTACCTTACATATCAGTCAAATAAATGAAAAAGAAGGAAGGCAACCAGTTCCCCAGGTGTCTGAAAACCATGCTTCCTTGCCCTCTGGGTGAGATCATCTAATAAGATCTGTTCTCTGATGATGTTCCACTTGTAATTCGATATTATTAGTTCATAGAAAAACAGTTTGAAATTGGTCTTGAGCTCAAGTTTTGCTCATCATTGCATTAAACTTCAATTGAATATAAAGCTTAATGAAATCAAGGAAAAGAACTTATATAGCTTCTAATATTTGCCTACTCTGTCCAGAATGATGAAATTACATTCTATTTTTTGTCTTTAGTATGTCAATTCCTATCATGAAGTCTAGGCAAAGTAGACATATGTGGAAAATCCAGGTATTCTTTAGAAACTTGTTGGATCATCCTGGTGGTAAATAACTAGCAATGAACTTTAAGTTGATGACTGGTGGTAGAATTAATTTATCTGGGGAAATTCAACTTACCCTCTCAAAGGGTTCATAAAGTCATTACTATTTAAATAAATGATCTCATTTACTCAATTCAGATCAATGCAACTCATAATGAACATGTGTTGGGACAAGTTTCATTGGTATTTTGGCTATGGTAGTTGTCCAAAATCCAAATAAGCCTTAGGACGTTGCAATCAAAATTAGTGTCTCCTTTTGTTTAAATTACTAAAAATCATGAGATTTATATGAAATTATCTCTATAAATTAGGACATGTAGCCTTTTCATACCAAATATCTGTAATTTTGTTTATCTTTTAGAATTTTACTCTATAGATATGGGGAAAGATAAGTAGTACCTTAACTATGTTTAATTTAAAATGAGTCTGAGTCGTTAGACCAAAAAGTGGTAAATTAGATGTTTTAACAGTCTCTATTGACTCTCAATACACCCTTCCCCCTTCATAATAATAATATGAATTCACGGGATAGACAATGGAAAACCTTGACACAGAAAGATCTTCCTGCATTAACACTGAAAATGCTAAATTCACATAGCAGCCCCCAAAAGACTCCATACTCCCAAGAAATATATAGAAACTGACTAATGTGTCTGTGCTTTGGGATGATATTAATATCACTTTCCAATATAGAGACTTGGATGACATACTTTGCCTCCTGCCAGCTTTCTCGCCAGCAATAAGAGGCAGACAATGATTCTGCCCTGTCTTTGAGAAGAAAATATTTGTGGGAGAACTACCTGGATCAGTCTTTATATCATGGTTTCCCAAGGCTTCATAAAACCCTCCCTAATCTCTCCTAACCCTAGAAAAATTAGCAAATCCTGTTTCAGCCCAGCCAAATAAGGAAAGGAGAAGGTCCAAAGGATGAATTGGGGCAGGAGAACAGTATGAATGGTTTCATCAGCCAGAAGGAAAGAGGGCAAAAATCTTGCACGGGGCAGTTTTGTTTCCCCAGGGGCTACTTAGGGAAAGGACCCAGTCAGTGAACATTAAAATCTCTCAATGTGGGAGGAAGCTAAGGCAGCTTTGTAGCCTGTATCTATACCCATCAGCGAATGGAGGATAATAAAAAGGGAGGAAGGAGTATAAAGGATAAAAGCTAAAATACTAAATACTTCAAGAAGAAGAAAAGTCATTAAAAAGCCAGAGAAAAAATAAATATATCAACAGATCATAAAACTAGGGAGAAGGAAGACTACTAAACACTCAAAGAGATTAAAAAGTTGTCTTATAGATCTTAAAAGACAAAGACAAACAAACTAAATAAAGCTTGATGAAATACAATCCTATGAATTCCAAGAGAGCAAGGAACAACAGGAAATTCCACAAGGGTTCAAGAAAAAAAAATCGGTAAGAGAAGAAATTAGGAATGAATATATCGTCAGAAGTTATAGTTTTCCATTCAATATTTTTTAATTCACAAATTAGAAAAAAAAATTAATGAACCCATGGTAGAGAATTTCTCAAAGAAGAGAAAGACTAACAGATATGGAACAAAAACCTATTGAACAAGAGGAAAAATCTGGAAGAAGGAGATCAAAGCATGATAGACAGGAAACATCATCTTTATGCAAATCAGCTAATGACCTTGAAAATAAGTTGTGCAGAGAAAATTCATAGATAATTGGTGCCCCGGAAAACATGCCAAAAATAAATCAAAATATAAGCATCATAAGTCAGGGACTAATATAAGAAAATAATTTGGAGCTTAACAAAAACAGAATACAAAATGCTACTTAAATGAATCTGTAGATTGTCTCTAGAGAAACTTCTGCACTTCAAACTCCAATACATGGGTAGTTATATTTCAGACCAAAGAAAATTAATAAATCAGTCAAGAAGCATTTAGTAAGCACTCATTATGTGGCAGGAATTGGGTAAAGCACTGGGTGTGGAAAAAGGAGAAGTTGAAATATTCCCTGCCTTCAAGAAGACTACATTCTAAAGATACTACCTCCATTGGAATATATCAAGGTAGAAATAGGACTGGCCACTAATTAACAATATGAGATGCAAACAAAATATTATGCCATGGAGTATATATTTCAAATTTCTTTATTAAGCATATCTACCTTTTCAGAGACCCAAGTCACAGGATTTTGGTTCTGTGTACCATCATAACAATTTACTTCAATGATGTAAAGCTTTCAAATGTCCTAAGTCCTAATCTTAAATAAGCCTACTTCAAGACTACTGTGGGAGCTTTTCAAGGTTTATGTAAGGGGAAGGATAATTGACTTTGTTTCATATACTCAACAAGTTCAAACCAGAAAATCATTCTTCAAAAAGGATATTAAGAAGGTAGAAAGTATATTCTCAAGGGGTAAATCAATATAAGTTGAGCAGGCTCAGATTCAAATGGAATTTGAGCTTATTAAGATGTATAATAGCAAGGCTAAGTTGGTGCTATCCTGACTCAGGCAAAATTACTTTGAGTCAAAGGAGAAAGTAGGAAAAAATTATTGCCATGTAGACTTACAGAAGCCAGTTCAAGTAATGCCATTACGATGCTAGAAGATTAAGGTGGTGATTTACTGACTGATGAGAAGATGAACCAAACCTTGAAAGACTTTATCAAAATCTCATTAAATCACTTCTCTCACTCTAGAGAAATTAGCTTTGTTACTACTTTTTTAATGCAGATTTCCTAACATGGAATGTTACATATGTAATAATTAGACACATAAAGAAAGTAAAGTGAACTATTTTCATTTTCCAGGGAAAAGAAATGCTAAGCAGTTTATTTTTCATTATAGCCCATCAACAAGTATCCTATTTCCAGACAGAATGACTGAAAGAAGATACAAAAGCAATCCTAAAAGCTTTGTCTCAGAGTGGTTCGAGGGACATTTGGCAGATCAAGCAAAGCAAATGTGTCTTACATAGGATCTCTATCCAGAAAAGAGGCAAGGAGGCTGAATAAGTGCAGAGTAAAGAGGGAAAAAGCAAGAATCAGAGCCAAGGAATCAATGCATGGAGGAGTAGGTCACAGTAGGAATCTGGACTCAGGCTCCAGCACTGCCAGTGACTCAATTTGCATGATCAGCATTCCATGGTTTTGAAGCTAGTCTTAATCCTCTCTGCTAAATTATACTCTCTATGCTGATATCAAGGAACAGATAAAAGCAGAGCTATATAAGCAACATACCTTTAGGTATACCAGACTTGGGGATCTTTCAGTGATGCATTTATTCCAACATTCCAAATGAATTTTCACTTTTAATCAGAAGTACTCAACCAATTTATATGTTTATCAGTCAAACCAAACACTACATCATTATGTATTATGAATGCTGCTTGGCCAACTTTAGTATACAAGTTTTATGTATAAGCAATATTTTTTTTTGCAACTTGAACATGATTCCGTTAGACGTTTAGTTTAAGATGCTTAATTTTTGCTGCATGGTTGGGAAGGGGAGTTAAATCAACATCATAAAACAAAAATATCTCATATTTTGAGTGAAACATAAATAAATGTTTGTAAAGACGGTTAAGGATAGTCTGCCTTCTCTACTTTTTAAAAATAATAAATATATTTGTATATTTAACATGGGGAGTAGTTAATCTCTGTGAGTAGAGGACAAAGTCACACGTTTACCCTGACGTATACTTCTTCACGGAAGGCATCCATTTGACTCTAGTTCTTCCATTGCTTCCCTGCTCCATTTGTTTCTTTTCCCTTTTTCTTCCCAATCTCATTCCAAGGGAAAATATTAGAAGATAGAACAATCAGGAAATCTAAAAAGCATGTTAAAAATCATATTGAGAATGTGATGAAAAGTCTTTGACAATGTACAAGAAGCTGCCAAGGTCTTCAAATATTTGTCATCAGAGACTGGGTCTATGAATTCCATAATATGTGAAAATCGTTCAATCTGTACTAAATTACTGCCTACATGTAATTGATGCTAAAGTATATATATATATATATATATATATATATATATATATTTCTTATATATAAATATGTATATATATAATATATGCACATATATTATATATATACATATATATATATATATGAAATAGCCATAGTTATAAGCTCTAGTAGAATGTAAATTCCTAGAGGTGAGGAACTTTTGTTTTCATCTTCGCATCTCTACTGCCTAACATATTGTCTGACACGTTCTGTTATTTATTCATGTTATTATTGTTCAGATATTTCAATTACACTGACTCATCATGACCCCATTTGGGGTTTTCTTTGCAAAGATACTGAAGCTGTTTGTTCTTTCCTTCTCCAGCTCATTTTACAAATGAAGAACTGAGGCAAACAAGGTTAAGCGACTTACCTAGGGTCATACAGCTACTAAGCGTCTGAAGCCAGATTTAAACTTCAGAAGATATCTTTCCTAACTTCAGGGCTGGCATTCTATCCACTGTACCACCTAGCTGCCCCTAAGTTTCTTCATTTACTCATCAATTTTATAATTTTATCTATACCTGTAGGGAAATACTTTTTTTACCACAGCACTTGAGTAAATGTTCTATAATTTACAGTCTTATAGAGATCTCCAGAGGACAATGTACTGATGTGACCTGCCTAGAGTCATACAGTTAATATATATCTGAGGTAGGCTCCAAAGCCAGCTCTGTAACTACTCCCCGAGGCTTTCTCATTGTATACATAGTATATTTCTATAAATATTTGTTAAGTTGAATTAAATCATGAGCTGTAGCCTATGAAATTATGTTTGTTTTTTACTCACATTTGTCTTCTACGCCTTTCTCTCATCTCAGTGTCTCTTTCCTTCAATCCACATATTTAGTGTCCTCATGTTTTCTCTTTTCCCTGTTAATATTTTCTACTGTGACACCCAACTCAGCGTCATCCTCCTTGAGTAGTATATTGACCTTTGAAATTTCCAATTATCATTAATTCTTGCTTCTATGTCTTACTCGTTCTACTTCTAGTTTCCATGGGAGAAAGCTATTGGAAAGTGAGTGGAAAAGTAGATACTAGGAATTATTTGGAGGAATTAGAGATGTTTAGCTTATAAATAAAAAGGCTAATAGCTATTTTCAGGTGTGTGAAGTTTTGCCAGGTAGAGAAGTGAGTAGATATGCTATGCCTAATCCAAGAAAGCCACTTCAGGAGCAAAGGCTAGAAACGTAGGGTTGATGTCAGGAAAAATTTCCCAACAGATTGAATTGTCCAACAGTGGAAGAATTTCCCAGTCCCACTTCCAAAAGCCATCAGCTCCCCAGAAAAAAAGCAACATTGGTCCATGGCTCTTGCAGAGGTTTATTCACTCACTCTGCAGCATGTCCTTTAATATTGCTCCCCAGACATGGCTCCTACTCCCTTTTCCTTCTCATCCCCACCAGATAACCATTTCGTTGTCTGCATATCACGTGATACATTCTTGACAGTTTGATTTCTTGTTAGCAAGCCTAGGTTGAGAAATTCAGTTGGTGGCAATATCATGAGTAGTTTTTAGCTCAAAACTATCTGTTTATAAATGTGGATTCTTAGTGGTGATGGTAATGGCAGTTATAACTAAAGTGCTAGTAATAGTCATCACCCTTATTGATAATTGACTTAAGAAAAACTGTCCCATCATCTATAGCGAATAGGAGAAATGGCATATTGTTCTAATGTTTCCTAGTAGAAAATATAACCTATTTGTTATTCTTTACTACAAACTGGATTTCAGTTATCTTTTAGTAACATGGTTCTAGTATGAAAACAAGGAAATTGTCTTTTGTTTTCAACAATTTATAGTCTAACCTTCAACATTTAATAGTCAAGAAGGGGCTGATCGACAGCTATTTGAAATCAAATTGTAAAGGTCAAATATGGGACTTTATTGAGGCCACATGGGAATTTACATTTCCAGTGACAGATGACATAACCTTCAAAACACCTTCATTTCTGAACCATTCAATAGTGGTTTAGAGTTTACTAGATAATCAGATCTAGATATTTGCAAATTATTTTAGGTTTCCATTATAGTGTGAGTTTCCTACCACAAAAAAGTTCCCCTAAAAGAGTAAAACTTTCTTCCCCCTTTGTCTCACTTTTGTTTTTATTTTGCTTCTTAAAAGCTTCAATGTATTTCTATTTAAAGGAATGAACCCTTGTAAAATTTCTCTGTAGTTAATTTACCATCTGTACATGTTAATGGAAGATAGGCAAGAACTGTTTGATAACATAGATAAAATGTTCACATTATCTTATAATGAAAATGGCACTAATGCTCTCTTTCCAGTAGGGCAACTAGCAGTCCCCTCTTCCTGTTTTCAAAATGGTAAACTATAGTTAAGCTTCTATAAAGATGCAAGTCCACAGTTTCTGATAATGTTCTTATCTGTTAACATATTTCAGTGCTTAGCTTATTTATTGCTGCTTATAAAGTATGTTTTACTTCTCAATAGAGAAAGAAGGTCTTTTGATGAGAAGACAATTTAGCAAATGCATGACACTGAATTGTCAGAATAGACTGCAGGATCATGAAGGAAGTATTCCTGGGGGAAATTAATCCATGGTCCTCTTGTTATTCTTATCTCTAAGATTTCCCTACATATGAGAAACAAAGATACAATTTGTAGTATTGGAAGGTAACCTAGCATGAGGAAAGAGTGCCTCACTTGGAGTTAGGAAGACTGAGTTCTTCCCTCTGACAGTTACTAGCTTGTGTATATCTGAGGAAGTTGCCTCAGATTTATCTATTAAGGAGTCCCTGACACTAGTGAAGTCAAAGATCCTTAGTGGATACTTTGTTAACTGTTCAGTACGCTTAACCATCCTGTCAATTCATTGGGAAAAAAATCAAATTGACTTTTGGGGGTCAGTTCAAGTGCTATTTCTAGGAAAACATCTTTGAATCTCTAATCAAGCAATATAAATTAGACAGGCCACTCTAGCCTCTCTTAAAGTGATGTTCTTAAAATACAGATCTAACTTTGTTGAATGGAGCTTCAGTGGCTCCTTATTTCTTATAGAGTATAATTTGAACTCCTCTGTTTTTCATTGAAAGTCCTTCACAATCTAGCTCCAGCTAGCCTTCCTAAACTTATTATATTTAATCCCTCATCCCCTTCACACTGTTTATACTCAAGACAAACTTCCCTACTTGCCTCCCTCATAGCCACAACCTTCCACATTCTGTCTCCACCTTTTTTAATGTTTTACTTATCTGGAATGTATTAACTTTAGATATTTTAGCTTCTTTCAAAATTCAACCCATGTGTACCTCTTTTTGTTGTTTCTGATCAACTTAGTTGCTAGTGTCCCCCCTCCCTAATTAAATCACGCTTTATTTAGATTGTACATATTTTGTATCTGTCTAAATTTATATGGGTCAGCTGAATGGCACAACAGATAGTACATTGGGTCTGGAGAGAGGAATGCTCATTTTTGTGAGTTCAAATCTAGTCTCAGATACTGACTAGCTATGTGACTTTGAGGAAGTCACTTAACCCTGTTTGCCTCAGCTCCTCATCTATAAAATGGGCTGGAGAAGGAAATGGCAAACCACTACAGTATCTTTGCCAAGAAAACTCTAAAATGAGTCCACGAAGGATCTGGTGAGACAGAAATGATTGAATAACAAAAATAAATATATGCAAGTTGTTCCTCCTGATATAGAGTAAGCTTCTTGAAGAAAAGTGCCATTTTAGGAGTTTCTTTGTATTCCCCAGCACTCAGTACAATGTCTGGGAGGCTCTTAAGTAACAAGAAAATTATGTCTAACATTTATATAACATCTTTTATGTTCCAGGCACTTTGCTAAGTATTTTACAAATATTCTCTCATTTAATTCTTACAAAAATCCTGATAGGTGCTATTTTTTTTACAAATGAGGAAACTGAGGTAAACAGATTAAGTTACTTGCCCAGAGTCACACAGCTAATAAGTCTCTGAGGTCAGATTTGTACTAAGGTATCTGCAGGCCCAGCACTTTATTCACTGTACCACCTAGGTATCCATCAAAAATGCTTTATGACTAAATGTTTGCCTGACTTCTCTTCATACATTATAGATATTCGTGTGTCCTTAGTTTCTATGTGAGGACTTTCCCTGCTCTCTCAGTTAGTGGAACGCTTTTACTATGCTCTTGAAATTAACTTGATATTCACTTATATAGATAGTTAGGATCCCGAAACAGAATATAAGTTCCTTAGGAGCAGGCACTGTTCTCTCTTTATCTCTAGTCTCATAGAGTGCCTTGCATCTAGAAGATCTTAATAAATAGTCATTAGATTAAATTAAATTATTAAAATGCTATACTGCACAATTCCATGATTGCATATATCAGATATCAGATTATAACATGTTGTTATGGGATTTTACCAAGATACAATTACTAATGAGGAAGTAAAAAGAAGTCTTGTTTTGTCTCTTAGGTTGCTTTTTTGTGAAATACACCTCTTCCATATCCTTTGAATACATATCGATTACCCAAATAGTGAATGTCCTACTAACAGGCTATGAGAAGAATAGTGGAGGGAATATTTCACAATGTTAAAAATAAATAAACCTAGACATGTGAAAGGAAAGAACTAAATTGGAAATTATCATAACTGTAACTCTAGCCATAGTAGAAAAGTTTAGATTATTTAGAATTTACATATATATAGATAGATATAGACATATATATATATATATGTAGCTATATATTATTATTGTTTATTGTTTTCAGTCATGCCCCACTCTTTGTGACCACTCGGAATTTTCTTGGTAAAGATACTGGAGTGGTTTGTCATTTCCTTCTCCAGATCATTTTAGAGGTGAGAAAACTGAGGCAAACAAGGTTAAGTGACTTGCCCAGGGCCACACAGCTAGTTAGTGTGTGAGGTCTGATTTGAACTCAGGTCTTTCTAACTCCAGGCCTTGCTCTCTATCAACTGTACTGTCTAGAGGGCCATAGTGTTTTTATAAGACAAAAATAATATTAACTAAATTTCTTACTCTTTAAATTCACTTTTGTTTATGAACTCCATTAACCTTACATAAGTTTTAAATTGACTATGGAAACAATTTAGCATTTGCATTTCATTTTAAAATAAAAATATATTTTTTAAAAAATGTAAAATATGTCACTAAGTGATACACCTTTTCATATGTAATATCTGGGGAGAGATAAATATTTTGTAATCTGTTTCTAATGGATCTATTACTGCTTTCTTTGCTTTGGGGTGAAGTCTTGCGATGTTTAGTGTTTTTGCTTCAAGATGAAGAATTAATTTTCTCTTCCAATTTCCTAGTCGAAAAGAAATTGCTGAAAACAAAACAAAACAAAACGCATCATATTGTTAAAAGTTAATGGCATTCCTTGAATGTGTTGCTCTAAGCTATAATAACATTGATGTAACTTATGGTCTGAATAAGTGATTTGTTTTGATTAAAATATTCTTGAATAATTTCAATTTTAGAGGCAGCATGGTTTAGTAGATGAAATCAAGAAGATTTAGTTTAATTTTTTTTCTTTTTCTCTAGATTCTGTTTGAGTCCCTTAACACTTCTGTGCCTCAGGCAACTCCCACATACTTAGTGGAGGGATTTTACAGACGTAGAGTCACCTACATTGATAAAATCATTAATCTTTCCCAAGTTGCTGTACTTACAATTTACAAATGTGAATAGCTAAGGTCTAGCCTGGACTTATGACTGGTAAGAGTAGGTGGACACTTTGTAGTGTGATTTTAAGGACAAGAGAAATATGTACTTCCCTGATATTAAGATTTCACAATTAAGAAAACGATGCTTTAGTTTAAGACATGGAGTTCTTAAAATAGTTCTTAAAATAAAAATCTTTTTAAACTGGTAAATTATTCAGCTGTCAGCATTAGTACGTTAATGTTGATCCATTTATAACAATAATATTGTATGCATATATAATATTTAACAACTTTTTTGTTTTCTCTATTCATTCTTTTCTTTTTTGTATTTCAATTAGATTTATTATTTTTAGTTTACAGAACTCAGTTCCACAAGTTTTTGAGTTCTAAATTTTCCCACATTCTCTCCAGCATTTATCACTTTCCTGTTTTGTCATGTTAGCCAATCCGACAGGAGAGATGTGGTACCCAAGAGTTGTTTTGATTTGTATTTCTCTAATGAATAGTGATTTAGAGCATTTTTTCATATGTGTATAGTTATCTTTAATTTCTACCTCTGAAAACTGCCTGTTCCTATCCTTTGTCCGTTTTTCAATTAGAGAGTGACTTGTATTCCTATAAATTTGGCTCAGTTTCCTGTATATTTTAGAGATGAGACCTTTATCGGAGACACTGGTGGTACAGATTTTCTCTCAATTTTCTGCTTCCCTCCTAGTCCTTGTTGCATTGTCTTTGTTTATACAAAAACTTTTCAATTTAACATAATCAAAATTATCTACTTTGCATTTTGTAATGCTCTCAATCTCTTGCTGGGTCATGAATTCTTCTCTTTTGCATAAATCTGACAGGTAAACTATTCCTTGCTTTCTGAAATTGCTTACAGTAATAGCCTTTGTTTCTAAATCATGAACCCATTTTGAATTTATTTTGGTATACAGTGTAAGATATTGGTCTATGCCCAATTTCTGCCATAAAATTTTCCAATTTTCTCAGCAGTTTTGTGAAACAGTGAGTTCTTAGCCCAGAAGCCAGATTCTTTGGTTTTATCAAAGAGTAGATTCTACAGTCATTAACTATTGTTTCTTGTGTACCTAGCCTATTCGACTGATCCCCCACTCTGTTTCTTATCCATTACCAAGTAGTTTTGATGACTGCTGCTTTATAGCACAGTTTAATATGTGGTATGGCTAGACCGTTTTTCCTTAGTATTTCTTTTCATTAATTACCTTGATATTCTGGACCCTTTGTTCTTCCAGATGAATTTAGTTATTATTTTATCCATATCTGTAAAATAATTTTTGGTATTTTGATTGGTATGACACTGAATATGTAAATTAATTTAGGTAAAATTGTCATTTTTATTATATTAGTCAGCCTAACCATAAGTAACTGATGTTTTTCCATTTACTTAGATTGGACTTGAGCTTGATTCCTCCCACTGTGTGAACCAGGGACTCTGGAAGCAGCTGAAGCTGGAGCTCTGGAAGCAGCCACAGGAGCTTCCTACTGCTTGTGTCCCCACCATTGCACCACCTCTGCCACCCCCAGGGCTGGGGCCAGACCGCTTTGTAACCTGACCTAACAATTTTCCCACTAACCTGCCCCATGGTCTTTGGCATTTGTGGAATTTGGCTACAATATTCTTTGCAGTTTTTTATTTGGGATTTCTTTCAGGGGTGATCAGTGGATTCTTTCAATGACTATTTTGCCCTCTGATTCTAGGGACTCCAGGTAGTTTTCCTTAAGGATTTCTTGGAAGATACTGTCCAGGCTTTTTTTTTTTTCTTTCATCATGGCTTTAATATAGACCAATAATTCTTACATTGTCTCTCCTGCATATATTTTCCAGGTCATTTGTTTTTCTAATCAGATATTTCACCTTTTCTTCTATTTTTTCATTCTTTAGATTTTGTTTGAATGCTTCTTGATGTCTCATAGAGTCATTAGCTTCTATTTGCCCAATTCTAATTTTTAATGTATTGTTTTCTTCCTTTAGCTTCTCTTTCTCTTTTCTTCCATTTGATTGATTTTACTTTTCAATGAGATATTTTCTCCATTTATATGCTGTCTCCTTAACCATTTTGCCAATTTTACTTTTTAAAGACTTGTTTTCTATTTTTTTCTTTTACCTCTCTAATTTGGTTTTTAAAGTCTTCTTTGAGTTTTTCCACGAATTCTTTTTTGGGCTGGAAACCAGTTCATATTCCCTTTTGAGGTTTCAAATGTGGGTATACTGTCCATGCTGTCCTCTTCTGAACTGTTATTTTGATCTTCCATGTCTCCATAATAGGAATCAATAATGGCCTTTTAGTATACTTTTTCATGGTCTTTCCCTCACCCCAACTTCTAAAGTGGATCTCTGCTTCTGGGGCTCAAGGCCATTGTCTGTGCTAGTGTCTGCCACTTCCCCTCACTGTGCAAGGGCATGTCTGGGGTCATGGTGTTGGCATTTGCTAGATCCACCCCACTGGGGCTCAGTAACTCTCATTGTTCTGCTGAGGTGGGGCCTGCTGCAACACCTCTCTTCCTGCACTAGTCTCCTTCCACCACCACAAGAAGGGCCCTCACCCCAACTTCTCTCACTAAAAAGCTACTGAAGCTCCACTTCTGGCTCCTCCATTTCATAGTCATCCCAAGAGAGTATTCTCTGGGTGAGGAAGGGAGGAAGAGCCGATTTACCTGGCCATCATGGCTCACAGAAGTTCAGGAAGGTGAGTTTTAAAGCTTTAGACTGTGGGCTGGAGGCCCCTGGCATTGTTGCTCCAGTGGCCACAGGATCTGTGCTGGTGTCTCCCATTGCTCTGACAAACTCCTGCCCTGAGCTGAGAGGCCTGGGGCTCGATTGCTACCATAGCTGGTACTTCCGCTCTGGATCTGCTCCTATTCCTGCATTTCACTTGCCCAGCACTCTCCCAGACCAGTATGCTTGCTGGATTCCTCTGCTGTTCACAGTTGGTGTGGTCTGGTGCCATTCTGTGTGCCTGGCTCTCCTTCCCCTCTCAGACTACTAGTGGCTTCTAACTCTCTCAAATCTGCTCAGATTCATTTTTTTAGACATTCCTGACAGAATTTGTGAGAGCGCTCCAGTAGTTCCCTCCTTTCATATTGCCTTCTTAGCTCCGCCTCCTCCATCCCCACTTAACAACTTTTAAAGAGACCTTTCCTAGATATCCGTTCAGTGGTTTGTGTGAGGAAATTAGCATAGGTACCATTACACCAAGATGAGTGTAATGGCTCAAGGAAATTTAGTGATTTAGTGATTTGCCTGATATTGCATGTATGTAGTAGAACAAAATCCTATATTTTTATATCTCCATATCTAGAATTTCTTTGATTATACCATACAACTTTCTGAGTGGTAGCAAATTTTTGAGAGTATAAGTCACAGAATCAAAGAATGTAAGAATTATGAACTTCTTCAGTGACCAATACATGTATAAAAGTAATTTTCCTTATAATATACTAAGTAGTGACCACTGCTTAAAGATATCCAGAAAGAAGAAACTCACTACCCCATTGTCTTTAGGAAAGCTCTAAGCACATGGGTGTTTTTCCTGATAACCAAAATTTCATTTGCCTATTCGCAACTTCTATATATTGCTCCTGATTCATCCCTCTGGGACCAAATAGAATGAAACTGTATGAATATAGGGAAATTCTCTTTCAACTTTAATTCTCAACCAGAACCCATTTATGTCAGTGGCAAACAACTATGGTAACCTTAAATTTTATTGTTTTTATGCCTTGATTGACATTAAAAGTAACTTACTCAAATTATTAACATCCACATTTTATCATATAATACATGTATATGCATATTATTACATACGGTATATATTATTACACATGTTGAAATATGGACTTGATTGATATTTCAAATATTGGGTACTAGATATATGGAAACTAAGTTTTCATGCCCATTTAAATAATGGGCTTCATTTTTAAGATCAGAAAATAGTTCTGCCCATTACTATTGTTATGATCTTGGGCTAGTCACAGTTTCTATGGGTCTCAGTTTCTTCTTCCATAAAATGAAGGTCTTTGACTCCAAAGTATTCCACTACTTTGCCTCTGTGATCTACAATCCTATAAAATTCTCAGAATTCTGATAAGATTGTATGTTATCTCTGTGAAATGTAACTCTAAGAAAATAGTTTGTGCCAATGCTCAAACATGACACTAAATGCCCCCTCATGGTTGAGTCACAATCATTAGAACTACCCACAGAAAAGTTGTATCTCCAGAGTAGGAGAGAGAACAATCCTTAAGTTCATCCTAGTTAATGTCCCTTATTTTCATCCTCATCTAGTATCTAGAGAGAATAACAGGTCTCCTAATGACTACCAAAGGACATGTTAAAGATAATTCCAAAATATGACAAAGAAAAACAAAAGCAAACAAGCAAACAAAGTTAATAACTATCGAGGAAGCTGTAGCCATATGAATCTCATCCTGAGATCCTGTCAGATCCTGTCAGATTTTGTGGAAATTGCAGGTATCAAAATTAATTTCACTGCATCCTGCTTAAACTGTTCATACCCTTCTACCTAGTAATACCACTCTTGAGAATATGTCCCCATGAAAGTCAGAGAGAGAAAGGAAAGTCCCATATATTCCAAGGGTTTTGTAGCAGCATTTTTTTTTAAGTAGCAAAAACAAAGAAAAGAAATCTAGAAACAAAGTGGGTCCAAATTAACTGGGGAAAACAAACTGTGTTATTTAAGTGTGGTGTAATGATATTTTGACCTACAGAAAAAGAAATATGAAGAATTCCAGGGAACAAAAGAAGATGAAGCTGCTTTAGAATATAGAAAGCAGCATGAGCATCATAACAATACAGTGACTAAAATATGGGAAAAAAAATTAGTAAAGTTAGCTGAATTCAGATTAAGGGAAATAATTAATTTGAGCCAAAGAAAATAGATGATTTTTAAAAAAAAGCACTTCTTCCAGATACTGAGCTGGGCTAACATTCTATTATGAGCTGTATCTTTCCCTTTTTTAATTTGGTTCAAATATTTGATTTCTGGGCAAAGAAAAGGAAGCTATTAATAAAGTTGCCAATAAAAGAAAGGGAAAAAATAAGGGTCAGTAAAGCATCTATAAAAATGCATAGAATAGAATGGTAGAATGCAGAGGGAAACAGATAAGCAGAATATCTTTGAAAGTTTTATATATACATATGTATGTATATGTATGTATATATATATATACATGCATATATCTATATGTATGTGTAATGTAATGTTGCATTTATTGCATATTGAATTTATTATATACCTCCAAATAAAGCAAACATATAACATAGAATATAAGCAAATATATAATAGAGACTTGTGTTTTCATATATGATCCTCTTTTTCTCTTTTACTTTTTATATGGAAATGTTTTCTCTGTTTAGGTATGCATTAAATACAGAATAAAATTATTCTGAAAAAAGGAATACATATAACACATCCGAATAAAAAACAACTTCCTTTCAAGAGTGAAATGAGAGACTACAGGTACAAAATATGATGTCAGACATGTTTTTTCTGCCTCTTTTGCTAAATGATTTTTCTTTTTTACGTGGGTGGGGGGCTTGCGTGGTGGGGTAGTACATAAGTAAATGAGTGTGATGTAATAAAAAGAAAAGCATCAATAAAATGTTTTAGAATGTACGATGCTCTCTGATTCTTCTATATCTGTTAATAAATTTTTTTGCTATATTATAGATAATATGTGCTTGCAAGTGTGAAATTGATACCAGTAAACTGAGCCATTCCACTATAAGCAATTTTTATTTAGGGTTTTGGGTTGAGAGAATGACAACACTCAGAATTAACCCATTGTCTTTCTATTACAACTGTCTCTGACACAAAGGTTACATAAATATAATGCATGAAAATGTGTATGCAAACTATAGACACTGTCTTTTTATGTAACTGCTGAAAATTAGATTTTACTATGTCTTTTGGTGGTTCTAAAACCTTATGTCTGGGAGAAACAAAAAAACATCAGCAATTTTACTTTACATTTTCAACTATATACTGCACACTGAGGAAACACAGCAGAATTGGAAGCTATAACAATCTGTCTTGCATCAAAGAAATACAGTACTGACATCTGCCAGACATTGACTTGCCTAGCTCACTGAAACAGTTATTGCTCTAAGCACATCATTTCCAACCATGACATCAACAATGGGAAAGACACCAAGCATTTATTTTATAGAAGCAAGTAAAAACAAACGAGAAAAGGAAAATTACATCCCATCACTGGTACAGTACTTCCCTTTTATTACTGTTTGACAAGTTCATTTGTTTCATCAGTGTTTATACAAAAGTACAAAGTCAAATCACTTTGCTATATTATCATAACTAGACCAATTTTTTTTTTGTATTCTGCTTGAGATTTGTCCCAGAAAGAAGGATGCCCATGAAGGATGTTAACTTAGTATAAATACCATGATTCCCTTTGATAGAGCAAGTTTCACATTATGAAGGCAATGCTTATTTTAGATAGACGGTTCTAAATAGTTCTTTTTTAAATCTTACAATCACCCTTGCTGAATATTACCACCTTTGACAAATAAATAAATATTCTTGTTTGACTTACTTCTCTGGAAGTTAGGAGGACAAATGAAGGAAGAAAAGAAGGAATGAAGAATATCATAATACTTCTTGTTACCTTTTGGAAATGTATGTAGAAAAAAGTAGGGTCCTAGTATTATCAACAGGATACTGTTACATCTGATGATTACAGATTAGTTTCAATTATTCACTTAAAACTACCTTTTCACCTTTAACATAACTAAAGGATGTACAAATTTAAAAATATTTCTCTTAGGAAATTGTGTAATGGCACGTGATTAACAAGTGCAGAGGCTATAGCTAACATTCATGGAGCAATACTTTCAAGGTATTGTATAAGAATTAATGGGTGAAAAGATTACATTTACTTCCTAAATTATATTCTAGTTATGAAAAATTGCATTCACTAAGAGTAAGCTTGAGATCAATCAAGTCAGACTAACTTCATTTCCTTATTTGGAAGTTTTATTACATATTAGAGTGGTATATTTAGGGAATATATGTGTGTTTATCTATATCTATTTATCCATCTAAAGTTATGTTTAATATATTTTTCAATGACATAGATAAAGTCATCATGGAATGATTATTAAAATTGCACAGAACAACTGTGAGAAAGAGACAAAACAGGAATACTGCATAAGTTCAGGATATGAAAACCATAGTTTTAGGTGGACTGTCAGTTCACTATATATAAACTGTATGATGTGTTTCTCTTACCTTCACCCTCTACCTTAATATTATAATGGTTTTCATATGCATTAGCAAAATAATGGAAATGATTGCCTTTTTATACTAAGTCTCGATCAGACCACATCGTGTGCAACTATGGTTTCCATTTTATAGGAGCAAAATGAAAAATTAAAGTATATCAAGAGAAAGGTGATACTTTGGAGAAAGAACATGACACTGTGATAATAATAATCTATTGAAGGATGAAGCAAGGATGCCCATTATCACCACTATTATTCAATATAGTACCAGGAATGTTAGCAATAGGAATAAGAAAAGAAAAAGAAATTGAAGGAGTTAAAATAGTCAACGAGGAAACAAAATTATCACTCTTTGCAGATGATATGATGATATACTTAGAGAACCCTAGAGCATCAACTAAAAAAAATTACTTGAAATAAACAACAACTTTAGCAAAGTTGAAGGATATGATAAACCCACATAAACCAGCAGCATTTCTTCATATGACCAATAAAGCCCAGCAGCAAGATAGAAAAAGAAATTCCATTTAAAATAACTATAAACATCATAAAATACTTAGTAGTCTACTGACCAAGACAAACCCAGAAACTATGTGAACACAGTCACAAAGCATTTTTCACACAAATAAAGTCAAATCTATACAATTGGAAAAAAATATTAATTGCTCATGGGTAGGCCAAACCAATATACTAAAAATGATAATTCTGCCTGATCTAATTTGCTCTTTCTTTTTTGTGTGTTTATTATTATCTTTATTGAATTGAATCCCTAGGGCATTCAGCTGGAGACCCTCCAGTTAACATCAGCACTTTAGTAACTATTCTGTTATTTCTAAACATTCTAAAAACAACTTATTAAATTATCATCAATCTAACATTTTCTCCACACCCATTTAATGGCATTTTATTTTTTCCAATTACGAGTAAAGATAGTTTTCCTCATTCATTTTTATAAGATTTTGAATTCTAATTTTCCTCTCCCTCACTCTCCTCCCTCTTCCCCAAGATGGCAAGCAATCTGATGTAGGGTACTTATATACAATCATACTAAACATATTTCCACATTAATCATGTTGTGAAAGAAGAATCAGAACAAAAGTGAAAAACCAT
>CM053623.1:360416574-360443190 GCA_028646595.1 Phalanger gymnotis
ACTTAATGATAGACCACATATTTACCATCTCACAATTATTTAAAGATTTATGTCTTGTCCATCTATGCCAAAAAGACCAAATAAATGGCGAGTTTCTATTGTCCAGATTTCAACATGAATTCAAATGGACAACTGATAGAACTTACCCAACACTTTATGTATCTGGGGAAACTGTATGTGCATACATATTATATATACATATATTATATATGTATATAATGTGTGTATGTATGTATATATATATATGTATGTTGAAAAGAAAGGAAGTGAATTAGATTGCTTTTGAGAAGTTCTAAGTACTTTACTGATGCTAAGCTTTCCATCACATTGAGGACTCCTTTCCCCCAACTTTTAGCATAAATTTTTTTACAAGCATTATTATATGGCAGTGAAACCTGAAAAACTATTGCCTTCGAAGAAGCAAAATGAACATCACACAGAGGTCAATCAAAAGACATATGCTGGGTATAAACAGACTTCAACATATAACCAATGAAGAACTTGGAAGAAGAACGGGAGTAAAAGATGTTTTCAAGGAATTTTATGACAGAAAGAAAAGATGGATTGTTCACATGGCAAGAGTGAGGGATGACAGATGGATGACCAGAATTACCTTCCTAATCTGCTCTCCTACCTTTCTAGTCTTATATTTTACAACACTCCAGTCACTCTGTGATACTACTATACTGGTCTACTTGAAGTTACTCAAATATGGCATTCAGCCTCTATCTATGAAAAAATAATACATCTTAAGAAAAAAGAGAATTGTTGTTGGGACTGGTGGTACATGCCTATGTTCTTTAATACTAGAAAGGTCAAAGTTGGCAGATCTCTTGAGCTTGAGAGTTTTGAGTGGCAGTGGGCTATCCTGATTGTTGTTATAACTGTATCTTTGTTATCTGCTCCCCTTTCCTAGAATACTTTGCTTTCTTGCCTCTGCCTATTAGTTTCCCTGACTTTCTTTTATACTTGCCTCAGGTTCTGCCTTTTTCAGGAGTCCTTTCCTCCAGCTACCAGTGCCTTTCCCTCTAAAATCATTTCCTATCCATTTTCTATATTTGTAGTGTGTAACTAATTATTTAAATGTTGTCTTCCGCATTAGAATGTGAGGCAGTTCTTGAGTGTAGGTAATAATTTTACATTTCTTTTTATCTCAGACAATTAGTGAAATCCCTGGCATGAAGTAAGTACCTAGTAAATGTTTGTTGACTTTATGAAGCATTAGACTATCACTTAAGTATGAAAAAAGCTAAATCCAGAGAAATTTCAGAGATACATAGATTATTTGTTTAATTTAGGATAAGCAAGTGAAGTTTTGTGATGGACAGAATTGATCATTTTATTTGGAATATGAGTTGGATAAGAGCTCTCAGATTTCTTACTTCAGTTGAATGAGCACACCAAGTAACAGTAGTGTTTAACAAACAGCTGCCATGTTATATCTTCAAAATGGTTTGTGAATCTTAGCTGGGAGCACTAAATTACTGAAGTCAGTGAGGTATTTTATTCTCCACATTACAACCTGGAACAAAAAGGTGTTCAATGAATTGTGGCTAGTGATGTATATAGAGTACTAGACTCCAGGTTTGGTCCCAGGGGACTCATGAGTATAGAAAAGCTTTAAAACCGACAAATCCAAAGAAACACATAGCGAATTTGCTAAAAGGAAATGGAGATTTATTACTTTGACATAATTTTATATTTTCCTATAATTTGCTTTTCAAAACAAATTGTGTTTTAAGTGTGGTGAAATTGATAAGGATCCTAATTTAGAATTAGGAAGATTGGGAAAAGTTGTCTTTTCTGATCTTAGGTAAGTTACTTAAGTTTCTCAGTGCCCCCAGAAGCCCTCTAAGATGATAATGTACAGCGTATACTATGTAGATGAGTTACTGATCTACATAAATAGAGGAATCTTCAATACTAGGAATTCCCTACAGTTAAGAAATCACAAGTGTAGCCTTCAGAATAGTGAAAAAGGAAAACTTCACTGATTGCAACTAATTGTGGAGAAGGCCTAAATTTAAGAAAAAAATAACAGCCAAATGTTTATATGAAAATGCAATTTTATTGTTGTCAAATAAATAGAATAATTTTCATTTGCTACTTATGAAATATTCCAAGAGAGGTGCTCTTGTGCCTTAATGCATAAATGGTGCTCTTCTAACAGGTACATTAATGGCTTATACATAATTAGGGATTTCTAATGTCCTTGCAAAGAAGTTTTCCTTTTAAAAAATCTAAGAATTCCTTCAGAATTTTCGCTCACTCTATTGATTTACATTATTTTGGCAAAGAATTTTCAATATGATTTCAATTTAAATATCCCACACTCAAAAATACTGGAATGCAAATCAATGAGGCTTGGAATGTCAAGAACAAGTTAGGGAACAAATTCTATCAGATCAGTTTATCTACCCATAATTCAGGGATGAAAATTATTGCAAAATTAATTTTAAAAAATCCCCTGTTCCATTTGATGCCACCTAAAGGAGAAATTGGCTGCTTTATTTGTTTATATGCCATTCGCCTTTGGTGCTGTAGGCAACTACTTGGGATAAGCCCATCATAAATTATATTTCCAACTCAATTATTTGATGTATTTTAGAGTATTTTAAATTTCAAAAGACATACTAAAAATGAAGTTAATGGTATAATTTCAGCCCTAAAATTTAGCATCATGTAAGCAAAAGATTTTCTTTTTAATTAGTAATCTATTAAACCTAGCTGACATTTAATATTTCATTTATTCTTTTATTCTTTGCACCGGAATATTTTGAGGTTGTCCTCATTCATCCTCCACTGACCTGTTCCTCTGTTGCCTTATTATACATGAGGTCAGTACATAGTAGGGTGCTGTGCACATAGAAAGCCCTTGATCAACATCTGTTGAAGTGGATCTTTTGAATGATAGTTGCCCAGGGGAAGCTTATCTGAGAGTGACCTTGGGTTCTTGGAAACTATGCAAGTGTAGTACAGTATAAATAATCTGAGTTCCTACCAAGCTTGAAGGAGTTGAAAAATAGGCCAGCAAAGTCTCTAAAGCCATTGTCTGAGGACCAACCTAGCTAAGTGTAGAGAAAACTCATCAGTAGTTGACAACTGGCATATATAGATATTGATATAGGTGCTATAACATCCCATGAAGACCATCAATTAAAACCTGATAAAAGTGACAATCTGTACATATAGAGGGTGTACCCCCACTAATATAATAAAATAAAAGCTTCAAATTGGTGAATAACCACTGACCCACTAAAGAATTGCAGACCCACACATAGAAAATAGATCTTTTGTTTGCAAGTCTAGTGCTTTCTCTATTACACCAGGTGATGTGTGCAGTTAACTGATTTTTTTAAAAAAAAATTGTTACTTACGTTAAACATTCTTTTTTTTTAAATTTGGAGTTCCATATTCTCTTATTCCCTTCTTCCAACAACTCCTCCACCTACTGAGATGGAAAGCAAAATGATATCAATTATACGTGTGAAATCATGCAAAATATATTTCCATACTAGCCATATCAAAAAAAGAAAGAAAAAGAAAGCAAGAATATTATTTTCTAATTTGAACTCAGAGTTCAGCAGTTCTCTCTCTGGAAAAGAATAGCATTTTTATAATGACTCCTTTGAAATTGACTTAGATCATTACATTGATCTCATAGGCATGTTTTTCACAGTTATCATCATTACAATATAGCTTTTACTATGTTCAATGATTTCCTGAGTTCATTTCACTTCACTTTGCATCAGGTCATACAAGTATTGCCATGTTTTTTTTTTCCCTGAAACTATCCCCCCCCCCATCATTTCTTATAGCTTCATAGTACTCCATAATAATTATATGTCACAACTTTACAGCCATTCCTCTACTGGTGATCATCCCCTCAATTTTTAATTCTTTCCTGCCACAAAAAAGAGCTACTATAAATATTTTTGTGTATATAGTTTATTTTTCCTTTTTCTTTGATCTTTTTGGTGTACAGACCTAGAAGTGGTATTGCTGGGTAAAATCATATGCACAGTTTCATACTTTTTTGGGTATAATTCCAAACTTTTCTGCACCAATTCTTTGTTAGTCTACTTATTTTCCCTCATGCATCCCCCTTGCTGCCAGCATTTGCCATTTCTGATAGATGTGAAGTGATACCTCAGTTTATTTAATTTATATTTCTCTAATCAATAGTAATTTAGAGCATTTTCATATGACTATAGATATATTTGGCTTCTTCTTCTGAAAACTTCTTATTCATATTTATTGACCATTTGTCAATTGAGGAATGGCTCCCATTTTTATAAATTTGACTCAGTTCCCAATATATTTGAGAAATGAGACCTTTATCAGATAAATTTATCCTTAAATTTGTTTTATATTACCTCATTGTTTATAATTTTTAGCAAAATGTAGTTTCCCTGCTTATCTCTTTTTATTGGGTCTATTTTTGCTTTTGCTTTGTCTGAGATCATGATTGTAACCTCTTACTTTTATACATTACCTGAAATGTAACAGATTCTGTTCTAGCCTTTTGTTTTTACCCTATGTGTGTTTTTCTGTTTCTAGTGTCTCTTGTAAATATCCTATTTACAAGATTATATTTTCCAATCCATTCTGCTATCCACTTCTTTTTTTGTGAGTGAGTTTATTCCATTCACATTCAGTTATTCTAATGACTATAAATTTCTCTGCATCTTATTTTCTTTTTTATCCATCTCACTTTTTATCTTGTCCATCCTATAACTCTATTTTGTTTCTAATCACTGACTCCTTTAATCCACCCTTCCTTTTATCCCCCCCCTCAACATCTTTTATCCTTTGTCTCTCCTATTTCCCTTTTGGGTAAGATAGATTTCTATGCCCAACTGTGTGTGTGTGTTCCCTTTTAAAAACAATTTGTAAGAGAGTGAATTTCAAGTATTGGCAGCTACCCTTCTCATTTTCCCTTCCACTATAAAAGTTTTTCCTTGTGTACCTATTTAAAGTGAGGAAATTTTCCCCACTGCCTGTCTCCCTCATGCCTTCTCGCTGTGCATCCCTCTTTCTCAACCTTTCATTTTTAAAGATCATTCCAACTTAATTGACTTACTTCCATTGTCTATGTTTAATGGTGTCTCATGGAGGCATTAGCTTCCTCTTCCACACTTCCATTTTTTAATAAATTATTTTCTTGCGTGAGCTTTTATACTCTTTTTATTTGTTCTATTCTGCTTTTTAAGGAGATTTTTTCTTTGCTGATTTTTTTTTTGCCTCTTTTATCATTAGGCCAATTCTGAGTTTTTCTAAGAGTTATTTTCTTCAGCATTTTGCTCCTCCTTTATCAAGTAATTAATTCCTTTTTCATAATTTTCTTCCATCACTCTCATTAATTTTCCTGTTTTTTCCCTCTACCACTCTTAGCTTTTTCTTCAATTCTTCCAGAAATTCTTGTTGAGCATTGATCCATTAAAGATTTTTCTTTGAGGCTTTGTTTGTAGCTCTTTTCACATTATCTTCTTCTGAGTTTATGCTTGGTCGTCTCTCCCACCATAGTAGCTATTATTGTCAAGTTGTTTTTATTGTTGTCATTGTTGCTATTTGCTCATTTTTACAGCCTACTTCTTGACTTTGAACATTATATTGAAGTTCATCTCTTCTCTCCTAGGGATGGGGAAACACTAACCCAAGCTTGAGGATTTTTCTTGTTTCTGTTTTCAGAGCTTATTTTGGGGGTCTGGAAATTTTGGTGCTTTCAAAGTCGTATGATAGAGGAAAGGTATGGTCTCTTCTTTCCTGCTCTGCCCTGTGGTTTGGTTTTTTTTTTTTTTTTTGGTACGCTGTTCCTGTGCAGCCACAAGTATTAGAGCACCTCTTTGCCCTGGAATTATGACAAGATTCCTTTATCTCTTGCAGCCACAAGAGCTTCCTTGGAGCTTCAACCAGGACCTATTCCCTTGTGACTGACCACAAGCAGTCCTCCCTGCCTTGGAACTATGACCTGGAACTACATGTAGACAATATAGTTACCAATCAGTGCTAGCTGCACCTAGTACCAGTAAATTTTCCTGTTATCTCTTTCTGACCAGTTGTCTGACCCCCTTAATGCCTCTGGTCTGACAGCTCCAGAATCTATTGCTACCCCCACTCTCATAGCCATATCCAAGGCCTATGGCTGGTGTTGCTGCAGTGCTCTAGTCCCGCTCCAAGCAGTGTCAGAGACCTCTCCTGCCAACCTCCTAGGTTTTCCTAGCCTGGAAAAATGTTTCACTCTAACCTTTTGTTGTCCCTGCTGCTACAAAATTTGATTTCAGGACTTAACTTAAATTTGTTTGGAGGGAAATATTGGGCAAGTTGAGCTGGGTGGCTGCTTCTAATCTACCATTTTTGGGTAGGCCACTCCTGCAATTGATTTTTTAAACTCAATAGACAGGATTTTGGATTGATCTCTGCTAAATGTTATCTTTTTTAGATCTGGATCTTTCCTATAGTTTATAAAGATTTCTTTGTATTCATCTCCTGTCATTTAGTTTGTTAGTCATCCTTCTAAGCATTTTGTCATTTGAAAACTTGGTTTGTTATCTTTACCATCCCCCTGAACTGCTAAAATGAAAATGGCCTGTTTATAAGGCATAAGCCTTGAGATCAACTTAGTTCAATAATATTTGGTAAAGCTCTACTGTGCAGAAGGCCCTGGGGGAGGTGATCATCAAATGTCTACTTAAGGACTTTTTGTGAGAAACTCTTTGGAGGATGTTTGGACATATTTTACGAGAAGATGAATGACATAGCTTTACAAAGAATTGTAAATGACAGTCCCTGCAGTCTAGTGGGAAATGCATTTGACTTTTGTTCTATTCTGGGCTTTACCACACACCAGCCTTGTATCTATAGGAATCTCATTTTCTCTGAGCCTTAGTTTCTTCATTTGTAAAATGAATAGGTTGGACAAAATAATCCTTGAATTTTATTTAACTTACCAAATACTTTCACCATATTCTATAACTATATTTTGCTACTTTTTAAAATTATAGGAAACAACTTGGTGCTTAAGATATTATTGATGGACAAATTGCAAAATATATCAAAGCAGTAGAAATGTGGTGGAATTCTGTCCTCTAAGGGCTTGAGCTAAATATTTCTTTTATCACAAAGCATATGATAATTATTTAAAATTGAATGTTGTGACTCTTAACAGGTAGACATATTTTGGGCACTGGTCCCAGGAACTTGGAGGGATAGCTAATACTAGCAAAGTAAGATAGAATTTCATCAAAAACTACACAGGTCCCATCATGGAAAACATATGAGTTTCAGGAATGTGAGTTTTTCTTCATTTATTTCCACATTATACTTACTCTTTCACAAAGAACATGTGTAGTCTTGACACATGTCTTCCATGGCTCTGGTGATGCACTGCTTCTCTATAAGCAGGGTAGAGCAGATTAGAATGCCATTTCTGATTCTCACAGTGTGTATATTCAAATACATTATATTAATATTTAAAGTACATACAAAAGAACATGAAATCACCAAGATCTAGCCAGAACAGTTTTCTCTGAACTGGAAAATGGAATTATTTAACCTCATCAAGAATGCATTTTCTCTCCTTTTATAAATTGTTTTTCTTTGTTTCATCGTGGGGTCTTTTCACAACCAAAAGCCTAGAAAAAAGGAATCTGAACTCATTACCTCTTTTTTTCATACTTCACTCTCTTAACCCCTTGAAATTTAGTTTTCAGACTTATCTCCTCATTGGGTGACTCCTCGAGATTTGACTGTGAGCTCTGTGAGAACAGAAACTCCCTTCTCCCTTCCTTTTCTTTGTATTCCCAGATCTTAGCACAGAGCTTGGCATATCATAGATGTAAATGTTCACTGATTGACCAAAAGTTGACTGTCCAACAATCTCTTTTGTTTTTAAGTTCAGTGGCTTTAGTCCTCATCTTTCTTGATCCTGCATACTTTGATTTTTGTGGATACCCTGCCCCCTACTGGATACTCTTTGCCTCTTGCGTTGTTGCGATTCTGTTCTCTCTCTGTTCTTTTCTTACTGAACTAGCTGTTCCTTTTCATCCTCCTTTCTTTGATTCTCATCCATGTCCTTCAACCGTTTGGTGGCTGTTCTAAGGGCTATATCCCCTCCCCTTTCTTTCCTCTCTCCAGGTAATATCATTAGCTTTAAATATCATCTCAATGCAGATGACTCCAAATTTACAAATCCAGCCCTCCTCTAACTCATTGATAATTTCTTGCTGGATAATTCATTATCTCCATCATCCCCCAAAAGCTAAACACTTTTCTTAATTCTGTCCACAGAACCATTTAGATTTTTTTTTTATGTTTGCAAGTCCTCAATTCTCCACTCATCTTCACTTCCTTCCTTACATCTAGTCAGTTGGCAATTCCTCTCAATTTGGCTTCCACAATATCTCTTACATTTGTTCCCTTCTTTACATTCACACAACCACAACTCTAATCCACGCTCTTCTTACCTCTTGTTTCTTAATGGTTTTTCCTGTCTCCAGTCTCTTCAAGTTACAGTCAGACCATGGCAACCCTCAAATCAAGAAATTTTGGTGGCTACTTCCACAATAAAATTCAATGTTTACTATTTGATTCTTAAGACAATTCATAATCTGGCTCCAATCATGACCCCTCCCACCATATTCAAACTACTTTTCAGCAAAAATATTTTTCTTTCTTCATTCCATGCACAACATTCCATGTGCTCTACTGCTCTCTTTATCTGTTCTCCAGTAATGCTCATCCTCTCCAACAATACAATACATATATATGTAAACATGCATGTATACATATACACATGCACATATATTCACATGCATAAATATAGAGACAAATATTTAATTATTCACATACGTGTGAATTCACATACATGCCAGTAGTGTAAGTTCATTGAGTGCAAAGATGTTTCATTTTTTTATATTACTGGTGTCTAGAACATAGTAGGCACTTAATTTCAGATTATTGGTTAAAGGTACTTAGAAATATTTGTTGAAATTTCATTTCAAAGAATTCATGAAGTTTTAATAGAATTATATCACTTGTTGGGATATAGCAAATTTTGTTGAATATTTCTGGAGAATAAGGTTATATGTTTTGTTTCTGTTTTGAAAATTATGAAAGGAAAAAATGTTTTAGAAAGTTATTATAATGAGGGTCTTAGGGTGCATCATGAAGTAAACCACAGAAATTTAATCATAAAGAACCATGTCTTCTGGTCAAAATGTTGAAAGCTGCATGAATACATTATATAAAATCAGTTCGGTAAGTAATTGTCCAAAATCATTAATCACCTGGACTCCAAATTTAATTTGAGTTGATAACACATATAATCTCCCTCCTTCTGCATGTGAATACTCTTATTTGTTACTCTAATTCCCACTTATTATGGTAAAGAAGCAGCAAAAGATCCCTGTTGAAAATTTTGCTGTTCAAAGTCAAGGGGTAGCTTATATCTATCTCTAGTGAACTGTACTGAGTAAAATAAAAACAGTTGGTTATGGATTTGAAATATTCTGCCAAATTTATTTTGGTTTTGAAAGAAAAAGAAAGATCTATAAGTGAACATTTTGATGGTACATGCATAATAGATGATTAGGTATCACTTGAGATTCTTGACTATCCAAACATATATAATAGTTTGGTATTACTTGGTACTATAAAACCCAATCTCTCTCCTGAGAGAAACAGCAAAATATCATGCAATAATTTCATTGTTAATTTTTACCTACCTTTACTCTTAGTTTATACTGCATCTAAACAAATTATATTTTCTATTTTTGGTTAAATAACATTATTAAGGGAAACAGTACCCTGACTAAAAAATGTCTACCTTAAAATATTAGATTACATCATCTCATCTCATACTTTTTATATCTTTGGTATAATTTATCCTTTTGTGTAACAAATAGCAAAGTTTGTTTTCCTTGGGTAGCTAATTGTATCTACAAATTATTTTTACTGTAGCTATCACCTACTCTTTTGCCAGTTTATCAGTTTAGAATTTTAGTCCTCAGTTCTCCTTAGTGAAGCATATTTCTATTTCTAAAGTCCATAAAGTTGAACTCAGAGCCAATGAATCCTGGAGTCAAGTTCCACTAATTTTTGGCCATGTGATCCTGGGTAAATTATAGCAATCTTCCTGAGACTTTGTGTGTGTGGAGGGATCTATTCACCAGGAAACTACTACAATAGAGAAATCTCAGGTTCAATTTAAAAAATCACATGTGATAAGTGTGGAATACCACACCAAGTCATAGGAGAAAGAAGACACAATTTGTTATTTTCAGGGTTTCCTTTATGTATTTCTGTCAGAATGTTTGAGTGCAATGATTTTTTCTCCTCCCTCTTCATTCTTAGGAATACATTATTCTTACATATCAAATTATAATATATATGTAAATCCTTGTCTAATGCCCAATTGAGTCATGGTAGCTCCTGAGTATTCAAAGGCTGGAGTGAAAGCTCGAG
This sequence comes from Phalanger gymnotis, assembly GCA_028646595.1. NCBI lineage: Eukaryota > Metazoa > Chordata > Mammalia > Diprotodontia > Phalangeridae > Phalanger > Phalanger gymnotis. The sequence goes on from CM053623.1 coordinate 360,427,039, forward strand.
CATCTACTTTCAAGGGAAACAACCCCAAAACACAAAAATTTCAGGTACAGTTCAGGGCCTGCACACACACACACACACATACACACACATATATGTGTATATATGTTTATGTATGTATACATATATATATATATATATATATTTGTTGCATTCCTACGTAATTCCTAAGTACAGAATCATCATGAAGTTTAGCCACCAGGATATGAGTTTTTGTTTTTGTTCTTTGTAAGCAATCAACTCAACAAGGTTGTTTACCCAGGTGGGAACAGAGTCTAATACATTCTGGTGAAAAGGATACAAAAGCTAATTTTGGCATATATATATATATATATATGTATATATGTATATATATATATATGCTTATATTTGTAAAAGTCAAAAAGGCACATGCATACACACACATTTCCTTTTAACTTTTACATAACTGAATCTTAGCTAGTTGCTATCTTCTCCTTACAACTACTAATAAATCTAATTTACAACATCTTTGTCCCTAATTTGTTCCTTAACATGTCAAAAAGTACTTTTCTCTTAGCTTTGGTGGGGGGGAATCATCTAAATTTAATCAAGGCATTGGAAGGAAAAATGCTTGCCATTTTACCCTGTTTAACTTGCTCAAAATTGAATAATATTTGGCTCTGTTTACAGTTTTTTACAAGCTTTATTCTTAGTTTTCTTAGTTTAATTTTTATTTGTACCTTTTGTTGTTACATCATAGTTATTTTTGAAAATATGTGCATATATGTATATATACCTCTGTCTATATATACATATCCATGCATATACACATGTATGTGTATATATGTATGTTTGTATATGTGTGTGTATAATACATGTGTGTGTGTATTTCCTTCTCTGGCTCCTTCAAGTTAAAATCTTTCTTGAAATACAAGAAAACAATGAAGCAAAAGCATTCAGAACTCAGATCTATCTGTGCATAAAACATTATGAAGTTAACCTCTTAGCTCTCTTTCATGAGGAGGGAAGTATTAACTTTCTTTGGTGGTCCATCATTTTTTAACTTTCTCATGGTTTCATTTCTGTTTAATGATCTTGTCATTCACACTGTTGTCATTATATGTCTCTTGTTACTTTACTCTGTATCATTGTGTAAAATCTTACCATTTTTCTCTGAATTCCTCATAGCTAATCATTCCTTATCACATAGTTCATTACAGTTCATTGCACTTTTATATCACAGTCTTTTTCATCTCTTTTCAAGTTAATGGGAACCTATCATATCTTTACTTCTTTCCTACATTAATGACTTGTTATGAATATTTTGGTATACATTGATTTTTTCCTGTCTTCCCATCCTTGGATTTTATGCCCAGTAGTGGAATTGCTGGGTTAACATTCAAAATGAATATGCAAAACATTTGAATTTAGATTTTGCTCTCTATACAAAAAGAACACATCTGGAATTTTGTGATCACTTCTGATGCCACATTATAGCACGAGTATTGGTAGTCTAAAGAACATCCATACATAGTCAAAGACCTTGCTATAATGTATAAAAGGATCAGTTTAAATAATCAGAGACATTTAAAATGGAAAAATATTCAACTTAGGGGAGAAGAGTAGAATATGATAATTGTATTCTAGTATTAAAAGGATTACAAAGTGAAAGAGAATTAAAATTCTATGGTTGACCTTCTATCCAAGCATTCTGCTCTCCCTTACTTCTATTATATAACATAAATCCTTGAGAGGAATGTTACTGATTTTTTTAAGTCAGAACACCACAAGGGCTATTTAGCATCTAAAATTTCAGACAGTACCATCGAACCTCCATCCCCATCCCATTCCTCCAACATGGTCAGCATTTCTCACAGAGTTCCTCCTCATTTCCATTTGTACTGGGATCAGATCTTAGCCATTGACATTGCCCTAAATGTGAATAAGCTTTGAGAAATTACAAGGGAGGAGTAGGCTAGCTATTGGCTTCTGATGGCAGTTCTTTTGTTACAGCCTATTCCAATTACACTTGAATCATGGCAAAACACAATAACATCTAATTCCATGTTAAACAATATTATATGTGGAAGCTTTCCCCTACTCTCATAATGTCATTAACATTCTCTTTTCCACATTTTGTGAGTAGTGTCCTTAAATCTGTTATGATTGATAATCAGACAAATGGCACAGGTGGTCAGATACTTTTCCATGAAGAGATTATTTGAAATCTCCACTTTATCTTTAAATTACTTGAGCATGAAGTACTCAGTCTGAATTCTTGTCCTAGCTACACTGCAGGCAGTCTACCTCATTGATTGCCTTGCTAACTGATGAGTGTAGGTATATTAACAATTGCCTCAGGAGAAGGCTAATTTAACCACAGCTATTTTCTGTGACTAAAAGGTATTTACTTGCCTTGTGCAAATGATCAGTAGAATGTGCCCCATAAATATTTTCCATTACTCTGATGTTTTGCTATTATGTGAAAATGTCTCATTTCATATTTTATTACAATTATCTTCTTATTCTTATACTTAGAAGAGGCAGCATTGTAGAGTGGAAAGAGGCCAGCTTTGAAGTCAGTAATAACAAGGTTAAAGGCCATTATCTGATGTATACTGGCTTTGATATTACTTCCAAATGACAGTGATGTATGTAACTCTGAAAACTACAAGTTCTAGATAAATCGACCATTTGTATCAGTGAAGGGAATTTTCATAACTAAGTTTCAAACTCTGTTCCTGCCTCATCCCTTTCATCCTCCAAAAAAATTCTAATACACTGGGAATCTTTTTCATGAAAATAATATAACACTATCCAATGACTGACATGAAAATTGAAGTGATTGCTTGGAAATGTAAATATACATGTTTTAAAATTAGCATAAGTGGTCAGAAGCAAAAAAAAAAGTTTGAGGAGGGACAGGGTGAAAAAGAGAAAGATAAATGGGGGGGGAGAAAATTAAGATGGAGGAAATCCACAGAAATCATAACTGTTAATGTTAATGGGATGAACTCACCCACAAAATGGAAGCAGATAGCAGAGTGGATTAAAAAACAGATCTTATAACATGATGTTTACAAGAAACACACTTGAAGCAAGGAAATGCACACAGAGTAAAAATAAGGGGATGGAGCAGAATATATTATGCTTCAACTGAAATTAAAAAGAAATAACAAAACAAAAAAAATCAGAGTAGCAATCATGACCTCAGACAATGCAAAGCAAAAATAGATCTAATTAATAGAGATAAACAGGGAAACTACATTTTCCTAAAAGGTATCACAAACAATGAAGTTACATCAATATTAAACATAAGTGCAAGAATCCAAATTACATTATTTAAAAAAGAACAGTTTTGCACAAACAAAACCAAGGCAGACAAGATTAGAAGGAAAACAGAAAACTCAGAAGAGGCATTTGCAGCAAGTTGCTCTGAAAAAAAGGACTTATTTTCAAACATAAAGAGAAATATGTCAAATTCACAAGAATACAAGTCATTCTCTGATTGATAAGTGGTCAAAGGAAATGAACAGTTTCTAGAAGAATAAATCACATCTATTTATATTCATAAAAAATTTCTAAATCATTATGGATTAGAGAAATGCAAATTAAAATAACTCTGAGGAACCATCTCACAGCTATCAGATTGGTTAATATGACAGAAAAGGAAAATGAAAAATATTGTAGGAGATGTGGGAAATTTAGCACTCTGTTGTAGAGTTGTGAACTGATCCTATCATTCTAGAGAACAGTTGGGAACCTTACCCAAAGGGCTATAAGTCTGTGCATACCTTTGACTCAGCAATACCATTACTAGATCTATATCCTAAAGAGGTCAAAAAGAAAAAGAAAGAAGAAATATTTATAGTACCTCTTTTTGTTGGGGCAAAAATTGGAAATTGAGGGAATGCTCATCAATTGGGGAACGGTTGCCAAAGTTGTGGTGTATAATTATAATGGAATCATGTTGTGCTATAAGAAATGGCGAGCATGATGCTTTCTGAAAAACCTGAAAATATATACATGAACTGATGCAAAGTAAAGTGAGTAGGACCAAGAGAACACTGTACATGGCAACAGCAATATTGTACAATGATTAATTGAGAAAAGCTTAGCTATTTTCACCAATTCATTGATCTAATAGTCAGTAGTGGGGAACCTGTGGCCTCAGGGCCACGTGTGGACTTCTAGGCCTTTAGGTGTGGCCTTTTCACTGAGTCCAAGTTTTACAGAACAAATCCTTTTATTAAGGAGATTTATTCTATGAAGTTTGGATTTGGTCAAAGTGCTCTGCTTATAAAGGGACACATGTGGCCTCAAGGCCACAGATTCCCCACCCCTGTTAAAACAAAGAAACACATGAAGAAAAGGATTTATAATGAAAAATTCTATCCACCTCCAGAGAAAGGACTGATGGAGTATGAATGAAGATAGAAGTAAACTATTTTTTAACACTTTTATTGTTTGTTTTGGTCCATGTTTTCTTCCAAATTATGATTAATACGGAAATATATTTTGCATAGCTTCAATATATAATTGTTATAAAATTGCTTGCCTTCTGAAGGATGGGTGTGGTGCAATGATTGAGAGTATTTGGAACTTAACATTTTAAAAACTGAATTGCTTTTATATGTAATTGGAAAAAATGTACTTTTAAAAATTAAAAAGAACCTCTCTCCCCAAAAAAGAAATAAAATTAGCATTTTTGGAATGATTGAGGGTATATTTAAAAGTTCATAAAACCTATTACTTTATTAATTCAATGCTATTCTTTTCCTTTGTGTTTTCATCTTACAAATGCCAGGAAAAAAATAAATATTGTATTGATTGTATTAGAAACATTTAAAATTACTTATGTTTAACATTTCTGCAGTATAGAAAGCAATAGCTATTTAAAATTATGTGTACAATAGCAGTTCCTTTTCTTTAATAAAATGGCAGATTCAAATGGATACATTTCCTACCCATTAAGATTCCAAGACTACCATAGATGACAAATATTGTGGCACTAAAGTACTTTACAGATATGGTGTAACTAAGTTTATGAGCTTCTTGAGAAGAACAACTATCTTTTGCTTTTTTTTTTATAACCCACCTCCACCCCCAGCACTTAATACAGTGCCTGGCATAAGAAAGGCACTTAAATGTTTATTGATTGATTGAAACATTATTGTTTTAGTTGGAAAATTCATAAAGAGGGGAAGACCTGAACACAAATAAAAGCAATTAATATTCTCAAGCAGAATACCGTGTGTACAAGGGAACAGAATTAAGCTAAGTACTATGACAAATCAGTGGAAGAAGACATTCTAAATTTAGAGATGGATAAGGGTCAAGGAAGGTTTTCATGGAGTAGCCGACATTTGAGTTAGGCTTGAGGAAAAGAAATGGTTTTAAAAAGCTAAAGTGACAGTCTTGAGACTGAAAGAGGGATATGGATGAATGGAATATGGAATACATGCTAAGTACAGTTTATAGATGATGTGAGCAAAGTCACAAATATGAGAGAAGATGGGAGAAGTGGGGGGAGATGAATAGGGAGCACATGAAGGAGAATAGTATGATCTAAGACTAGAAAAGTAAACTGGAGCTAGGTTAGCCCCGAATGACAGAATTAGGAACTTATTTTTTATTTGGTAGGCTATGTGGATTTAATAAATATGTCCTCCAGGCTTTAGTGGCCCAATGAATAATTCTAACATTTTGATGTGTGTTTACTTACAGTCTGTGTTGTGGCAGTTTTATACTTTTTTTTTGAACTTCTAAAGTGGATGAAATTCCCAGAAGCCCAGAATATGTTACAATGAATAAGTAGGAAATGACTCTGCCTTATTTTATGCTAGGTGTTTGCAGGAGAGTTATACAGGTCTTTAACTACACATAAAGAAGGCAGGTGATTTCCATAGTCAATTTAAATTCTCATGAAAGCAAATGTGTTCTTGCGTTTCAATTACTTTGTAAAACTCTTTGACATTTTGAAAGATTCTACATAAATAATCAACTAGGGTAGTTTGCATATCCACTTAAGCTACTCACAATCATAAAGAAAAGAATACCTTCCTCCAGCCCTCTGTCCACTATTGCTAAGTCTGTAAATGCTGGAGAGGAAGGGAGAGAAAAAAAGGATGATAACTTTATTATACATTTAAAAAGAAGAGCAAGTTGCACATAACAGATTTGCAGTTGCATGTGTAGTCATCCTTTTTATTACAATATTCTATGGAAATCCTTCTTTTATTCCATAAATTAAAATTTAAAAGAAATATTTTTAAATAAATTAATTTAATGATATGCACCAATCTGCAAAAATCTGTGTGCTTTCTTCAAAACATATATACTTTCAAAATTATATGGACATTTAGAAATACAAATGTATGGCATTCTCTAATACGTTATGTTCACTAAGCACAAACTTACAAACACAACTCGGAATCATAATCAGAGCGACACTAATCTGCTTTTACTTTTTATGAATATTTATATGAGAGACAGATGTGGAGAGGAATGTTGTTTCCTTAAAGAAGCACTGTCATTAGAGAACTGACAATAAAGCCCTGTTCCCAGGTGCCTTGGGAGATTCTACTTATTTATTTATTTTGCCCTTTATATTTCTTAGAAAAATAGCTCTTTGTGTGAGGGTGTTGTACTCTCAGCTCAACACTGCAGGTTTGCTCCCGCAGTGCTTCTGATCAACCTACTCATTGATGAATGAGGATCACAGAGGGAACAGGAAACAGAGGGGTTATCAGAGGAGAAGAGAAGAGAGCTCAATTCCTTTCTACCACCTGAGCTAGTCAGGCAAAACACTGAACTATGCATAGTGAGCCCCAAGGGCTCATGCTGTGACCGAACAGCAATTGTGCCTTCAAACACATAAAGGTGATGGTATTGGGAGCTAGGAAATGATGAATGACTTAGCAATGCTACAGCAGGTGAATGCCAGAAAAATACTCTGTCCATTTATCTGTGCTTCAGACTGTTTAAAACAAGCTTCATGTAGTGCTTTAAGGATTTATGTCCGTAACACCCATCTTAATGTTCTGAACAAGCATTGCAAAAGCCTTAGGGCATTTTCTGACTCAATTAAAATCAATGTGCCTACTATGAGGATCACCTGATCTTGACTTCTGAAATGGGGTTGCAGATTGAATGTTCCTTTCTTCATAAGTTCCAGTGAGGAATTATTTATGCTGATAATAGATATGCAGTAATACTAAAAACCCATGACAAAACTCATGTAATGAACTTGTACATATAAATCATATTTTCTTTGACTTGAATTGAAAAAGCCTGCCCACCAAGCTATCTATAAGCTGCCCTGATATTTTATGACTATAGTTCCTTGCCATTTTATGAAAAAGCTAATATTAGAATAAGTTTCAAGATATTTTGAATAATTTTCAAGCTAAAGAAATAAGCAATCTCACTAATAAATAGGACATGAGACATTCACCTGTTACCTGCTAATTTTGCTGTTGATAACACATTAGGTTTAGTTCTACTCAAAATTGTGAAATTAACAAAAAAGGAATGGTAAGATTTATTAGTTGAGCCCTTCAATATATTTTTTTAAAAAAATTTGGTCATTCAACTGATGCTCAATTGTATCTTACAAAATTCTGTGGTGTCTTGCATATCCTTTCTATAATCTAGCCACTATTGAGATAAAAAAATATTTTAAATTGTTTTATAGGCACAGTAGACAAAGTATTTGTCCTGATGTCAAGAGGACTCAAGTTCAACTCCAGGCTCATACACTAGTTTTATGACCCTGGTCATGTCCACATTAGTTTCTTCAATGGTAAGATGAGGAAAATAATAGCACCTATTTCTCAGGGTTATTGTGAGGATCAAATGAAGTACTATTTATAAAGCACTTAGCACAGTATTTAACACATAGTAGGTACTTAATAAACATTTGTTCCCTTCTTTTAATGGAAAATTCATTGATCCCCAAATCAGGTCATTTTTCTGATTCCTCTGATGGTTAGAAAGTTATTTTTTTCCCAAAAATCTACCTTCTTTTATGTTATACCCATGATTATTAGCCCTTTCCTCTGGGGCCAACTGCAGCAATTCTATTTTCTCTTCAAATATGTGTATATTTAATCATACACACACACACACACACACGTACACACATACAGATCTGCCTTCATCCTAAATTTCCTCTAGAAGATCTCATGTCCCAGTCCTATTAAACAATCTTTTTTTGTAACATGGTTTTATACTTTCTCAACATCTTCATCACCTTTAGAGAGGAAGGGGCAGCAGTGGGTTGTGATGCATTGCTATTTTTACTTCCATAACAACAGAGCCCCAAAACTCAAAATGCTATACCAGATATATTCTGAAAAATCCAGAATGAATTGAGTATAACTTACCTAACTACTGACACTGACCACTTTAAAATGGGGCCACTTGCTGCAGTAGTTTTAAGAAGTACTCACTCTATGAGTTCGTGAAGCTTAGTAAAAACTAGGCTTCATTGGTTATTTCCATCCATTTCAATTCATACTTGAGTGATTGTGTGGTAACTCAATATCCACAAAAGGGAAGAGAAAAGGGGAAAATCCATATGTAAGACTTGACTGTCCAAGATAGCTTAATTAGACAGGAGTGAAATATTGCATCCAGATTGGAATGGTGATATAGCAGCTCCTAATATGTGTTCCCAGACTTTCTTGTTTCTATTAACAAATTTCTATCCGAAAAATGTTCCAGCCTTTTGATAGTCCTAGAGTGGTGACTGATGAGGAATAAGCAGCTATTTATTGCCTCTGATTTCTGATCTATGTTCTGGGATCACGAAGGTCATTAATGGTTGAAGGAAATGAGAGTATAGGATTAGGATGTCCCACTGGGCATGCAAGAAGTAACTGGAACTGGTTTATAAGAGTTAACTGTTAAATTTTCAATATGAGTATTTACAGATCAGAAATCAGCAGAGCCCTTACAAAAAGGACTATTTATTGTTTATTTGTTTATGTAGATTTAAGAAAGTAATGGAAAACAATAATGCAAATAAAACTAAAAGGTGACTTATGAGCTAATTTTCCTCCCAGAGAGCTGGTTGCTAAGTCCTGACCAGCCTACTTCTAAATATTTTCTAGTTTATTCAAGGTTAGATAGCAAACAGTTTGTGACAGATATTTCTGGTAGTCAAAATATTTGGTCAAAGGTAGACATTTTTTATATGAAGCTTTATTTATAGAAGCAATGTGAGATGTTCTGGAGTGCTTTTAATGTGAAAACAAAATTAATCAAGAGTCTTTTAAAACTACATATGTAGAATAGTCACCAATTAATTGATAACTAACAAATCTTCTCAGGGAATTCTGACTCCCATGACCAGTGCAAGGAAAAGTGGTATTGGCTTATTCTCTGAGTGGGTCAAAGGCCTCTCAAAAACTGTTGCCTGTAACTTTCCTCCTTGGCATTCGACATATAAGTAGAGCTTAGAATTTGTAAGGTGAGGGAGAATAAATTTCCAATATAGCAAGAAATCAACATGGGAAAAGGAGTACTAATTATTAATATAGGAATCTATAAATATATTATTATATTCTTTTCCTAGAAAGAAGATTCAATTCTTTTATATTCTCAATAAATAGGATGGCATTTAGAGTAACAAACCTCTAAGGAGAAAACTTTATCCTTATACATCATAAGAAATTTACAGAAAAAAACCATATTATTAAAAGTAAATGCTTTTAACAGATTCCATAGCAATTAATACATTTTATCCTAAGATTAATTAAATTATTTTAGTGCCATATGAAAATGACATATTGTACTTTTAGTCTCCCAAAGCCAGCTATATCATTTACCTGAACTGAACAGAAAGGCTTCAGAACATATATTTTTGTAGCATATTTTCTTAACTTGAGTGAAGGATTTTATACGTATCTCTATTTCTATCTTTCTACCAATGTCGTAGTCTGCATAGATTATTTCAAATCTCATTTTTTTCATCTAGTATATCAGTTGTCCCTCTCAGTTTTGTATCATGCAGGTGTAATGGGGCTTTCCTCTCCACAGAACATTTACAGGAATTCTATTCCTGCTTCCAGAGCTCTGGAGGATTGGTTTTTGGGCACATATGACTATGCACATTGACATTTTTTGCCATTTTTTATTTAATATATTTAGTTTTCAGCATTGATTTTAACAACAGTTTGAATTACAAATTTTCTCCCCATTTCTACCCTCCTCCCCACTCCAAGATGGCATATATTCTGGTTGCCCTGTTCCCCAGTCAGCCCTCACTTGGTGTAGCCAAGATGGTGGCTGGAAAGCAGGGACTAGCGTGAGCTCCCCATCAAGTCCCTCCAAAAACCTATAAAAATGGCTCTGAACCAATTCTAGAACTGCAGCACTCCCAAAATAGTGGAGGGAAGAAGGGCTCTAGCCCAGGACAGCCTGAATGGTCTCTGGGTAAGGTCTATCCCACATGGAGCTGGGAGTGGAGTGGAGCAGAGGGGAGCAGAGCAGAGCAGAGCCCAGCATGGGCTGTGCAGACCAACCAGACCAGGAGCCAGGCAGAGCATGCCCTAGCACCCTGACTCAGTGAGCTGCAGCAGTTACCAGACTTCTCAATCCATGAACACCAAAGATAACAGAGAAGGTTAGTGGGAAAAGCTGAGGGAGTGGAAGGAGTTCGTGGTTGGGCCACTGCCCCAGGGACAGAAGAGGTGAGACAGCTACAGAACTACACCTGCAGTTGCTTCTGGCCCCAGGCCCATGTGGTGGGAGGAATTAAGTGCCAGATCAGAGCAGGAGTGAAGAGCCTGCTGAAGATCTAAGTCCAGTCTGGGTTGAGGGTTCTTAGGGAAGGAGGAGTGCTAGTGTGGCAGAGCTGGTGCATTCCCCCAAGCTTGGAACATAGTTCTCATTACTCTACAAGAAGTCATACCCCGCTGAAAAACTCAAGGGTCAGGTTAGTTGTCTGGGAACATGGCCAGAGAGTGAAAATGCACCGAGATTCAGTCTCAGACTTTGGAATCTTTCTTTGGTGACAAAGAAGACCAAAACATACAGCCAGAAGAAGTCAACAAAGTCAAAGATCACATTGACATTTTGATAATTGGCTACATCACTGGAATTTTTAATGATGCTAAGTGCCACAATTTGTAGAAGAGTTCATTCCAAGGACTTCTGGGGATAGAGTTTGAATTTGGTGGCTAAACGAAGACAGCAGAGCAGAGCTTTCTGCTGAGCTTTCAAACATTCCCCTCCAAACAACCTTAAAATAATGCCTCGAGTCAAATTCTGGAGTATCAGAGTTAATAAAAGGTCAGAGTGAGACATTCTTCCAACCAAAGTCAGAGATTTATGACATGGGGGTGGTGACTGATTTAGAGCTCATATTGATGCAACAACAGCGGTGGGACTAGGTGGTGGTGATAAAGCTGCAGAGGTTCTGGAGCTCTCGAGCCAGAACTAATGGTAAGAGAACCTGACAACTGGCCAGAAAGTGATTTCAGGGGACCAGTAAGTACAAAGAAATGGAACAAAATGTTCCAATCACTACCTAAACAAGGTCCCAAAACAAAAACACCCAGTAATGTTATAGCCAAATTTCCAGAGCAACTAGGTCAAAGAGAAAACACTTAAAGCAGTCAGAAAGAAGCCAATCACATATTGGGGAGCCACAATATGTATCACAAAATATTTAACAGCTATGATATTAAAGGAACAGAGGGCTTGGAATATGATATTCTAGAAGGAAAAAAGCTGGATTAGAATGAAGAAAAACCCTGCCAGGAAAGTCGAGTACAATACTTAAAGGGGGAAAATGGATATTTGATAAAATGCAGAACTTTCAAACAATAATGAAAAGACCAGAGCTGAGTAGAAACTTTTACTTTCAAATACAAGACTCAAAAGAAGTACCCAAGGAGGAACTTTCACAGTGGAGGGGAAAATGATGGGGAGTGGGCAAAACTTGAGTCTCATTAACATATAAATTGATTCAAAGAGGGAAAAATAAATATCCGTACTCGATTGGTTATATAAATCTATTTTACCCCACAAAGAACAAAGGAAGGGGATAACAGAAATGAGGGGGTGATAAAAAGGAAGGGCAGATTAAGGGAAGTAGTGGTCAAAGTCATGTTTGAGGGAGGGGATAAAAAGGGAGAGAAAAAGATAAACAGAAGAAAACAAGATGGATGGAAACACATAGTAATCATAATTGTGATTTTGATAGGGATTGATTTGCCCACAAAACAGAAGCAGATTGCAGAATGGATTAGAAACCAGAATCCAACAATATGTTGTTTACAAGAAACACTCTTGAAACAGAAAAAAACACAGAGTTGAAATATGTGGCTGGAGAAGAATCTATTATACTTCAACTGAAGCTAAAAAATAATAGCAACTATTATCACAGATAAAGTAAAAGCAAAAATAGAACTAATTAAAATGTATAAAGAGGGAAACTATATCTTTCTAAAAGGAACCATAGAAAAAGAAATTATAACCATACTAAACATATATGCACCAAACAGCCTAGAGTCAAAGTTCTTAAAAGAAAACTTAATTAGCTACAGGAGAAGACAGACCATACAAATATAATCATGGGGGACCTTCACTTTTTCCTCTCAAAGCCAGATAAATCTAACCATAAGATGTATAAGCAGGAAAAAAAAAACAAGGAGATGAACAGAATCTTGGAAAAATTAAATATGATAGCCATCTGAAGAAAACTTGATGGGGGTACAAAGGTGTATGCATTTCCGTCAGATATTCAGGGTACTTTTACAAAAATTGATACAGGAAAGCAGAAATATTAAATGTACCCTTTTCAGACTATAATGCAACAAAAATTAAATTTGGTAGAAGGACATAGAGGCATATATTAAAAATTAATCGTAAACTAAATAATTCAATTTGAAAGAATGAATGGGTCAAAGAAATAATAGAAACAATCAATAATTTCATTAAAGAAAATGAGAGCAATGTGACAATGTTCCAAAATTAGAAAACTTCAACCAAAGCACTACTCATTTGAAGTTTATATCTCTAAACCTGTAAATCAATAAAAGAGAGACAGAGCAGATAAATGAACTGGGCATGTAAATTAAAAAAAAAATTTAAAAAACCAAATTAGAAATCCTCAATTAAATACAATGGAAATCCTGAAAATCAAAAAAAGAGAGTAATAAAATTTAAAGAAAAAAATTGAACTAATAAATAAAATTAGAAGCTGATTTTATGGGGAAAAACAATAAAATAGATAAAACATTGGTTACTTTGGTTAAAATTAAGAAGAAAACCAAATTGCTACGATCAAAAATTAAAGGAGTAAATACATCAACAATAAAGATTAAATTAAAGGAATTATTAGGAGTTATTTTGTCCAACTATATCCAAGTAAAACTGACAATCTAAGTGAAATGGACAAATGTTTATGAGAATACCAACGTCCCCCAAGTAACAGAATAGGAAAGAAATTACATACACAAATGAATCCTAGGATAAGCAACTGAACAAGCCATGACTGAGATTCCTGAGGAAAAAAAATATCTCCAGAAATAGATGGATTTACAAATGAATTCTATCAAACTTTTAAGGAACAATTAATACCAATATATAAAATATTTCAAAAATAAATCGATGAGTCCTAAAAAATTTTCATGTCATGAATATGGTTTTGATATGTGAACCATGTAGAACAAAAAAGAAAACAGAGAAAGAAAACTATAGACCAACTCTCTGAATGAATATTGATGCAAAAAATTGCTAGCAGCTAGCAAAAATGTTATATTTCACAAAGATCATATACTATAACCAGGTAAAATTTATAGCAGAAATGCAGTGTTAATGCAATGTGAAGAAAACTGTCAGCAAAAATGACCATATCAATAATAAAACAACAAAAAATATGATTATATCAATAGACATAGAAAAAAAAACTCTGACAAAATACAATGCCAGTTCCTATTGAAAACACTAGAAAGCATAGGAATCAGTGGGGCCTTTATTAAAATTATAAGTATTATCTATCTAAAACAAAGGTTAGGCATTATATGTAACAGAGATCAATTTGAAGTCTTCCTAATAAGATCAGGTGAAGAAAGGATGTATATTATCACCGCTATTATTCAATATAGCCATAGAAATAGCATAGAAAAGCACTAAGACAAGAAAAAGAAAATGGAGAAATTAAATGGGCATTTTGTAAATAAAACTATCCCCCTTTGCAGATAATATGGTGGCATTCTTAGAGAACCCTAGAAAATCAATTGAAAAAAAGTAGTTGAAACTATAAACAACTTCAGCAAAGTTGCAGAGCATAAAATAAACTCATATAAATTATTAGCATTTCAATATACTACCAACAAAACTCAGGAACAAGATGTAGGAAGAAAGATTCTATTTACAATAAATGCAGACAATATAAAATACTTGGAATTCTACCTATCCAGATAGATCTAGGGATTATATGAATACAATTACAAAACATTTTTTCACACAAATAAAGACAAATCTAGACATTTGGAAAAAAAATATCTATTGCCCATTGGTAGGTTAAGTCAGTGATAATTCTATCTAAAATTAATTTAGTCATTCAGTGTCATACCAAGCAAAGTGCCAAATAATTGTTTTCTAGAAATAGGAAAAATGGTAACAAAATATATCTGGAAGAACAAAAAGGTCAAGAATGACAAGAGAATCAATAAAAAAATAAATATATGTATATACATATGTGCATATATGTACATACACATACATATAAAATATATGTACACACACATGTGCATATACAGGCACACACACATATATATGTACAAACACATACTATATATATGTATGTGTACATACATAGATATAAGCACATACACACATGTATGTATGTGTGTATACATGCATATATGTAGTTCTTCATGGATGTGGCTTTCCAGGGGATTGCGATTTCAGCAATGTATTACAGTACTTTTCTAGCCTGATATAATGAAAGTGTAGTACACCACTTCCCATACATAGCATGGTTTCAACTAGTTGGGGTTGTAGTAAGGACCCTGGCCACCCTTTCCTCTTTTTCATATTTTCTCCCTTTTTCTAGAAGACTGTGAGCATCCGTAGCCAGTTTTATCAGCTAGTATTTCTTCCTTTCATGGTACTTGAGCAACCAAGGGAATAAAGAGTGTAATGGTGCTAAGAAAGAGTAAGCATTGGAGAAAGGCAATTTGAAAAATCAAGCTCATCCATTTGATCAGACAATTCCAATGGAGGTAAAATGTAATGAGGATACTTAGTCTTGCAAATCATCTCTAATCACTATTCTAAACACAAGTGTGCTGATTATGCTATCTATACTATCATACAAGACATTGGTAAAAATGCCTAAGAGAACTGCATGAAGGACAAAGTCTTATAACATTCCAGTAGGTACTTCTGGGTTTACATGGATACATTTATCTTAACTCTTGGCATTCTTTAATTCAATTATTTTTAAAAAACTCATTTAGTTGAACTATTTTTTGGTCCACATCTTTTTATCTTATACACAAGTTCTCTTGGTAAATGCTATCAAGTATCTTTTGGGAAATTTAAACATAATTCATTCACTGTATTCCTATTATGGCTTGATTTGTTCTGCCTTTCTACCTCATGGCAAAATCTTGTTCTCTAAGTAACTACAAACTGGAGTATTCTATAATTTTAATGTGAATAAATGTCAAGCTCAGCATCCTTTAGTTTAATGTATATACATTAATGTAATAACAATTACTCGTGCAACAATAAAGTTTACATTTTTACAGATCACTTTCCTCACAACAACCCTCTGAACTAAGCAATATAAAAATTATCACCTATTTGCAGATAGACAAAATGAAGCTCAATGTCAAACAATATGTTTACCATGATACATCTACTGTTAACTGTGTGTTTAACTTATGTCTATTGCAATTTGTTCTACAATACTGTGCAACACACTGCTTTTGTCTTTGAAAATTTGGACAATATTTGCCTATCACTAGTCCCTCATTCACCATGATTACTTAAAGATTGCCAATAGCAGTTCATCAATTACATATGAAGTTTTTTCCGTACCAAGGACAGATGACTTGGACTAGGTGATCTCTTCTCATTTTATCCTGACGTTCAGTTACTTCACCAATTTTGTGATTGTTGTTTTTCTCTCCCTTGTATCATTAAGAACATTTTGCCTTGATAGGGGGC
>CM053623.1:360443690-360476775 GCA_028646595.1 Phalanger gymnotis
CCTACTAAGCTCAGTATTGGGGATGGATGACAACCATGGAAAGACAGTCTATGGTCAAGTTCGCACTTTGACAGGGGGTGGGGGAGGAGACAACATATTATTAGAGAGTTCAATTGCTGGGTAAATGAAAAGACTTTTAAAAGTTCTAATTCCTAAAAGTCATAAGAATGCACCAGAGGGGCAGATTGCATGGCCCAGACAGGCATCTTCAGACAGCAGTCTGGATTAGCTTATGGGTAGTTTAGGGTAAGAGCTGAGCACAGCAGAGTTCAGTTGGATCTGACAGAGATGAGGAATCTGCCTTTCTTTTCTTAGTAGTATATGTGAATAATTTCTATAATTGTTTAGAGTATGTTTATAATAATTTCTACTCTAAATAGTAGTACATGTGAACAATTTCTATAATTGTTTATAGCATGTTTATAGTATAAAATATAGTATTTTGTTCATATTACTGAAGAAAAATTAAAATTAAAAAAATAAAATTTAAAAAAAATTAAAAATTAAAATTAAAAAAATTAAAAGAAAAACAAAGATAGTCATGGAAGACAGCTACAACACAAGAGGGGAAGAAGGGTAAAGAGATTGATTTGGAGATCATATTGCAGGACTACAAAGAGTAACATTTTAAATTTCACCCTCTGCAAAGTATTAATTGAGTCTTCTCACTTGTTTCTAATCGCTTCTCTGGCTAATCTTTGAGCTTCAGTATTGCCTTCAACTTTAGAACCAGCAGGTCCATACTTCCACTCAACATTCATGTCCTGAGTCATAGTATCCAGCTTAGCAAATTGGTCTTTGTGGACTACTTCTTTATTTTTACTTGTTTTCCAGCCATTTTCTTTCCAATTGTGAATCTATTCATTCATGCCTTTGGTGACAAGTTGATTATCTGTGTACACAGTGAGTGCGTCCATATTTTGGGCCTTTGCTTGCTCGATTACTTTGGTAGCTGCTTCTAATGATGCTCTTTGGTTTGTCTGTCATCCAGAATATGTACTACTTATGTTTAGGTCATGGTTGGGTCTCCAGAAGACACCAATACCTCCTTGCACTCCTTCTCTTCCGTTATTTTTGCAGGTACCCTTGACATACACAGTGATAAGGTCTGATGCCTGGTATGATTGCCTGTATGGGCTTTCAGAGCTTCTAGTCTCTCAGCCATACTCATAGGTCCTTGGATTGTGTTTCCAACTCATCTCCAGTCTCTCCAAAGTCTTGTTGAAAAAAAGAAAATGAGTCTGACCTTCAGAGATTGGGAACTGAGTTAGGCTATTTTTAAGGTGTTATTTTCTTCAGTATTTTCGGGTCTCCTTTAGCCAGTCATTCACTTGTTTTTCATGGTTTTCTTGCATCACCCTCATTTCTCTTCCCTATTTTTCCTCTACTTATCTAACTTGCTTTTCCAAATCCTTTTTAAACTTTTCTATGGCCTGACACCAGTTCATGTTTTTCTCGAAGGCTTTTGATGTAGGCTCTTTAACTTTGTTGACTTCTTCTGGCTGTATGTTTTGGTCTTCTTTGTCACCAAAGAAAGATTCCAAAGTCTGAGTCTGAATCTGAGTCCGTTTTCTCTGCCTAGTCATGTTCCCAGACAGCTTACATGAACCTTGAGTTTTTTGCTAGGGTATGACTGCTTATAGAGTATAGAGTACTTTGTCCTAAGCTTGAGGGGCTGCACTGTTGTTTTCAGAGCTATTTCTATACAGCCAGCTCTGCCACAGCAGCACTCCTCCTTCCCCAAGAACTACCAACCTGGATCAGACTCAGATCTCAGCTGGCTCTGCACTCCCGCTTAGATCCACCATTTAATTCCTCCCACCAGGTGGGCCTGGAGCCAGAAGCAACTGCAGCTGTAGTTCTGTCCTCAGGGCTACACCACCTCTGCTGCCCCCTGGGCAGTGGCCAAACCAGGAACTCTTTCTACTCTGTCCCCTGCATTTTTTCCCTCTAACCTTCTCTGTTGTCTTTGGTGTTTGTGGGTTGAGAAGTCTGGTAAATGCCACAGCTCATTGATTCAGGGTGCTAGGGCCTGTTCTGCCCGGCTCCTGGTCTGGTTGGTCCAGATGTGTCTAATGCTGGACTCTGCTCCACTTCACTCCCAGTTTCGTGTGATAGACCTTACCCTGCGACCATCTAAGATGTCCTGGTCTGACACCTTGCTTCCCTCTGCTATTTTGTTGATTCTGCAGTTCTAGAATTTGTTCAGAGTCATTTTTAATATGCGTTTCAAGGGATCTGGGCGGGGGAGCTCACACGAGTCCCTGCTTTCCAGCCACCATCTGAGAGTAAGTCTTACAAAAGAAGTAAAGCTGAGAATGATTGATTGGGAATATAAATATATAAAACTAAAAAGAGTCTAGAAAAAGAGAACCATAAAGCAATAATATATGTGTATATATACGTATATACATATATATATATATATATATATATATGCATCTTTAATAATGCT
Organism: Phalanger gymnotis; assembly: GCA_028646595.1. NCBI lineage: Eukaryota > Metazoa > Chordata > Mammalia > Diprotodontia > Phalangeridae > Phalanger > Phalanger gymnotis. The sequence goes on from CM053623.1 coordinate 360,446,146, forward strand.
CTCTATCTTCAAGACAATATGCAGAGAGATAACTTAATGGTCATAGACCTCCCAGAGAACCTGGCAAGTTAAAAAACCTGAACATCATAGTTCAAGAAGTAATGCAAGAAAATGTTTATATCTTCTTAAAACAGAAAAAAAAATGCCAATCAAAAGAATACACAAAATGGGGACTTGGTGAGGAGGGGAATCCTATACTTCAAACTCCCAAACACATAGAGTTTAAGTTGAATAATTCCAGAAACAATCAACACATTCTACAAATGATTGGAGGGGAACAAATTTCAAATATGACAAAAAGAAATTTGAATAAACTTATACTATTCTTTCTTTTAAATATTTATTTATTTATTTTTAGTTTTCCACATTTACTTTTACAAGATTTTGAGTTTTAAATTTTCTCCCCCTCCTTCTCATCCCTGCCTAAGACAGCGTAGTATCTGATATAGGCCACACAGGTACAATCATATGAAACATATTTCCACTTTAGTCACGTTGAAATGAAGAATTAGAACCAAAAGGAAAAACCACAAGAAGGAAAAAAAGAAAAATTAAAAAGAGTATGATTTGATCTGCATTCAGGCTCCATAGTTCTTTCTCTGTATGTGGATAGCATTTTCCACCATGAATCTTAAATCATTGCATTGCATTGCTTGGAAGAGCTAAGCCTATCAAAGTTGGTCATCACACAATGTTACTGTTAACTGTGTACAATGTTCTTCTAGTTCTGCTCACTTCACTCAGCATCAGTTTATGCAAGTCTTTCCGTATTTTTTCTGAAGTTTGCCTGTTTATCATTTCTTATGGAACAATAGTATTCTATTACATTCATATTGCACAACTTGTTCAACCATTGCCCAGTTGATGAGCATCCTTCAATTTCTGATGATTGGCCACCACAAAAAGAGCTGCTATAAATATTTTTGTGCATGTGGGTCCTTTTCTCATTTTTATCATCTCTTTGGGATATAGACCTAGTAGTAGTATTGCTGGATCAAGGGGTATGGACAGTTTTATGGTCCTTTGGGCATAGTTTCAAATCACTCTACAGAGTAGTTGGACCAATTCATAGCTCTGCCAACAGTGCATTAATGTTCCAATTTTCCCACATCTTCTCAAACATTTATCATTTTCCTAAAACTATATTATTCTACATTCAACAGAACCACTATAAAGGAAAGGAAGAACATGTTCCAAAGATCATATGAATTCTACATGCAGAATAAAGTGGTTTACCCAGGAAACCTAAGTCTAAATATAATTTTTTTTAAAAAAATGGACATTAAATACAAAGAGACATTGGGAAAAATGAACAGAATAAGTACCTTAAATACTATAGATGTCAGAAAAAAAACAAAAAGATTAGATAGATAGATAGAGAGATAGATAGATAGATATGTTGTCATACTCCAAACTAGCCTGAGAGTGTTTTCAATAACATGCCATCTGACAATTGAATCTAGACTTTTCTCCCATCCCCAGCTCAGTGTCTCCTTTTGCTACCTCCCTTATTATCCTGGAGTTGCTCTTTTTAAAGTGAGATTTAATAGAGATTGGTTTTTTTTCCTTCATTATGACATATGTTACTTGATTAAATTACACCAGACCTTCCCCTTTATCTTCTTCCTTTCCTTTCATATTTCACAAATTCTACAGTTTAGTACAACAAAGTAAAAAAAAAACTGGCAAATATTTGATTCAACCATAAGCAAGGCATTTTGAGATTTAGTCCATAGTGTTTCAGATTTGTTCCATACTGTATGTGTATATGTATTATGTATGTACATACCTATGTGAATGTAAAATATATGTATTCATGTATATGTGTGTATATATGTATGGAAATGATGATCTTGAAATGAGTATTGGGATTTGATGCTCAGAAAGACCACTGAGAGAGTTCTGTTCCTTCAGGGAAAGCATACTGCCTCACAACGGGAAAAATCTGGTTTCTTCAGGTATCAAATTTCCAGAAAGTTCAAGGCACAGACCCAAAGATGGCAACTGGGAAAGAAAATAATCATAGTGGGGACAGCTTGTAGCAATGAACCTCACAATCATGGCCACAGGAAAATGTTTCTCATTGAGTGATAATACTTGCGTACCCTCTCTGTCTCCTGTAGGAAATGACAATTCTAAGAGAAAGGCACAGCAACAACATTAGTGAAGCAAGATCTATGAGACAAAAATAAAAAAAAGGATAGAATAGGGAACACCAAATAGGTATTTTTGAAGCTCTAATTCCAAAAAGCACAAAGAAATGAGAGACAAAAAATAAGTATGATGACAATTGCTACAACAATTTGGCTAGCAGTTGTTGTGGGAGTGAAAGACCAACACAAGACCAACAACAAGAATGCTGGCAGCACATGTTATTTTGATCTCCTTTACTAAGGAAAGTAACATTAACATATTCATATAAACTCACTTAGTTCAGGAGGAAAAGCCAGCAACCTGAACTTCAAAGCAAATACAAAGAAGTTACAAACTTGAACAGACCAGATCACAATTCATAGTTACCAAGAAACCATCAACATCTGGATCAACAAGCCAGGAAACTCTTAGAGCAGCTGCCCAGAGTCCCAAGCCAACACTCCTCCAGGAGTGAGAGTCTCAAGCAAACAGCTCTGCTCTCTCTTTTTATACCCTCTTTTGACATCATGAAACTTCATCTGAGTGACCAGAACTTAGGCACATATTATTGGCTCTGGTCTTAGAAACTCCACTAGGGCCCTGGGGGCTTCCCACCTCTCTTAAACTAGCCAACTAGTTTGTTAACCAGTCTGGGGCTTTGCACTTAGTAAGACTCAAAAACACTTAATTAATTTAGTATTCTAAAACAGTAAGAAAGTCCCACCTTAATTACTAACACAACTATGAATCAATCTTTAAAAGGTTAAAATATAAGGGGAAGATAATGAAGGAAAGAAATACTTTCTATAACAATGCTCAGAAAACTGGGTAAAAATTCTACCAAACAATAACTGAAGATAAGGAGAGGAATTGTGATTTTATTTAGTCAGGTAACTAAAAGAAAAGATAAAGAGACTGAAGGGAAGAGGGGGTAGGTGAAAGGGAATGAGTGAACTTTACTTTCATCAGATTCAGCTTAAAGAGGAAATAATATACACACTCAATTGGGTATCTTACCCTACAGAAAAGTAGGGAAAAGAGGATAAGGTGTGGGGAAGACTATAGAAAGGAGGGAAGATTGGGGGAGGGAGTAGTCAAAAGCAAACACTTTTAAAAAGGGACCGAGTCAAAGGAGAAAATGGAATAAAGGGAGATGGGATAGGAATACGATGGAGGGAAATATAGTCTTTCACAACATGACAATTGTGGAACTCTTTTGCATACAATACAAGTATAACCTATATTGAATTGCTTGCCTTCTCAAGGAGGGTGGGCAGGGAGGGAAAAAGGGAGAGAATTTGGAACTCAAACTTCTAAAAACAAATGTTTAAAAATTGTTTTTACATGCAACTGGGAAATAAGACACACAAGCAATAGGGTGTAGAAATCTACCTGGCTATAGAAGAAACTAAGAGGGAATGGGATGGGGGCAGGAGTGGGGTGATAGAAGGAAGGGCAGACTGGGGAAAGAGGCAATCAGAATTTATGCCATATCGGTGTGGGGAAGGGGGGATAAAGATGGGGAGAAAATCTATAACTCAAGATCTTGTAGAAACACATGCTGGAAACTAAAATAAATTTAATTTTTTTTTAAAGAGAAAAAAAAAACCCTTGACTTAATAAATCACATTTACTGTGAAACAAAAAAAGATAAACAACTAGAAAATTAAACAAAAGCAAGAAAGAAAAAATGAATTCATGAGGTAAGTAAAATGCCAAAAAATAAAGACGGTAACAAATAGTTGAAGGAGAGATTTGAGGGTAAAGGGAAGAGAATCTTTAGCTTTAGGTTTTCTTTAAGTTGCCTTGAAGTAAACTAGCAACACCAACAAAAATAAAACTGGAGACAAAATACTGCTTTTAAAATGGAAGAGGAATCTCCCCAAAATTATCTTAATTCAGAAAGACAATATTAAAGAAAAATGCATTAAAATATAAAACTAACATTCACAACTTTAAGTGTGAAAATCAATGATGTCAAATCTGATAAGAAAAGTAAACTCCACTATCTGTTGCTTACAAGAAATATATCTAAAGACCAAATATATACATAGAATAAAATGTGAGGGTAGGAAAAAATACCATGAATCAGGTGAAATTTATTTTTTAATTGGCATGAGTTGCAATAATGCTGTCAGACAAAGGAAAGAAAGAAAGAAAGAAAGAAAGAAAGAAAGAAAGAAAGAAAGAAAGAAAGAAAGAAAGAAAGAAAGAAAGAAAGAAAGAAAGAAGGAAGGAAGAAAGAAAGAAAGAAAGAAAGAAAGAAAGAAAGAAAGAAAGAAAGAAAGAAAGAAAGAAGCCAAAGAAATTAACAAGATTATGCTGCAAGGAACCATAGACAATTTACTAATGTTGATATTATATTTGTATGCCCCAAACTTCTTATCAAATAAATCTCTAAAAGAATTAAATAATGGAATAATAAGAAGCCACAATGATACAATAAAATGGTGGAAATTTAACATCATTTGCTCAGACACAAATTTAAAATATAAAGAAAGGGGAAATTATGGAATTGACAAAAAGGGGTTAAGAAACTAGTGCTAAAGAGGGTGGAGCCAAGATGGCCACATGAAAATAGTGTCTTGTAGGAGCTCTCACACAAATTGTCAGATACATCTAAAAAATTGAATCTGAGCAGATTTGAGAGGGTTAGAAGCCACTAGCAGACTGAGTGGGGTAAATGTCCAAGCCAGGAGAGTTTTCAGGGTCGACAGAACAGATCTGTAGGCTGGGAGGGCACCCAGTGTGCAGAGCTGCACCAGACCACAAAGCCGAAGCAGCTGTGGAAATCAGCCAGTTATCCAGGGTGGGAGAACACTGGGCATGCAAAACGGGAGTCTATCAGAGCTACAGGAGGAAGCAGGACAGTGCCTGAAGCCACAAGAATAACTACTCCAGAGGCTTGCAACCAGCAAACTAAAGCTTTGAAATGTGCCTTCTTGAACTTCTCGGAGCCATAATGGACAGGTAAAATGGCTCTCATCCCTTCCTTTCTCCCTAACCCAGATAATACATACTCTTTCAAGAGAAACTTTGAAATAGAAGATCCAGAAGTGGGGCTTCAGTAGCCTTTTAGCTTGAGAAGTTGGGTGAGGGCCCTTATCATGGTGGTGGAAGGAGACTAGTGGGGGAAGAGGGATGGTCCAGCAGGCCCCACCTCAGCAGAAGAGTTCCTGAGCCTCAGGATGGCAGAGCCAGCAATCCTCAAGACCAGAACACCAGATGTGCCTTCACACAGCCAGGAGAATTGGCAGACATCAGACATCAGACATCAGAACAGAAAAAGGCTGTACCACAGCACTAAGGGAAGAGGAGACTTCCAGCAGCCAAACCATCCCTCTCCCCCACCTCAGGAAACCAGAGGTCATAACACACAAAGCCAATAACTGCACCCACAGTTCCCAGAACAAGAAGCCTGGGACAGAGCCCCTTGAATCACAGATGCAGAAATTCACTTTAAAGACAGGAAAAAGTTAACCAACATGAAGAAGAGCTCTAGGAAACTGAGGACCATTGATTCTTTTTATGGAGACAATGAATATCAAAATATCAATTCAGAAGAGGACAGCATGGACACTATACCCACATCTGAAGCCTCCAAAGGGAATGTAAACTGGTCTCAAGCCCAAAAAGAATTCCTGGAAGAACTCAAGGAGGATTTCAAAAATCAAATCAGAGAGGTGAAAGAAAAAAATGGAAAAAAAAATCACTGATAAAAACAACACTTTAGACAGTGAAATTGGAGAAATGGCTAAGGAGATTCAGAATCTAATTAGAGAAAATGACACCCTGAAAAGTAAAATAAACTGAATGGAAAAAGGAGGACCAGAAGCAAAATGAAGACAATAATTCATTAAAAAAATATAATTGAACAAGTAAAAGCTAGTGACTCTATGAATAACCAAGAAGTAGTCAAACAAAATCTAAAGAATGAAAAAATAGAAGAAAACATGAAATATCTAATTGGAAAAAAAAACAATTGGCCTGGAAAATAGATCCAGAGAGGCAATCTAAGAATGATATATTGGTCTACTGGAATACCATGATGAACAAAAGAGCCTGGACAGTATCCTACAAGAAATTATCAAGGACAACTGCCTTGAGCTCCTAGAACCAGAGGGCAAAATAGTCATTGAAATAATCCACCAATCACCCTCTGAAAGAGATCTCAAATTGAAAACTCTAAGAAATATTGTAGCCAAATTCTGGAATTATCAGGTCAAGGAGGAAATACTGCAGGCGGCCAAAAAGAAACAATTCAAATATTATGGAACTACAGTCAGGATCGGAAAGGATCTTTCAGGTTTTATATTGAATGACAGGAGAAATTGCAATATGACATTCCAAAAGGCAAAGGAGCTTAGACTACAACCAAGGATCAACTACACAGCTAAACTGAGCATAATTTTTTCAGGCAAGGAGATGGACGTTCAATGAAATAAGTGAATTCCAGATCTTCCTGATGAAAAGGGAAGAGCTCAATGGAAAATTTGATCTTCAAATACAAAACTCGAGAGATATAAAAAGGTAAACAGGGGGGAAAACCTTGTTAATCAAGAAGGGCAAAATGTTTGTATCCATATATAGGATTATATTGTTTTATATATGTATATATATATATATATGTATGTATGTATGTGTCAATCGAGAAGAGTACAGTTATTATGACAATTGAAAGGAAAATATATATATATATATATATGTAGAGAGAGAGAAAGAGTGGATGCCAGTATAAAATAACTGATATAATGATAAAAAAAATAATAAAGGGAGGTAAAGGGATGGATCTGGGAAGAGAGGTGAGGGGGTAGTAGAAAAGGTAAATTACATCAGAAGTAGAGGTACAAAACATATTATAGTAGAGAGAAAGAAGGGAGGGAGAAGAGCAATATTTGAGCTTTACTGTCATCATATTTGGTTCAAGAAGGGAATAACATACACTGAGAAGCATAGAAATCAAAATTGTCCTACAGGCAGTAGGAGGGGAAAGGGAAAAGAGGGCGTGGTTAGAAGGGAGGGAAGAAGTAGCAAGGGGAAAAGGGTAAGATAAGGGAGGGAAATCAATGGAAAGGGTAAACTGAGGAAAGCAGCAGTCAAAAACAAAACTTTTGTGAGGAGTGGAAGAGAGAGGGGAGAAATGAAAGCATAAATGTTGGGGGGATAAGATGGAGAAAAAGACACAGATACAAATCATAACTGTGAATGTGAATGGGATGAACTATCCCATAAAAAGGAGGTGGATAGCTGAATGGATTAAAAACCATAATCCTACAATATGTTGTTTACAAGAAACACTTTTGAAACAGAGGGACACACAGAGGGGTAAAAGTAAAGGTTGGAGTCAAATATATTGTGCTTCAGCTAAAGTAAAAAAGAAGGGGTTGCAATCCTAATCTCAGACAAAGCAAAAGCAAAATAGATCTACTTAAAAGAGATAGGGGAGGAAACCATATCCTGCTAAAAAGCACCAGAGACAATGAAGCAATATCAGTACTTCACATATATGTACCAAGTAATACACCATGCAAATTCTTAGAGGAGCGGTTAAGGGAGTTACAGGAAGAAATATACAACAAAACTATAATAATGGGGGACCTCAACCTCCCACTCTCTGAACTTGATAGATCTAACCTAAAAACAAATAAAAAAAGAAGTTAAGGGAGATAGAGTCTGGAAAGCAGGGACTTGTCTAAAGCTCTCCCCTGGAACTCTCCAAACACCTACAAAAATGGCTCTGAACAAATTCTAGAATTGCAGAAACCACAAAATAGCAGAGAGAAGCAGGGCTCCAGCCCAGGACAGCCTGGATGGTCCCTGGATAATATCTATCCCACGGAGCTGGGAGTGAAGCAGAACTCAGCATGGACTGCGCACAGACCAATCAGACAGGGAGCTGGGGGACCAGGCAGTAGTGAGCTCAGGCAGGTACCAGATTTCTCGATCCACAAACACCAAAGACAACAGAGAAGGCTAGTGAGAAAAAACTGCGGGAATAGAGTGAAAGGAGTTCATGGTTCAGCCACCTCCCCAGGGGCGGCAGAGGTGGTGCAGATACAGAACTACTTCTGCAGTTGCCCCTGACTACAGGCCCACCTGGTGGGAGGAATTAAGTGGTGGATCAGAGCAGAAGTGCAGAGCCTACTGAGATCTGAGCTGCAGTCTGGGTTGATGGTTCTTAGGGAAGGAGGAGTGCTGGTGTGGCAGAGCTTGCTGTGTAGAAAAAGCTCTGAAAACAACAATGCAGGCCCTCAAGCTTGGGAGAAAGTACTCTCTACTCTAAAAGCAGTAATACCTCAACAAAATCTCAACAGTCAAGCAGTTGGCTGGGAATATGGCCAAGCAGCTAAAATGGACTCAGATTCAGACTCAGACATTTGAATCTTTCTTTGGTGAAAAAGAAGACCAAAATTTACAGCCAGAAGAAATCAATAAAGTCAAAGAGTCTCCAAAAAAACCACAAACTGGTCTCAGGCCATGGAAGAGCTCAAAAAGGATTTGCAAAATCAAGCAAGAGAAGTAGAGGAAAAACTGGGAAGAGAAATGTGAGTGATGCAAGAAAACCATGAAAAACAAGTCAATGACTTGCTTAAGGAAACTCCCCAAAATACTGAAAAGTATACTGAAGAAAACAATACCTTAAAAAATAGACTAACTCAAATGGCAAAAGAGCTCCAAAAAGCTAATGAGGAGAAGAATGCCTTGAAAGGCAGAATTAGCCAAATGGAAAAGGAGGTCCAAAAGACCACTGATGAAAATGCTACCTTAAAAATTAGATTGGAGCAAGTGGAAGCTGGTGACTTGAAGAGAAATCAAAATATTATAAAACAGAACCAAAGGAATGAAAAATGGAAGACAATGTGAAATATCTCATTAGAAACCACTGACCTAGAAAGTAGATAATGGAGAGATAATTTAAAAATTATTGGATTACCTGAAAGCCATGATCAAATAAAGAGCCTAAATATCATCTTTTCAAGAAATTGTCATGGAGAACTGTCCTGATATTCTAGAGGCAGAGGGTAAAATAGGGGATAAAAAGGAAAATACTTTCTTCTCAGTGATACGTGACACATACTCAAAAATTGACCATGTACGAGGGCATAAAAAACTCACAATCCAGAGCAGAAAGGCATTAAAAGTCAATCCATCCTTTTCAGATCTCAATGCAATAAAAATTGTTTGTAATAAAGGACCACAGAATAATAACCTAAAAATTAATTGGAGACTAAATAATCTAACCCTAAAGAATCAGTGGGCCAAAGAAAAAATCGTAGAAACAATTAATAACATCATTCGAGAGAAGGGCAATAATGAGAAACATACCATAATGTATGGGATGCAGCAAAAGCTGTTCTTAGGGGAGGTTTTATATCTCTAAATGCTTACATGAATAAAATAGAAAAAAAGGAGATCAATGAATTGGGCATGCAACTGAAAAAACTAGAAAAAGAGCAAATTGAAATCCCTAATTAAATACCAAATTAGAAATACTGTAAACCAAAGCAGAGATTAATAAAATTGAAATCAAGAAAGCTATTGTGCTGATAAATAAAAATAAGATCTGGTTATATAAAAAAGAACAATAAAATTGATAAACATTTTGTCACTTTGATTAAAAAAAGAAAGAAGAAAATGAAATTACCAGTATCAAAAATCAAAAGAGTGAATTCATCTCTGATGAAGAGGAAATTAAAATAATAATTAAGAATTATTTTGCCCAATTGTATGCCAATAATTTGAAATCCTTGTGGAAATGGATGAATATTTACAAAAATATAACTTGCACAGATTAATGAGAGAGGAAGCAAAATACCTAAACAACCCCATTTCAAAAAAAGAGCGAGCCATCAATGAACTCCCTAGGAAAAAATCTCCAGGGCCAGATGGTTTTACATGTGAATTCCATCAAACATCTAAAGGACAATTAATTACTATACTTTATAGGGTATTTGGGAAAATAGGTGAAAAAGGAATTCTACCAAATTCTTTGTTTGACACAAATATGGTACTAACACTCAAACCAGGAAGAGTCAAAAAAGAAAGAAAACTATAGACCAATTGCTCTATTGAATATTGATTCAAAAATTTTAAATAAAATATTAGCAAAGATTGCAGCAACTTATCAAGAGAATAATACACTATGACCAGGTAGGATTTATTCCAGGAATGCAAGACTGGTTCAATATTAGGAAAACTATCATCATAATTAATCATATCAACAACAAAACTAGCGGAAAACACACGATTATCTCAATAGATGCAGAAATAGCTTTTGACAAAATACAACATCTATTCCTATTAAAAACACCAGAAAGCATAAGAATAAATGGAGTCTCCCTAAGAATTATAAGCAGCATCTACCTAAAACCGTCAGCAACCATTATATGTAATGGGCATAAGCTAGATCTATTCCCAATAAGATCAGGGGAGAAACAAGGATGTTCATTATCACCCGTATTATTCAATTTGATACTAGAAATGTTAGCTCTAGCAATAAGAAAAGAAAAAGAAATTGAAGGAATTCGAATAGGCAAAGAAGAAACTAAGTTATCACTCTTTGCAGATAATATGGAGATTTACGTAGAGAATCCTAGAGAATCAAGTAAAAAACTACTTGAAATAATTAAAAACTTTTGTAATGTTGCAGGATATAAATTAAACCCACATAAATCTTCGGCATTCCTATATATTACTAACAAAGCGCAACAGCAAGGAATTGAAAGAGAAATTCCATTTGAAGTTACCGTAGACCCTATAAAATATTTGGGAGTCTCCCTGTCAAGACAAACCCAGGGCCTATATGAATGCAATTATGAAACACTTTTCATGCCAATAAAGTCAGATATAAACAAATGAAAAAAATGTTAGTTGCTCATGGTTAGGATGAGCTAATATAAAAATGACAATTTTACTTAATTTACTTATTCAGTGCCATACCAATTGAATACCAAAAAAGTATTTTCAGAAATGGATAAAATAATAACAAAATTCATCTGGAAGAACAAAAGGTCCATTGTATCAAGGGAATTAATGCGAAGAAATTCTAGGTAAGGTGGCCTAGCCATACCAGCTATAAAACTATACTATAAAGCCGCAGTCATCAAAACTATTTGATACTGGCTAAAAATCAGAGTGATGGATCAGGGGAATAGTTTAGGTACATAAGTTGCAGTAGTCAACTACTATAGCAATCTAATCTTTGATAAACCCAAAGAATCCAGCTTCTGGGCTGAGAACTCACTAGTTCACAAAAACTGCTAGAACACTGGAAATGGTATGGCAGAAACTGGACATAGACCACTATCTTATACCATATACCAAAATAAAGTCCAAATGGGTTCATGATTTAGGAATAAAAGCTGATACTATAAGCAATTTGGGAGAGCAAGGAATAGTTTACATGTCAGATTTATGGGAAAGGGAAGAATTCATGACACAACAAGAGACAGCAAGAATAATTTTGATTAAGTTAAACTGAAAAGTTTTTATATTAAAAAAACAATGTAGCAAAGATTATAATGGGAGCAGAAAATTGGGAGAAAATCTTTACAACTAGTGTCTCTGATAAAGGCCTCATCTCTAAAACATACAGGGAACTGACCCAAATTTATAGAAATTCAGGTCATTCCCCAATTGAGAAATGTTCAAAGGGTATGAACAGCAGTTTTCAGAGGGAGAAATTAAAGATATCTATAGGCGAATGAAAAAATGCTCTAAATCACTATTGATCAGAGAAATGCAAATCAAAACAACTCTTAGGTACCACATTTTTCCTGTCAGATTGGCAAACATGACAAAACAGGAAAATGATAAATGCTGGAGAGGATGTGGGAAAATTGGAACATTAATACATTGTTGGTGGAGTTGTAAACAGATGCAGCCATTCTGAAGAGCACTTTGGAATTATGCCCAAACTGCTATAAAAATGTGCATACCCTTTGACAGAGCAATACCACTTCTAAGTCTGTATCCTAAAGAGACCACACAAGGCAGAAAGGGACCCATATGTACAAAAATATTTGTAGCAGCTCTTTTTGTGTTAACAAAAGATTGGAAATCAAGGGAATGCCCATCAATTGGGGAATGACTAAACAAGTTGTCGTATATGAATGTAATGGAATATTATTGTGCTATAAGAAATGGGGAAGATTCGGAATTCACAATAAACTGGAAAGAACTACATGATATTATGCTGAATGAGAGGAGCAGAATCAGAAGAACGCTGTATACAACCACAGACATGTTGATTCTATGATTACTAACTTTGATAGACTTGGCTTTTCTCAGCAATACAAGGTTCAAAGACAGCTCTAAAGGTCTCATGATGGAAAGAGCTATCTAAATCCAGATAAAAAAAACTATGGAGTATGAATGTTGATTGAAGGAAACTATCTGCTCTTTTTTTCTGTATCTTTCTTTTTCATTTTGTTTCTTCTTTCTCATGTCTCACTTCATTGATCATGAGTCTTCTTTACATCTTAATTATTGTGTAAATGTGTTTAATGCAAAGGTATGGGTAGAATGTATACTGGATTCCATGCCGTTTTGGGGGAGCCGGGGAGGGAGGGGGAGAGAATTTGGAACTCAAAAACCTGTGGAACTGAGTTCTGTAAACTAAAAATAATAATAACAATAATATATATGTATATAAACAAAAACAAAAAAAGAAACTAGTGCTAAAACACTTGTGATATTTTCTATTTCCCACGTGACTTTAAAAAAAACCGATTATGTATTAGTTCACAACGTTATTGTGCTAAAAGGTAGAAACTGGAAACATATCCTTTATAGCTCATAACCATATAAAAAGAGTAATCAATTCAAGGAGCAGAAACCAAAGGCAAACATAGAAATGGAGATTTAATAATGAAATTCTAAATAATTAGAGAGACATAGAAGCATTATAAAAAAGAAAATTATAATAAAACAATATACTAAATTTGTTGGGATGCAGCTAAAGTAGTCAATGGAAAAACCAAATCCCTGCAAAAATGTTAAATCAACAGAAAGAAAAGATTGACTTGAATATTATTTTTTTTAAAAAAATTCAACAGACCCTCAAATTAAGATCAAAAAGGAAGTAATGAAAATTAAAATACAAATAAAATGGAAATCTAATTAACTAAAGAAATTATAAATAGAACAAAAAGCCAATTCTTTGAAAAAATCGAGAGATTGATAAACTTTGAATCACCCTAGTTAAAAAGGCAGAAAATCAACACCCCCACAAAATACCAAGTAAAAAAGTGAAATCACACAAAAACTAAAAGTAAAAATAATTATCATAACCTTCTGTGCATAATTTTATGCTATCAAAACAGAAAAAAGAAAAGACAGAAGACCCGAAATAACGAAAGATCAGATAGAAATGGCAAATTTCCAATTTCAGAAATGAAATAGAACTAATTAGCTATAAAGGAAGACCAAATAAACAACAAAAAACCCTCATATGTCTTGTGTATTCACATAAGAAATCTATCAAACTTTTAAAGATTAGCAACAGGACAATTTATATTAAAAAATGTTCTCTAGACCTGATAAAGAAAACACTCTACCAGACTTCCTTAATAAGACAAATATTGTCTTAATGCCAAAAGCAGGGAAGGAAAAGGCACAAGAGAGCTATGGATCAATGTCATCAAATAAGACCAATACAAATTTTTAAATAAAATCTTGGAAAGCAGATGGGAGCAATTGTGCAAGAAATCATTCAAGATGACCAAGTTGGAATTTTCTGATGAATATATTGATGCTTCAACATTAGGAAAATAGTCAATATTATTAATTAGTTTAAAAACCAAAACATATAAAACTACACAACTATTCCAATATTTCAAAATAAATCTTGAAAAAAAAAACAACACTCATTTATCATAAAAATTCTACAAAGAAAATAAAGAATAACAAAAACAAGCTGGGGATGTATTCAGTGTACATGGTTGGGCTGCAGCAATATAATTAAAATGAAAATTCTAGTAAAGTTAACTTATATTTTTGATGCTGTGACAGTTAGATCATCAAAACAATGTTTTATAGAACTTGACAAAATAATGATGAAATGCATTTGTAGAAATAAAATTATCTAGACTATCAAAGGAAATAATAGATATTTGGCATTGAGAGGGAACATAACTTCTAGATCTCAAACTATATTAATAAATAGCAGTCACAAAACAGTTTGGCAATTTTTAAAATAGATAATTAAATCAACAGAACATACTAGATAAAGTTTAATGAAAATTAAATAGAAGATAACAACTCAGTGTTAGAAAAACCTCAAAGAATAAATTAAGACAGACCTCTCTATTTGATAAAAATTGTGAGGACAATTGGGAAGCAGTCTGGTAGAAATTAGAATGTAGACTAACATCTTACAGCATGTTCCAACAATAAATCCAAAACTGATGGGCAACCTTAATAGTAAAGATTATAGTATCCAAAAAAAATTAGAAGAGGATCAGATCATATGCTTTTCATAGCTAAAAATGAGAGGATATATTCTCAACTAAATAAAGGATAAAGGTAATCACAAAAGAAAAAAAAAACAAGAATAATTTTGACTATATGACACTAAAAGCTTTTATATCAATAAACCTAACTTATTTAGGATATGAATGGTAACTGCCAGTTTGGGAAAAAAGAATATCAAGTATCTCTGATAACGTTTAGTATTCCCAGTGAGCACCACACCCACTTCCTCAGAAGAAGTGTAATAGACACCTTTCTCTGCCCACTGTGTTTCTGAATTCTTCCTGTGGGAATGGACCTATTATGTGGATCTTCCTAAGGGCTTGCAACCAGCAAAGCAATGAGCTACAGAAGCATGCTCAGGCTTACTTCTTGACCCTGTCTGAGGAGTCCTGTGATCCCCATAACCCTGTTTCTCACATTTAGTATCCAAGATGTATATACCACAAATGTATGCATATATTTGCATATATATGCATGTATATACATACACACCTCTATCAAAGAGACAGAGGATAGATGATAGAGATAGATATGTAGATACATATATGCATATATGTATATAACCAAAATATCTTCCTTAATAAATTTAAGATATCAGCAAACATTTCTCAAAAGAATTCCAAACTATTAAAACCATATGCAAGAATGCTCCAAATCACTAATAAAAGAAATGTAAATTACAACAACGCCAATGTTTTACCTTCCACTTAGAAAACTGGCAAGGATGACAAGCCTACAAATGGTGTTGAAGCGGTTGCAGGAAGATAGGCACAGTACTGCGTTATTGGTGACCATGTGAATCAGTACAAATGTTTTAGAAACAATTTGTAATTATGCAAATAAAGTAATGAAAATGCTCATATCCCTTGACCTAGAGTCTCTACTTGTTGTTGTTCAGTCATGTCTGATTCCTTGTGACTCCATGGACCATACTGTTCATAAGGCTTTTTTGGCAAAGATGGTGGTTTCCCATTTCCTTCTTCAGTGAATTAAGGCAAACAGAGATTAAGTGACTTTCCCAGGGTTGTATGACTAGTAAATGGTTGAGGCTAGATTTGAACTCAGATCTTTCTGACTCCAGGTCCAGTGCTCTATACACTGAATTACCTAAAATTGTTTGTTTCTTAGGCAAACATAGGTTAGCTGACTTGACCAAGATAGCTCCACTAATAAGTCTCTCATGCCAGATTTGAACTCAGGTCTTTCTGCCTCCAGGCCTAGTGCTGTATACATTGAATCATCTATGTGCTCTTAGAGTTTCTACTATTAGGAATATATAGCAGGACACTGACAAAAAGAAAGGACCGAAATATCTGTATCTATCTATATATCTATGTATCTATCTATATACATCTATACATATACATGCATACATACATATAGAGTACATATATATATATGCATACACAGACACACACACACACACACACACACACACACACACACACCCTCTTTCTGGTACCAAAGAAATTTAATCCAAGTAGTTGTTCTTTGATAAACTAAAAAATTGTGATACTTACGTGTAATGGAATATTATTATCCTATAAGAAACCACCACTGTGATGAATACAGAGAATCATGAAATAATTTACATGTTTTAATGGAGAGTAAAAAGAACCAAAAAAACAAGCTATACAATGACTACAACAATATCAATGAAAATAACAATTATCAAGAAACAATAGAAGTGTTGTAAACTACATAGAACTGGCAAAGAAGAGATATGAGGAGAGGATCCTGTCCTACTCTTTTGCAGAGATTGGAAGTCCACAGATGGGGAAAATTGCACATATTTTCAGACTTTTGATGCATCAATTGGTTTTGCTGGCTTTTTCTATTCTTTTTTTCTTTGTTCCTTTTAAAAAACATAAATTGTTATCAGGAATTGCTCTCTTAGAGAGGGAATAAGAGTAATACTGAGAGAGGTTTGGAAAATGCAAAAAATTAAAGATATGTATTCATTTTTTGACAGAGAAACCTAGTGTCTTAGACAAGGCACATGAGAGGGCATCAATACCTTGCCCTGATCAGAAGCACATCTGTTCATGTTCGTTTCTGGATTGAGTGGATATGATTGAGGGATCCAGGAGTAGAGGGACAGAAAGGAGACTAGCAAAGAGGGTTGACTGGTTGTGGGAAACAATGATTTTGCTGAACCATCTCCCTTTTATCATGATGATTGGAAGTGATTGGACATTTGTCATTTAGGTCAACACGGGTTATTACATTTTGCTATGATTTAGAAAAAAAAAAGTTGATTTAACTTACATTGATTTTAATCAATTTGAGATTAAATTTGTTGTCTTTGTTAGGCCTAGGTAGATATCTTGACTGATCATAAAGTCAAAATCATTTTCCCAAAAAAACTTTCTTGCCATCCACGCTTCCTTACTTTTTAGTCAAGTCATTCTTTCAGTTACACAGCCTAAAAATCTTGACATTATTTTTCATTTTATTTTATCTTACCCAGTTAGAACTAATTCAATCAGAGACTACCTATACTAAAGTCTCAGCTCATATTTGTTTTGATTATCAATAAGTATAAAGATGACCAGATAGAATGCCAGCTACTTCTGGCCACTGTTGCCAGTGTTGTCCACATAGTAGGAACCTGGGCATTTCTGATACTGAAATTTACAATTTTTATGTATTCTTTCTTCCAGGCAGACCGCTTGGCAAGGACTTATGTCCTATACCATTTTGAATATAGCATTTAGTAAATGTTCAGTAAATGTTTGCCATTAACAATTATAATATTTTCTTTACTGCATTTTTGATGTCACAGACGTAGGGAGTTCCTGGCAAGGACTCCCTCTTCAAATGCAGACCTAATACTGTTCTGCAATTGATGGTCTTAGAGAATTTCCTTTGGCACTTGGAGTTTATGTAACCTGATCAGAGTCACATATTCTACAGGAGACAGAAGTTAAACTTAATTTCAGGTATTCCCAATTCTGGTCAGGTCTCTACCTATCACACCACAATTATTTCCATAATGTGTGAGTACTAGAATATAAATTATCATTTATCATTATTATAAGACAATAAACTAAGGGGAATTATAAATTATCTTTGCATCTGATATGTAAAATATTGTCTTACACATTAAAGAATATGTGATTAATTGAATTATAATTACAGCAGAGTTTCTACTTGGGCTGTTCAAGCCCTTGAAAATAGTTTATCTTTAAATATCTTAGGTCCCCAACCTAATAAGCTCTGACATTTATTATTTCTAGAGAATCACCTTTTTTTATTCTGGAAGGGGCATTGTATTCTATTATAATATTTATTGGAGAATGTGCCATAGCAAAAAAGGGCTGCCAGTCAATTGTATTGCTTCACCTAAAACCTGCATAACTTTCCTTGCAAAGAGTTTTCTTGCTACGACCCTTCCTTTTTAAAAATTAAGCTTTTGTTTTCATGTGAAATACTGAATTATTTGTTTTTTTTAATTTTAAAAAAACATAGGTGTTAGGGGTTTCCTGTATGTCAAGACTTGTGTTAGTTACTGGGGAAATGTAAAGTTTGCAAAAGGCACAGTCATCATTTGAATGGAATTTCAATACGAAAAGTGCAGTAATTCTTATACCATACATACATAACAATAACACAAAATAAGAAAAAAAATTTAAAAATATTAGATATCTACAGCACAAAATGTTAAGTCTGAGAAGGAAAGTTGTTATCCATGGTTGGGGGGAGGTTCCACTAAGGCTTTGTAGGGACTATAGCATTGGAGTTGAGTTTTAAGTGGTGGGTTGGAATTCAATAAGTAAAGAGTGGAAGGAGAGCATATCAGAGTAAGCATGAACAAAGTCTTGGAAAATGGAGGGTCTGTAGTATTGCACAGAAATATGATATAAGCCAAGTGATATGAGCTAAAATTGTAAAGGTAGGATGCTTCCAGATAAGGAATGCCACATCTATAATCTAATAAATCAGTGATAATCTTTAAAAGAATAATATTCTAAAAATGTGCTAACCAAAATTCCATACTTGGAGCTAGAAAGAGCTGGAAGACTATTTGTCTCAATTCAATTCTTAATCCTCAGAACAGTTTCAGAAGGGAGTTTAGAAGAGTATCATTTCTGTATCCGATTAGTTGGTGGATTCTATAGTGAATAGTCTCCTCCTGCAACACTATCTTATTATGGTTGAGGGGCTTATGTAGTTCAATAAAACTATTAGCGATGCTATGCAGGTTTATTTCAGATAGACAGGTCTTAATGGAGAGTTCTGACAAAAGGTGGTCGAGAGGATCCAAGGAAATGGCAAAATATTCTAGTATCTTTGCCAAGAAAAGCCCATGAACAGTAATAAACAAATAAAACATGACACAAGAAGATGAACCCCTCAGGTCAGAAAATATCCAACATGCTACTAGGGAAGAGCAGAGGTAAATTAAAAGTAGCTCCAGTACTAATGAAGTAGCTGGGCCAAAACTGAATGGAAGTTTAGCTGCAGATGTGTTTGTTGCCAAAATAAAAGTCCAATGGTGTAAAGAACAACATTGCTTATAAGAACCCAGAATGTGAGATTCATGAACTAAGGTAAGCTGGATGTGGTCAAACAGGAGATGGAAAGTTGAAGCATTGAAATCTTAGATGTCAGTGAACTTAAATGGAAGGAAATGGATAAATTTAATATAGGTGATTATTACATATAATTCTATGGGCAAGAATCCCTTAAATGAAATGAAATAGCCCTCATAGTAAAAAAAAATGAGAAAAGTAGTAATGGCATAGAATCTCATAAATGACAGAATATCTGTTTGAATCAAAGGCAAACTCTACAACATAACAATAATACAAGCCTGTGCTCCAACTGCTGATATGAAAGAGGTCAAAATTGATCAGTTCTGTGAAAATCTACAACATTTATTAGAAATAATACCCCCCAAAAGATGTCACATTCATCACGGGGGATTGAAACTCTCACTTTAGTGAGAAATCAAAAGATAATTAGACTAAGAAGCAAGTTTGGCCTTGGAGTACAAAATGAAGGAGGGTAGAGATTAGTAAAGTTTTGTCAAGATAACTTGCTGATCATAGCAAACACACTTTTTCAACAACTCAAAGGCAACTCTATGTGTGGACATCATCAAGTGGTCAATATCAAAATCAGAGTGATTATATACTTTGGAGCCAAAGGTGGAGAAGCTCTATACAGTCATAAATACAAAACCTGGGGCTGACTTTGGCTCAAATCATGAGTTTCTTACTGCAAAATTCAGACTTAACTTGAAGAAAGTAGGGAAAACCATCATATTGCATTAGCATAAACTAAATAAACTCCCTCAAGCATATGAAATAATAAATAGATTTAAGAGATTAGATTCGGTAGATATAGTGCCTAAAGAAATATGGACAGAGGTTTGCAATATCATATAGGAAGTGGAAACAAAAAAAAAATTTCCAAGAAGAAAGAAGAGCAAGAAAGCAAAATGGCTGTCTGATGAGGCTTTCCAAATAGCTGAGGAAAGAAGGAAAGTGAAAGGTAAAAGAGATATGCCTAACTGAATGCAGAATTCCAGAGAATAACAATGGAGACATTAAAAGGTTTTCTTGAATAAGCAGTGCATAAAAGAAGAAAACAATAGAATGGGATAGACAAGAGATGTCTTCAAGAAAATTGGAGATATCAAGGGAATGATTCATGCAAAAATGGTCATGATAAAAGATAAAAATGGTAGGGACTTAACAGAAGAATAGTTTATCAAGATGTGGCAAGACTATACAGAACAACCAGATAAGAAAGATCTTAACATCACTGACAACTATGGTGGTGTGGTTATTAATCTAGAGCCAGACATCCTGTAGAACAAGTCAAGTTGACGTTTGGAAGTATCACTAACCAGGCTAGAGGGAGAGATGGAATTCAAGCTAAACTATTTAAAATCCTAAAAGATGATACAGTTAAAGTGCTGCACTCAGCCTACCAGAAAATTTGGAAAACTTAAGAGTGGCAGCCACTGGATTGGAAAACATCATTTTATGTCTCGATCCTAAATAAGGGCAATGCCAAAGAATGTTCAAAAATTACAGAACAATTGTGCTCATTTCATAATCCATCAACGTTGTGCTTAAAATTCAGCTAACTAGGCTACGTAATATATGAACCAAGAATTACCAGAAGAGCAGACTGGTTTTCAAAGAGGCAAAGAGACTAGAGACCAAATTGCTAACATTCGCTGGACTATAGAGAAAGCAAGAGAGTGAATAGAAAAAAAAATATTTCTCTTTTTTTGACTACACTAAACCAATTAACTGTATGGATTACAACAAAATGTTGCACGTTCTCAAAATGTTCAGAGTACTAGATCATTTTAGTTATCTCTCCAGGAAGCTGCATGTAGGTCAAGAAGCAATAGTTAGAACCAAACATGGAACAATTGATTAGTTTAAGATTGGCAAAGGAGTACAGTAAGGCTAGATATTGTTACCTTATACATTGAACTTCTATGTAAAGTGCATCATGCAAAATGCCATGCTAAATTAATCAAAAGCTGAGAGAAATCTCAACAATTTCAAATATGTGAATGATTCCACTTTGATGACAGAAAGTGAAGAATGATTAACAAACTTGTGGATGTAGGTGAAAGAGGAAAATGTAAAAGCTGGCTTGAAGCTCACATAAAAAACCCCAAGGTCTTGGCAACTTGTCCCATCCGTGGTAAATAGAGGGAGAAGAAATGGAAATCATGTCAGATTTTATATTCTTGGACTCAAAGCTCACTGTATGTTGAAATTGTAGCCATGAAAATCAAAGACATTTGCTTTTTGGAAGGAAGGCTATGCCAAATCTAGACAAAAGATATCACCTTGCCAACAAAGGTTGTTATGTTGTAGTTGTTTTTCCAGTGGCAATGTATGACTATGAGAGTTGGACTATAAGGAAAACTGAATAGACACCTTCAAATTCTGGTACTGGAGAAGACTTTTGAGAGTCCCTTGGACATCAAGGAGATCAAATCAGTTAATACTTAAAGAAACTAGTTCATATGA
The DNA here is from genome assembly GCA_028646595.1 of Phalanger gymnotis. Taxonomy (NCBI): domain Eukaryota; kingdom Metazoa; phylum Chordata; class Mammalia; order Diprotodontia; family Phalangeridae; genus Phalanger; species Phalanger gymnotis. The sequence continues at coordinate 360,467,760 of CM053623.1, forward strand.
TTCACTGGAAGGTCAAAAACTGAAGCTGAAGCTTAAATATTTTGAATATATTATGAACAAACAGGAAAATACCCTGATGTGGGGAAGATTGAAGGCAAAAGGAGGAGGGAATGGCAGAGGATGAGATAGATAGATACTGTCATAGAAAGGATGAAAATGAATTTGGACAGGCATTGGGAGATAGTGGAGGACAGAAGGGCTTGGTATGCTATGATCCATGAGTCTACAAAGAGTTGGACATTACTGAACAACTGTACAACAATAACAGTCAACAGTTGATGCAGCAAACACTTAAGGAATCTATACAAGCAAAAGAGAGTATTATTTCTCTAAGGGAAAAAAATCCAATAAAAATTCATTAAGAAGTACATAATTACTGTGCACAAGGGAAAACCAGCATATGAAAACTTACTCTGAAAAGTTTTTTTTCTGGGTTCTCCACCAAAAGAGGTTCAAGTAATTTCCAAAATGAAATATAACATTATACTCTTGAGTGAGTAAATTCCCTCTACCAAAGCTGGCGAGTATCTTCTCTCCAGCTTACTGTTTTAGAGAGTTTTGTGAGTTCTCTCACCTTTAGTGACTTGCCCAAAGTCACAAAGCAAGAATATATCAGAGGCAGAACTTGAACTCTCATCTTCCTGGCCTGGAGATGAGTTCTCTATCCACTTCACCATGCTACCTCTCAAATGATTTTATATCTGGAATTAATATCAGATGTTAAATGGCAGAAAAAAATGAAAATTAATTATACACTTCCATATTCAGTAAGAAATGGATAAATATCTATGTAAACATATCAGAAAATATATTTAGTAATCAAGGAAGCTTCTCTATAAGACTACAAATAGCAATGTTACTTCCATTACTACTGTCATCCCTCTACTTCTCCGCTGGGCTCTCTAACTGATGGGGATCATTACAGTGCCACAGACTTTTATTTCTTGCTTTTCAATAAATATTTACACAACTAAGGGTGATGGGAAAACTACCAGGTAGTGATAGTAGCTCTTATTGGCTAGAGTTAAAAAATTATAGTGGTGTCAATGACTAAAAACCAAGGCAAGCCCAGGGAAAATGCCACAAAACATGTCCTCTTTTGATCAGGGTATATGTGGGGTTGAGTATGGGGATGAAAGAGAACCAAAGCACAAAGCCACAAGAGGAAATTAAAGGTATAGAAGAAGAGGGAAGAAGTCATCACCATTAGTCTTACAAATTAAGTTCAAAGCTCTATTTCCCTCCCCTTATTCTTTTAAAGTGTTTCCCCTTATATTTGCCCCTTTGAAGCAAAACCACAGTTGCCCCACCCCAGTATGGTCCAATTATTGTTGAGGAATAGAAGCTGATAGAGGGAGCTGGAATTGGCACTTTGCTGTATTTGAGCAAGTACTCTTAGTGATATAACTGCCCCTAAACTTTAAACTGGAAGAATGAGACAGCATGCAAGAAGTATTAATCCAATGGTGCCAGGATGGTAGCCTAGTCGAAGGGTCTCAGTGGAGTTAAATTTCCCTTGTTCTCCTATAGCAAAGCCACTCAGTAAAATCAGACTACCCTTCTAGAATATATTTTTCATGGTATATAGTTCTGATATCTACCTGCTTTCTTTTTGCTCTTTTCTTTTTTACAACAAGGACATGGTTGTTAGTGTATCTCTCAATAGGAAAGTGACAGCATGACTGGGGGAATACTTACATATACCAATATCATATATCAATCTGTACACACACATACATACCCCCCACACCCCCACACACCAAAATGAAATAGAAACCCAGAAAATAGTATAGCATATAAAATGGTTTACATAGTATGGATTGCAGGATTTTCAATGGCTCATTTCCAAGAAGATATATTTTTGATGACTTTAGGTAATTTTTCCCCTACAGGGTTATATAAGTTATTTTTTTAAAAAAATATTACTGTGTTTTTATACTGAAAAAAACTTCTAAATTAGGTCCTTAGGCTGTAGGAGTTGCAGACATTTTCTACTAGCCCAGCAAAATAAGCATATAGAAATTATCCTCAAATGATTTGGCAAAATAATCTACTTAGTGAAATGCTTCATCTAAAATATATGGCACAGCCTAACAAATTTTATCAACAGAATAAATGTTAGAAGAGGTCAATAAGTTGTCAAGTCAATGAAATGGTTTGAAAATACAAACAAACAAACAAAAAGCTTCTGTGACTATAGGCCTGCTCTAGGCTAAAAGAAATATTGGTCTTCAGGATTTAATATTCAAATTATGTTGACAAAGGGCAGATTCAACAGTGTAGAGACCTCATTTGCTCCCATAAATTCCTCCTGTTGTAATAGAATGATCAGATAATATTCTGAAGAGAGATTAAAATCAGCTCCCCAATGGCTCCTAGCATTTCTTTTAATCTATTGGAATGGTAAGGTGTTTTCAAACAGCTCCAGGCTTAGAGAAACAGTCATAGTTGGTTAAATGATTATGATTTAAAAATTTGGATTAAGAATATGTCAACCTGTTTCATAGGCAGTATAGGGTAGTAGGCAAGACACTAGACTTGGGGCACTTCTATTGAAATCCCACCTCAGATGTGCCTTAGTGATCCTTTCTTTACCTCTGTTTACTCATCCATAAAATAAGAGGGTTGGACTCAATGGGTCTAAATTCCCTTCCAGCTTGACATCAATGAATCTCTGATACTGTAGAAGAGTTTGTTCATCCAAAACACAAAATGTTATAAGTACCAAAATGATGAATTATGGCTAACAGAGGCTATTTACTAATTGCAACATTTGGCTTCATAGGAAATGGTAAACATATCAGTTACAGGTAAACAACACTTACTTATGTAATATTAAATGCCACTATGTCAAATACCTGTGATTTCATTGCTTAGTCTAGGAACTCCTTCCACCAACAAAATACATTTATGACTTAGTCCCAGAGAGTTTGCTAATGCATAGAGAACATAAGTGACTACCCCAGAGTCACACAATTAGGAAGGATAAAAGGGGAAGATGGGATATGAATACAATTCTGTTCACTAGGCAATACTGCCTCTTAACAAACTATAAGAAAATAATCTTGAGATCAATCTGGGTTAAGGCACAAGAACAGAAGATATTTTCTCATAAATAGTTACAGAACAACATAGAAATCCATACATGATGATAGATTTGTAACAAGGTTTTAAGAATTCAGCTCAGCTACATAATTAATTTATTAGAATGGGTTTGAACAATATTCAGATTCTTTAAAGGAGATATGCTGACAATGATTATTTCTCTTGCTTCCAATTTACAAATGGAACTGCGATATTTCAAGGCTATTGAATTGATCTTCTTGCTATATTGAGAAAAGATGAATTATATGTCCTTGAAACCTCATTTCTGTGTCTTTTTCTTGGTGTAGTCACACACAAAATAAGATACCTCTGTGCAAGTGAATTCCAGACAGAATTGATTTAAGCAGTTGCAAAGTGATGAACTTCATGAATTTATGTAGAGAGGCCCAATATAGATATGGATTTGTATAAATAAAGATTCCAATTTTTTTTCTGAAAAGCAATGTTTGGGGCTATTATGATAATATTGAAAGGGTATTGGATTTGTTTTAATGTTACAGATGAAGACTGACTTTCTCTTGTACAGAAATCTAATATATGGTATATTTGGGAAAGGTACATTCCCAGAAGGTTGGGTAAATCCAAAACTCAGATATTAGAATCACCACACTATTGTAATTCAGGATAGAAATGAAGATTAGAATAATTAATAACAGCAGGATTAATCTCTACAACATTAAAAAAAATTTGCCTTTTTCACTCTATACAGATCATAATTGGTGAAGCAAAAGTATGAAATACAATTCACTTGTGTGTCTCTTCTCCAGTTCACTTTTTTTTAAGATAGAACCAAATATCAGCTTGATATTCTTACAAAAAGAAGGCAATCTCCTTTTAAAGGTTGCCAACTGCTTCTTATTAAACCTTCAACATTCCTTATCAATACTGAAATAATTGTGATGGAAATTACCTATAGGTTCTTGAATAGGGGTTTACAAAATGGGTTTTTGTGTGATAGAATGTAATTTCCTTGAAAGTAAGTAATGTTGTTTTTTGGGTTTTTTTGTATCAACAATGCTTGGCACATTTTGTTGTTATTCAGTCATACCTCACTCTTCCTTCATAACCCCTTATACCACACTGTTCACAGGATTTTCTTGGAAAAGGTATTGGAGCAATTTTCCATTTCCTTCTCCAGTGGATTAAGGCAAATACAGGTTAAACAACTGGGCCAGGATCACACAGCTAGACAGTGTATGAGGTCAGATTTGAACTCATGTCTTCCTGACTCTAGGCTCAGTGTTCTATCCACTGAGCTGTACAGCTGCCTCCTAGGCCATACTGGATGCTAAATAAAAATTCTTTCTTGATTTTTCTATCTATAACTTGTCTTTTATATACTGTAAGGAAATTATATATTGCATGCTCCTTTACACTTGAGACCACACAAATGTAGAATTATAAATCCAGACCATCTATTTAATGTCCCCATCTATCCTTTCCCCAAATATGTAATTAGAAAATGAAAACCTATAACTATATGCTTCTAATAATCTTCAAATATAAGATAATTTATGCATTGACAGAATTGGGGATTTGAGATAGAGAAGGGCATCTTGTTTACTTCAACAATTTTTTCCCACCTTTCTTTAGATAATGGATACTTAAACTACTTTTAAAATTTCATTTTTCTTCTAATACTTAAGAATAATTAAGAAACTTGAATAAATGGTCTAATTAAATAAATTAACCACTCATTTAAATCTTTTTTTACTAGAGGGGAGAGAAATGGTGACATTCTGTTGCTTGATTAGTGGTCTAGCTATGTGCTTATTAGTACAGAAATATGACATTTAAAAAGTCACTCTAGTAAGGTCATGCTTCAGGGAAAATATCAGGGAAATGGCTATTGAATGTGAAATCAAGTAGCTTGAATTTAAGTGAGAAAAAATAAACTCCACAGTCAGTTCGCACATCGATTTTAATGACTGGGTGAAGGTATGAATAAGAATGTGTATCAAAATTTTTACTTTGAATTAAAGCTTTTTGTGTCTTTTTCAAGTCTGAACACATCATATTGTCCAATTTGCAATATACTTTGAATGTCTCATAGTCTCTAGTAAAGAGAAAATAAACAATTATTAGTCTCAAAAAAAACTTTTTAAAATGATTTGCAATTGTTTGATAGGATTATTGTTTTTATAGATGAGAAGATCATCTATATCTCAAGTCCCTCTAATCTCCCAAGGACTAGAGTCCTAAATAGCCTTTACTCTGAAAAAGAATTGGTTGACTGGGGAAGAGAGTTGGAGAGAGAGTAGGGCAATCTAAAGTAAGATGACTTCTATGCATGATTGAGGTAGAAGAGACCAAGTTGGAGAGGTTGAGTAATTGGGAGGTAAGGGTATTCAAATCCAGAATAAGCCAGTAAGACAGGTCCTAAACATGCTGGAATTGAAGAAGTATGGAAGAGTAACACTGGTCCATAAATTGGAAAAAAAGGGGAAATCTAAATAGAATGAATTAAATTTTCTAGGTGAATGCTGAATGCTAGGTGGCAAAGACATTCTGATAGGGATAGTGGGCATCAAGGACTAGGTCAACTCCTCCTATGCCATTGTGTCAGGGGAAATAAAGAATCAGTCAACATCAGAAACAGTGAAAATAGATACACAATTTTCAGGAGACCTGCTTTGCCAAAAAATTGCAGTCTGACAATCTTAACCTCTTAAGTCTGGGAACTTAAATAGTGTTTACCTGAAATTTCTGGAATTTACTCTGTTAGTAGTTAATGTCACAGTGGGGAAAAAGAAATAGCAAGCTAATATCATATTTCCAAAGGAAAAAAATAAAATATTTCTTCACTGATATCTGACCTACTTATATGAGTAATTAATTCACATAGAGAAATTGAATGGTGTAATGAATGTGTGACAGACTTCAAATAGGTATATTGGGTTCAAATTTGCCTCTAATGCTTACTAGTTATGCAATCATGATTTAATACCAACTTCTCAGAGCCTCAGTTTCCCCTTATTTATGATAGGTATAGCATTACCTGCAAAGTTCTGCAAATTCCATCTAGTACTCCTATTTCTGCAGTTGGAAATCAATTCTTTTCAAGACATTATTTATTTACAGGAAAATTATTTTTATTATTATCAGGCTCCAATATCATTCAATAAGTGTTTGTGACAAATGTTGGAGGAATTGTGGAAAAATAAACACACTAGTGAACTGGTAGCAGTGCTATGAATTGGTCCAGCCATTATAGGGTGCAATTTGAAACTATGTCCAGCAAATAACCAATATATACATACCCATTGACCAAGTTGTATTACTAATAGTCCTAGGCCTCAAAGAAATCTGAGAAAGAGAAACAATATATATGCACTTACGGGGACCCTGAACAATGGGAAAAATCTAACAAAGAAAAACAGACGGGAAAGTTTTTCTTATCCATTTAGTCAATACTTTTTCCCATGTAACATTTGGTTTGTATCTCTCCCATGGCCTATACGCCACTTTCTTTTGTGACTTGTTTAATCTATTTCCCATCCAGCCTTTAAACTCCCAGAGTCTAGAGCTGTTTTCTATAAATCTAACATTTAAGGTGGAACTCTAGCTTACCTCACAGAGTTGTAGGGATCAAAAGAGATAGTCTTTATAATACAATTAGTACACTGGCTGGCACATAGTAGGTTCTATAAATATACATGTTTTCTTCAGTGACTGTAGGCTAACATTATATAGCACTTGGAGGTTTGCAAAGTACTTTGTAAATACTATTTGATTTTATCCTCCAAATAACCTTGGTAGGTAGGTGCTGCTATCATCCCTATTTTACAGATGATAAAACTGAGTCAAACCAAGGATAAAGGGCTTGCCCAGGGTTACAAAGCTATTAAGTTTCTAAGGAAAGGTCTGAACTCAGGTCTTCCTTACTGTCTGGCCAACACATTCAGTGCCACTGTGCCACCTAGCTGCTTCTCTAAAAACAGCAGGTACTTAACAAAAATTTGGGGAATTGAAAAATTCTAGACAAATTATAGAAATATCGAGAGGATTAGCTTAATGTTTAGGTAATACCATGTGAGCCTATTTGTCTTCATTGACTCATTTCCCCCTAGGAAGAAGGCTTGAGATAACTCTGTACTTGTGCCTCCGGGAGACATTAATTCCCAATAGAAGCACCATGCTCCTAGTCTCAATGGAATGTTCACACTAGAGGTTCATAGCAATTTCACAATGGAAATGAGGTACCCAATGAATTTTTCCAAGTGCCAATCAGAGTGCATATGAGCTACAGGTTTGGCAATAACTCCTCTCCTGGTAATAGTAGAACAAGGAGAGCCAGACGAAGCTCTGTTCTTGGGGAACAATCTTTTGATAGACCACTACTCCTTAATTTGTTAACAACCATGGTCTCCTACACTCTGATGCACAAAATTTCCTTGAGGCCAAGGCTAAGAGCTAACCTGTGAGGGTGGGAAGCAATCTTGTCTCCCTACTTCCATCAGCTGCTGAGTCAGCTGTAGCCTCTAAATATAGTTCTCTCTCAGGTCTCCTCGGATCAATTGGCCTTTGCCTCAGAGCACCAGCAAAGCTGAACCCACAAAATGACTAAAATTTTCATATAGAGAGACTAATATCAAATGGGAACTACCAGTATATAGACTCTAGCAGAATTCTTAGCTCAATAATGAACATGTGAATCTGGCAAAAGTGACTTAGTATGCACATAGTGCATGAACCATAAAGGGAAACTGAACAACATATATCTATCAATGAGGTCAGTATGATGAAAATTCAATATTTAGCAATAATCCTAAATATAATATACACAATTATTCTGACAACATGTAATACAGTGATTTATCTCTTAGGCTCATCAGGTTCTCCTGGATTCAAAGCAAATATCTTTTTTTTTAACTCTTAGCAGTAAGAGAGAAACAGATTCAAAGAGATGTGAAGAAAAGGAGATACAGAGAGAATAAAGCCAGATGTCCATTCTTTACTCTAGCTCGAGTCATAGCAGGCTCAAGTTAGCAAGCTAAGCCAGAAGAGAGATCCAGAGTTTTTCTGGGATCCCTGGAACAAGAGAGAAAACAAAGGAGGTTTGAGCCAGGAGATGCTCTCTCCAGAGCTTGCCAGATACTGGAAACAGGAGGAAAGGTCAAGGGCCAGGGCTAAAAAAATTCTACGTGCTTCTGATCAAGCTGGGTCACATACTCAGTTCTCTGACTCTCAAAGTGCCACACTCCCATTTACATTGGAAACAGAATATGTTCTAGTTGAAAATCCTAATAGAAGTCGATGTGAAAATAATTTTTGTCTTTCCTCAGTAGCCATAGTACTGAATCAAGAGAATGTTGTCCTATGTTATGGAAAAGAAACTGCTCTTCAAATTATTATCTATTGGGGAACATTCCACTATAGGTAGAAGCTAGGTGTGTTCAAGTAAAGGAGGCAGAGATGAAAACTGAAAAGGTTTGGAGAGAAGTAAGCTCTGATACTGTCCTTTTTCCCATTCAAAAAGCCTGAAGCTACCAGTTGCTGACACTTTGTCATGCCTGGGGCTATTTTATGGTTCATTTTACTCATAGAGGGCAAAGGAAGTTCTGTCAGTACTTGGGGAAGAAAGGACGCATATGAGAGAAATTATCCACGATTATATTAATAACCAATTATTAAATTAAGATCCAAGCTTTCCTCCTTTACTTTCTCATTTCAGGTCCAGCCACTGTAAAAATAAAAACTCAGTCTCTGATTGATGAGATTGTTCTAGCCCTCAAGGAACATGCTCTTCAAACTTGGGCCTGACTCCACCCAACTAGGAGACATTACTTCTCTTTAGCATGTAAACAGAATACAGTCTGGACTAGTTCTTTTTCTTTTCTTTTTAAATTTTTTTTTTTTATTTTTAGATTGCAACAAACAGTTCTACATAATTTTGGGTTCCAGATTTTCT
>CM053623.1:360477275-360494455 GCA_028646595.1 Phalanger gymnotis
GCCCCCCTGGACTAGTTCTTACCCCAAGGATAAGAGACCCTGTCCCTGTAGACCTCCATTAGAGTTTAGGGTGACCCAGCTCATGAAGGAGAAAATCAACCAGCATGATACAGTTGGAGATGTATCCCCCTGTCCAGATTGCTGGAGGTACCTAAGTCTTATAATCACGCACATCTAGCCTACCACCTCATTAGAGCTGATTTTTAGTTGTTAAGGGAATTCCCTTTCAAGATTACTTAAAGCTTTCAGACTTTCCATGTCATTTGTCTTTGGTTACTGAGAGAAATCACCAATCATCAATTTATTGATCATTAGCTAGCCTAATTAATAGATTATTAATTACCCCAAAACTCTCTCTTGAGATTTTTAATTTATCACAGATGGATACATAAAATGAATGAATAAATAACATTTATTAAGAACTTATCACACTAAAGTCTCTGTGCTAGGCACTCAGGATTCAAACGAAAAAGTAAGACAATCCCTGTAATCAAAAAGCTGACATTCTAACGGTGGAGACAACACATAAGAAGTTTCACTTGCAAGTCAGATGGAAAAGTCAAATGGTCCCATGGATGAACACCAACACACCTTCTTTAGTGTCATTTTCATTGATATAGATAGATAAATAGACAGACAGACAGACAGAGATGTTGAATCATTTGACATCGACACATGCTATCTCTCCTTATTAAAATGTGAACTTGTTAAAAGTGGTGACTTTTTAATTTCTATCCCTAGCCCTTGACAGTGCTTTGCACCAATAAGTATCAATTAAATGCTATTCTCCCTTCCCACTTATTCACTCAATGTGAAGATTTTTGTTGCTGAGAACTTTGTTTTCTGTGTCTTTAGTATCTGTAAGGTCCAACAAGGACCAGCAACCCTAGAAAATAGATGCAGGTGTGCCCTGGAATCAGGACTGGACAGTGGGGAGGAGCTGTAGTTCCTAAGATTTGGTGTGGAGCATCTTGACAGTATGTAATGCACATAAGGGAATATGGTATTTGTGGTCAAACTCAGGTCTTCAACCAGACAAGCTACTTTGTGTGCCAGGAAGATTACTGCAAATTGATTTGCAGATAGTGTTCGCATAGAGATAGGCATAGAGAAAATTCTTGGTGGAAGGAGTGGAAAAATCACTACATTCACATCTCTAGTTGCCTTGGTTTTCAACTCACTGATATGTGAACTAGTTTGCACATTCTAAAGGTGAAGAGTTACATGGAGGTGATGTTGAGTTGCAAAGGTTAGTATGCTGGCAAGCAACAAAGGTCCCCAGTAATATGAATTCAAATCTCAGGACAATTTTCCTTTAAAAAATTCCTTCCTAACCAAAATTCTTATTTGCTATCAGAACTATTAAGAACACACATGTATGAAGAATGACACTGAAACATGCTGCCCACCTCCTGACAAATGCTGTAATCAAGGTTCAGAATGAGATACATTTTCAGACGCAAGTAATCAATGGAGCATTTTCTAAGGAGGAGAGATGGTGAAGACAAAGGAAGAAAGATATCTTATCTTCTATTTAATGTTTTCATACGTATGTGATTGAGCTGATTTTAAGGTATTTGCTTTATTTCTGTTCTATTTCACTTACTAAGAATCAACAAAAAGAAGGCATGGCAGGATGGGCACAAATGAGAAAGAAATAGAGAGGTGGCACTGAGGGTATAATTTATATTCAGCTTTTGAGAATTAGCAGTATCTCATTTGAATAGCCATGGTAAAGATGTTATAGGGAAATATGAACTGTTAAAACAAATTGGGAAGGAAGTACAAAATTTTCTAACAAATCCCAAGATACTGTTGGAGATAGTGACATGAGCAGAAAACCCAGAGATTTGATATTAGGGGACAGGAGTCAGGTAGCAGTAGCCAATCACGTATTAAAACTGTAATTGAAATATAGAACCATGTAGAATAGTACAAGAAGTTCTTAATACATATAGTATGCCTAAGTGAAATTTCACCTATAGGGGTGATATACACAAGAAGGATGAAATGTTAACAGAGTTGTGTTTTTAAGCTGTACAAAACAATCTCAGAAAACTGTTCCCTTTCATGCTGAGAAAGAGTGAAACACATTTAAGGGATGAAAGCAGTTAAGCAGAGCTGAGTAGTAGGGAGCCTGGGAGTAAAGGGCAAAAGAAAGAAACAGTGACAGAATCACCAACATCTCCTAGAGAAAGAGGGTGATGCCAGAGGCAAATAATCTTGCAAATGGAGGCGCCATGGAGAAGACTGCCAAGAGAAGAGGACAAACCAGCAGGGCCTCCTACCTAGAACCTCACCCAGGACAGTCCTCTAATTTTTGGAGACTTTGAAGGTCTCTGAGGGCAAATTTTATGTGAGGCACTTTTCCATAGACTCAAATGTGAAACATTTATTTCTCTTAAGCATTTTTTAAACAAAATCCTAACACTCTCTCATAATTTCCTCACTAAGTACTATTCCCCCAGCAGTTTAAGAAAACAATAAGAAAAGATTGACTGTGATTGATAATACATGTAACCTTATATTGCAAGTTTTCCATTTGTTCAAAGTGTAATCAAGGGTCCAAACCCACTGATGCAAACCTGTCCTTTTGAATGAAGATTGATTATTTAGTGCTCCATGTCTGCATGAGGGACAGAGTTGGTAAGAATTTGGTAAAGGAGAGGTCTTAGTCCTCTAACTTCATCATTTGAGAGAAGACACATGATTCCAGATACCCTTTAGAGAGATCATGAAGAGAGAGAAAGACTTGTAAAGAAGTAGAGAAGTAAGTGTCTTGATTATATCCCCATCCTCTGCTTGCCAGATTAAAGATTTTGGGTAATGTTTACTTGGGTGAGATCTAGGATTGTACTATTTACTGAGGTTGGTTCACTCTTTGTACCTGTTTTTCTTTGTAATGACAGAGGGTTCTGGAAGATTTGGTATTTTTTTACTCACCTCCTAGCTATCACAGCAAGCATCATAGCTTAGAAAGGGTTACAAAAGGGTATAAGCAATTCGTTGAGCCTATGGGACAGAATTTTTTCACATGCATTGAAATCCTGCCATTGCAAAGAAATGATCAGGACCCAAGACAAAAAGCCTGTAGCCATTTCTTTCTGGCACAAAAGTGATTCAACTTAAAATTCCAAAAGTCATAGGCTCCTCAAAATCTGAAAGTGCTAGTTCAATATCCTAGAGGCTAAGACTTTCAAGATCAAGAAGTGAGCTGCTGGTAGTAGAAAGCAGAAGTGAGCTGCAGTTCTTGAGAATTTCATAAATCTTTTTCCATTTTCACCTTTCTCTTCCATCTTTTTTTGACTCTCCCTTCTACCCTACCACCTGTCTTCCAATGTTCCTTTTCTATTGTGAGCATTCATACTTATTCAGTCAGCAGGAACACTGACTTCCATACCAAAGTAATATTGTCACCTCCTGCTCTCCACAAAGGCTTTTGGGGATGGAGTTTCTGAAGAGAATATACCATTAATGGATCAATATCGCTTAGGCAGGAAGTCTCTGGTGAACTGTCACAGGGATGGTTTTGTGTTATTTAACATTTTTTTAAATGATAGAAATTTCTGTGGGGCTTTGTGGTTGAGTAAAAAAAGGTAAAACCAGATCAAGAGATAGATATTTAAATCCTACCTCTCATGATGAAAAGTAAAAGTAAAAAATGGAATCTGCAAAAATACTTTTAAATAGACATGTAGACAAACAAACAAAAAATTAGGTTGTGGTTTAATAGTAGAGATTTCTATGAGACAAATTTTGGTATGATGTCAGGAAAAACTTCTTAACAATCAGAGGTATGCAAAATGGGAATTCCCTGGTTTGAGAGTTCCTATTTTCTCTATCTGAGGAGAGATTCAAGTACAGGGTACATGCCAATTTCCTAGCTATGCTATAATGAGGACATTTTTTAGTATGTGTTGTACTTGAAAGTTTTTAGGATATTTTTGAACTCTCTTTCTTTTTATGGATAAAAGCATCAACTTTAAAGAAGACACATAATGGATTACAACCTCCAAAAAGATCTTAGAGGGCTAGAACATTGAGATTATTCTAATAAAATAAACTCTAATAGAAAAATGTTAAATATTATAATTGGTTTCAAAACATGAGCTTTACAATTTCAATATGTGGGCAACATGATTAGGCTAAATTTTGTGTGAAAAAGATGTGGTAGTTTTAGTGGACTCCAAACTCATTACTTGTCAGCAGTGTGATGTAATAATGAAAAAAGCTAATATAATTAAATGATAATAAGAGGTGATATTTCCTCTGTACTCTGCTCTGGTCAGTCCACCCATTGGAGTATTGTGTCTACTTCTGGAAACTATGTTTTAGGATAGGCATTAATATACTAGAGGGTTTCAAGAGGAAAGCAATCAGTGAAGGGTCCTAAGTTCATGTAATATAAAGATAAATTGAAGGGTTAACCTGAATGAGAGAAGACTTTGGTAGCACATGGAGAGAGTAGAATTAGAACACACCTTCAGGACTGTAACACAAAAGCATTAGATTTATTCTGTTTGGTTCCATAGGGAAGAAGTAGGATCATTGGGAGGAAGATATAGTTGCATCCATGTAAGTGGGATTTTTCAAAGACTGGATGATGAGTTGTCAGATGTTAAATCAGTCTTCTTTTTAAGTTAGACTAGTTGACTGCTGAGGTACCTTCCAGTTTTAAAATTCTGTGATTCTATAACCAGTAACTAGACTAGTAGAACCAAGGAATGTTGTAAATATAGTTTATTATAGTAACTAGAATAAACTATATTTTCTCAGACTTTAGCAAAGTTTTTGACAATTTTTCACGTTATACATATGGATAAGGTCACAAAATATAAGATAACCGTGAGTACAGCTGGGTGGTTACAGAACTGGTTGAATGGCTAAACCCAAAGTACGGTAACTAGTTCCATGTTAGGTGAGAAGAAGGTCTCTCGAGGAGATTAATAGGGAACTGTGCTAGTTCTGCACTGTTTAACATCTTCGTTACCACCTTGCTCAAATCAGTCCATGGTATATAAATAATTTTCAGTTGACACAATGCTGCTGTCCCAAGGGCTGAGTTGCCTTGTGAGTTAATGAGTTCCTTTTCATTGAAGGTTTTCATGTGGAGTAAGGATGGCCACTTTTCAGGAATATTATATTGGGGATTCTTTTCAAGAGTGTGATGGACTCAAAGATTACTAAGATTGCTTTCAACTCTAAAGTTCAATGATTGGAATAGTCATGGAGGAAACAGGCAGTTGTATCAAAGGCATAGATTAAAATATTTAGCAATGAATGCAGATACCTTTTTCTTTAAGGAGAGAAGGGAGACAGAGAGAAGATATGAAAAGAAGTTTTGATGAGTGGACAAGAGTGGTTGAACAAGATTATGTGATACTCTCTAAAACAGGAAATGAAATGATCTGCCAAATATGGAGGATGAGAGAGAAGTTGTGCTTTGTAATATGCATTATGTAGAACTAAAATTCATGTCAGTCTATGGGTTCTATAATTAACAGTGTCATTCTTTCTACTTAGCTGAAACTATAAAGGGGAAAAAGGAGAGGAAAAAACCATATGCTATATTGATTGTGAATCTAGTATGCCTTATTGGCAACAGTGAAGGCATCTTGGTGGAGGAACAGAACCATATGATAGATATTGGATTATCTAGGGAGAAAGACATATATAATAGTTTCTTTACCTTTGACTTCTGCTAATATAAGAAGAATGGAACTTGACACTTTAAAAATGAAATTGTTTCATATTTTAAGGGAACTGTGAGGCACAAAGTTTCACAACAGACCTGAGAATTATTTTATGTTCTCTAAACTATAATGTGTTCTCATGATATTTATTCTCTATTATAGCAAACTTTAGAATATAAAATAAACTACAATGTTATTTAATAAAATAATAGAATTACTTAAAATGGGAAATAATTTTTATAAGCCATTATTTGGAGTTGGGCTCTATCTTTGGAAGAAATGGATTCATAAGCACATATAATATTAGGTCTGGAATTCCAATCTCTTCCATTTATGAATAAGAATATTGAAGCTGGAAGGTTATGAGTTGCCCAAGGTCACTCATTTAGCAACAAAGCTAGAACCAAACAGAAAATCTGAATACAATTTATCGTATAACACAGGGCAAATCTTTCTGAAAATCTAAAATATTTTTCATTATAGGTCAGTAGTACTCCCTTTCCATGCATTACATCCTTGTATGAGGATAGTAGTTTGCGTTCACTGATCAAAATGGTGCTGGCAAATAAGTGAATGACATTTGCCAGCCAGTAACTGTACTCATTTAGTGTTCATGCTGAATCATGGGTTGAAAAGTGATATATTAAACTATTAAAGTATCTCTACGAGGCAGTCTTTTTTCCTCATGCCGATAACCCTGAAGACATAACGTAACTCAGCATGAAGGACAAAAATCAATGTGTCAAACATGATGTGTTATTCCCAAAAATGACAAGAGAGAACAGCTTTTTGAGCACCATATTTATAAAAATGATTAATGCCAGTAACTCTTGTTTGCACCATATCTGAGTCATTTCAATGCACATAGATTCAGAGGGTTTGGTTGTATTTGTTTTCTTGACAGTCAAATTAATGAACCAGTTTAGGCACAACACAACATTGAGTTGACCATTTTAGAAGCACTATGCAATAGTCTGGTTCTGACCATATCATATACTGTTGAACAAGAAGGAAAAGCAGCAGCAGCAAATCACAGTACAATAAAATATCCAGCAATGAGAGGCAATGATGGGCCCTTACCTTATTCTGCTGAGAGAGAGAGAGAGAGGTCCTGTTGACATGAGCGAAATGAGCACAGAAAATTACCTTGTAAAACTAATCCAGGATGAGCGTTCTTAATTTGTGTGTGTGCGTGTGTATGTGTGTGTGTGTTATATCCCTCTGGCAGTCTATTGAAGTCCATGAACCCCTTCAAAGAATAATGTGTTTCACTGTAAATAATAAAATATGTAGGGCTACAAATAAAATCTCTTAGAATGAAATATACTTATCAACATAGAACCCCTACTATTTATTTTAGATATTATATTTTTCTCAAAAATGTGTAATAGCATATTTCCCAAACCATAATTTTCTTCCAATTCTGTGTTGATTTTGTTTGAAGAAATATTTAAATAAAAACGAATTTGTGATCTCATCAATGTGGATGTTTCCTTCAACAATGTAAATTACACCCCATCCATTTTTGCCCTTTCTATGAGATTCATCCATATTTTCCAATAAGTTGGCCAGGATATGTTCAAAAAACATTCTGGGGCCTTCCTCACATTCTCTTGGCATTGGAACATTACCGGTAAAACACAGAGGTTATCCAGAAGTTATCTGTCCCTCCCTCCTATGACCAGAAAACATTACTTTCTTTTTTGATCATACATTTCTTTTAATGACATCCTTTACTCATTTTCCCAGGGATAAGTATAAATTCATATGTCGAAACATGTTTATACCCACCTTATATCTTTCCATTGCCCTCTGGGTCATAATCAATTGGAATTCTTAGTCAACTGAAATGTCCAATCAATTTTGAAGCATGCAACTGCACCAATAATATGTTAGATTTAAAGATATGGGCTTTTGTTGGTATCATTAAAGGAAGTCTCCATAGGCAATCTAATTCACTCTAGTTCCTCTTATTTAATTGTAAATTCAATCCATTGTTCATTTGCAGAATCTATGTAAGATATACCTGCAGTATCTCTATAAAATGAGTTCTATAGATTCAAGGGTGGGTAACCTGCTGCCTCAAGGCAATATGTGGCCTTCTAGGTCCTTGGGTGTGGCCCTTTCACCAATTCCAAACTTCACAGAACAAATCCCCTTAATAAAAGGATTTGTTCTGCAAAACTTGCTCTCAATCACAGAACAAATCCTTATTAAGGGGATTTGTTCTGTAAAACTTGGACTCAATCAAAAGGCCACACCTAAGGACCTAGAAGTCCACATGTGCCTTGCGGCCACAGTTTCCCTTTCTTGGTTATCTCATTGATTGCAAGTCACAATCCATATAGTCTGTTAATCTACTTAGAATGGTTAGTCCAAAGACTTCTAAGTTGTTTGGGATTTCTTTCAATGTCTCTAAACTTCATACAGCTAATGTAATAACCAATATAATACATCTGAAAGATTTTATCATCTAAAAAGATTGTATTTGTATTATGCACTAGGTCTATGGTAAACAAATTTGATAATCACATTTTGTGTACTTATTTCACATCTTATCCAATGTTAGTGAACATCAATGGACAAGAATGTTTTATGTCTTTTAAGGAATTTTGCATAATTTTTATTTTTGCGGGGAAGCCATTTGTTGTATGAGAGATTTTAAGGTGACATTCTCTACTTATTCTTTTTTTATTATTTAAATAATCAACAAAAATAAGCAGTCAGATTTTGTATACTTCATACCTTATAGATACAACAACAAAAGGGAAAGTCCTTGATCTCAAAAATAGAACCAATTTCAAAACTTTCTTTATTTGCTTGTGCAAGAAAAAAACTGCAAACCTGTTTTCCATTTAACTTCACTTTCTTTCAATCTTCTAGTTTTGCTTATAGCACTGATGTCAAGATTGAATCAGTTTAGTTCCCCTAGTAGCCTGTCTACTGCTTGGTTGTAAAATAAAGATATCATAATTGATTAATATCAATTAGTAGTATTGGGGCATAATTCTCATCCCCCTCTTTATTTATCACTGACTTTATTATCAAAAACTTATTTTTTTTTTCACAGAAGAAATTGGGTAGGGAGCTTTATTTATTTTTAAGAAATGTTTACACATATGAGTCCTGAAGAAACAAACACTTTTTGTAAAAATGAAAAATGGAATAAAAGGTAAAATACCCCATGGGAAAAACAAGTGACCTGGAAAAGAGACCCAGGAAAGATAACATAAGAATCATTGGACTGACTGAAAGACACAATCAAAAGGAGCAACTGGACAGCATCTTTCAAGTACTTATCAAGGAAAATTTCCCTAATGTCCTGGAACTAGAGGGCAAAATAAGAATTGACAAAAATCTGCTGATCACCTCAGAAAAGAGATTCCAAAGTAAAAACTGCAAGGAACATTGTAGCCAAATTTAAGAACTATCGGGTCAAGGAAAAAAATATTACAAGTAGCCAAAAAGAAACAATTCAAATATTGGAGAGTCACAATCTGGATTACAAAGGACTTGGCACCTGAAACATTAAGTACCGGAGGTGATGTAACATGATATTCTGGAACGCAAAGGAGCTGGGACTACCACAAAGAACTCTTTACCTAGCAAAATTAAGCAAAGTACATCAAGGGAAAAAATGGTTTTAATGAAATAGAAGAAATTCAAGCTTTCACAAAGAGAAGACCAGAAATAATGAAAAATTTGACCTTGAATATCAAGAGAAGCATAAACAGGTAAAAACAGGAAAAGAAAATTTTTTTCTTTACAATACGAATAATGTGAAAATGTCTAATATGATACACACATGTAGAGCCTATATCAGATTGCATGCAATTTTGCAGTGGTGCCACAGGAGGGAGGAGGAGAAAATTTGGAAATCAAAATCTAATGGAATGAATATTGAAAACTAAAAATAAATAAATACTTTTTTCTTAAAAAAAGGAAAAGAAAACATAAGGAATTCAATAGAGCTAAATTTATACCTTTACACAGAAAGATGATACTTGTAGTTCTAAAAAAAATTTATCACTAGGGGTGGAGCCAAGATGGCAGCTGGAAAGCAAGGATGTGCCTAAAGCTCTCCCCCAGGACCCTCCAAACAACTATAAAAATGGCTCTGAAGAATTCTAGAACTGCAAAACCCACAAAATAGCAGAGGGAAGCAGGGCTCCAGCCCAGGACAGCCAGGATGGTCACTGCGTAAGGTCTATCACACAGAGCTGGAAGTGGAGCAGAGCAGAGCCCAGCGTGGGCTGTGCCCAGACCAACCAGAATGGGAGCTGGGCAGAACAAGCCCTAGCACTCTGAATCAGAAAGCTGTGACAGTTTCTAGACTTTTCAACCCACAAACACCAAAGACAACAGAGTTAGTGGGAAAAAACTGCAGGGACAGAAAGAAAGGAGTTCATGGCTCGGCTATCGGCCATCGCCTTGGGGGTAGCGGAGGTGGTGCAGCTACACAACTACAGCTGCAGTTGCTTCCAGCCCCAGGCCCACCTGGTGGGAGGAATTAAGTGGTGGATCTGAGCAGGAGTGCAGAGCCAACTCAGATCTGAGTTGAGATCTGGGTTGGCAGTTCTTGGGGGAGAAGGAGTGCTGGTGTGGCAGAGCTTGCTGTGTAGAAAAAGCTCTGAAAACAACAGCACAACCTCTCAATCTAGGGGCAAAGTACTCTATACTCTACAAGCAGTATACCCTGACAAAAATACTCAAGGGTCAAGTAGTTGGCTGGGAACATGGCCAGGCAGGGAAAACAGACTCAGATCCAGTCTCAGACTTTGAAATCTTTCTTTGGTGACAAAGAAGAGCAAAACATACAGCCAGAAAAAATCAACAAAGTCAAAGAGCCTACATCAAAAGCCTCCAAGTAAAACATGAACTGGGCTCAGGCCATGGAAGAGCTCAAAAAAGGATTTGGAAAAGCAAGTTAGAGAAGTAGAGGAAAAATTGGGAAGAGGAAAGAGAGTGATGTGGAAAAACTACCAAAACAAGTCGATGACTTGCTAAAGGAGACCCAAAATATATTGAAGAAAATAACACCTTAAAAAATAGACAAAATCAAATGGCAAAAGAGGCCCAAAAAGCCAATGAGGAGAAGAAAGCCTTGAAAGGCAGAATTACTCAAATGGAAAAGGAGGTGAAACACTGAAGAAAATACTACCTTAAAAATTAGATTGGATCAAGTGGAAGCTAGTGACTTGATGAGAAATCAAGATATTAGAAAACAGAAAAAAAGGAATGAAAAATTGGAAGACAATGTGAAATATCTCAATGGAAAAACCACTGACCTGGAAAATAGATAATGGAGAGATAATTTGAAAATTATTGGACTACCTGAAAGCCATGATCAAAAAAAGAGCCTAGATATTATCTTTCAAGAAATTATCAAGGAGAATTGCCCTGATGTTCTAGAGCCAGAAGGTAAAATAGAAATTGGAAGAATCCACTGATCACCTCCTGAAAAAGATCCCAAAAAAGAAGACTGCTAGGAACATTGTTGCCAAATTCCAGAGCTCCCAGATCAGGGAGAAAATACTACAAGCAGCCAGAAAGCAACAATTGGAGTATTGTGGAAACACAATCAGGAAAACACAAGATCTAACAGTTTCTACATTAAAGTATTGAAGGGCTTAGAATATGATATTGTGGAGGTCAAAGGAGCTAGGCTTAAAATCAAGAATCACCTACCCAGCAAAACTGAGTATCATGCTCCAAATATGGATTTTCAATAAAATAGAGGACTTTCAAGATTTCTCAGTGAAAAGACCAGAGCTGAATAGAAAATTTGACTTTCAAATATAAGAATCAAGAGAAGATAAAAAGGTAAACAAGAAAGAGAAATCATAACTGACTTACTAAAGTTGAACTGCTTTGTTTGCATTCCTACATGGAAAGATGATGTGTATAATTCATGAGACCTCAGTTTTAGGGTAGCTGAAGGGAACATACATACATACATACATACATACATACATACATACATACATATATATATAGAGAGAGAGAGAGAGATACACACACACACAGAGTCAGAGGGCACAGGGTGAGCTGAATATGAAGGGATGGTATCTAAAAACATAAAATCAAATTAAGGGATGAAAGAAGAATATATTGAGAGAGGGAGAAAGGGAGAGATAGAATGGGGTAAATTATCTCGCATAATAGTGTCAAGAAAAAGCAGTTCTGGAGGGAGAGAAGAGGGGGCAGGTGAGGGGGAATGAGTGAATCTTGTTCTCATTGGATTTGACCTGAGGAGGGAATAACATATACACTCAATTGGGTAGCTTATCCCACCGGAAAGAAGGAGAAAGGAGATAAAGAGGGGGGATGATAGAAGGGAGGGCAGATGGGAGAGGAGGTAATCAAAGCAAAAACTTTCAAAAAGGGACAGGGTCAAGTGAGAAAATTGAATAAAGGTGGATAGGGTAGGAAGGAGCAAAATATAGTTAGATTTTCACAACATGAGTATTGTGGAAGGGTTTTACATAATGATACACACGTGGCCTATGTTGAATTGCTTTCCTTCTTCGGGAGAGTTTGTGGGGAGGGAAGAGGGGAGAGAATTTGGAACTCAAAGTTTTAAAAGAACATGCTCAAAAAAAAGTTTTTGCATGCAACAGGCAATGGGGCATAGAAATCTATCTTGTCCTACAAGAAAGTAAGGAAAAAGGGGATGGGGGAGTAGGGTGACAGAAGAGAGGACTGACTGGGGAATGAGGAAATCAGTATACATGCCATCTGGGAGTGGGGGGGAGGGTGGAAATGGGGAGAAAATTTGTAATTCAAACTCTTGTGAAAATCAATGCTGAAAACGAAAAATATTAAATAAATAAATTTTAAAAAGGAAAATTGTATCACTAACAGTAGAACTAGAAGGAATATAAATAGACAGAGGGTAAGGGTATAAGGTGAATTTAAGGGAATGAGCTAAAATTAAGTGATGAGAAAGAGGAGTACAATAGGTGCAGAAGGAAGGGACAGGGGGGATGAGATAAATTATTTCACATGAAGATGCAAGAAAATCCTTTTTACAATGGAAAGATTGGAGGGTGAGTGACAGGCATCACTTGAAGCTTACTCTCACCAGTATTGGCTCAAAGAACGAATAATATACACAATTACTTGAATATAGACATCTATCTTACCCATCAGAGAAGTAGGAGGGGAGAAGATCAAGTTAATATGGGGGGATAATGACAGAAGAAAAGGCAGAATAGGGATAGTGGTAGATAGAAGCAAAACACTGGTGAGGAGGGAATGGGTGAAAGGAGAGAGAAGACCAATAGGAGGAAGAATAGGATAGAGAGAAATACACAGGTGGTGATCATAGCTATGAATGTTAGTGGGATGAATGCTCCCATAAAATAGAAGTGGATAGCAGAGTGGATCAAAAACCAGAATCCTGTAACATGTTGTTTACAAGAAACACACTTGAAGCAGAGAGACACATATAGAGTAAAGGGAAGGGGCTAGGGCAGAATCTATTATGCTTCAGCTGAAGAAAAAAAAATGAGTGGCAGCAATCCTGATCTCAAATTAAATAAAAGCAAAAATAGACCTAATTAAAAGAGATAAGGAAGGAAACTACATCCTGCTAAAAGATACCGTAGATAGTAAAGTAATATCAATACTAAACATATATGCCCAAAGTTGTATAGCATCCAAATTCTTAAAGGAGAAGTAAAGTGAGTTACAGGAAGAATTAGACAGCAAAACTGTACTAGTGAGATGAATCAAATGTCCCCTCTCAGAACTTGATAAACCCAACTAAAATAAACAAGAAAGAAAATAATAAGGTAAATAGAATATTTTAAAAATTAGTTATGACAGACATTTGGCATGACTTCGACATTGATGGTGACATCACAAGTAAGTTAGAAGAGCAAGGAATATTCTACCTTCATGACAAAACAGGAGATAGAGAACATTACAAAAAGTGAATGAGTAATCTTGATTACATTAAATTAAAAAAGAAAGCTCTAGTACAAACAAAACCAATGCAAACAAGATTAGAAGTAAAGCAGAAAGCTGTGATACAATCTTTACAGCAAATTCTCTGATAAAGACCTCATTTCTCAAATATATAGACAACTGAGTCAAATTTATGACAAATACAAGCAATTCAACAATTGATAAATGGTCAAAGGATATGAAAAGGCAGTTTTCAGATGAAGAATTTGAAGCTATGTATAGGCATATGCAGAAGTTCCCTAAACCACTTTTAATAAGAGAAATACAAATTACAACTCTGAGGTATTTCCTCACACCTATCAGATTGTCTAAAATTCCAAAAAAAGGAAAATGACAAATGTTGGAGAGGATGTGGGGAAAACAGGACAATAATTGACTTTTGAAGGAGCTGTGAACTGATCCAATTATTCTGGAGAGAATTTTGGGACTATGTGTAAAGGGCAACCAAACTGCATTTCCCTTACCCAGCAACACCACAACTAGGTCTGTATCCCAAAGACATCATGAAAAAAGAAAAAGACCTACCTGTTCAAAAATATTTATCGCAGCCCTTTTTGTGGTGACAAAATATTGGAAACTGAGGAGATGCCTCTCAGTTGGGGAATAGCTGAACAAACTTTGGTATATTAACCTAAAGCAATACTATTGTGCAATACGAAATGATAAACAGGAACATTTCAGAAAAACCTGGAAATACTTATATGAACTGATGCAAAGTGAAATGATCAGAAGTAGGATAATACTGTACATAGTATCAGCAACATTGGGTGATGATCAGCCATGGATGACTCAGCTCTTAGCAGCAACACAGTGATCCAAGGACAAGTACAAAGGACTTGGGAAAGAAAATGCTATCCATATGTGGATAAAGAACTGATGGATTCTCAATGCAGGTCAAAGCATTTTTTTATTTTATTCTTTGTTGTGTTTTTTATTTCTTTTGTTCTGCTTCTTCTTTCACAGCTGTGATGAATACGGCAATATTTTTACACGATAGCACATATATAAACTACATCAAATTGCCTGCCATTTTTAAGAGGGGAGGGTGGTAGGGAGAAAAATTTGAAACTCAATGGGGTGGAGCCAAGATGGCAGCTGGAAAGCAGGGACTTGCATGAGCTCCCACCCCCAGGTCCCTGCAAAAACCTATAAAAATGGCTCTGAACAAATTCTAGAGCTGCAGAATCCATGGAATAGTAGAAGGAAGCAGGGCTCCAGGCCACAACAGCCTGGGTGGTCACTGGGCAAGGTCTATACCACAGAGCTGGGAGCGGAGGGGAGCAGAGCTCAGTGTGGGCTGTGCCCGCACCAACCAGATCAGGAGCCGAGCAGAACAGGCCCTACCGTTGTGAATCAGTGAGCTGTGGCAGTTACCAGACTTCTCAACCCACGAACGTTAAAGACAACAAAGAAGGTTAGTGGGAAATGCTGCTGGGAGTGAAAGGAGTTCGCAGTTAGGCCACAGCCCCAGGGACAGTGGAGGTGGTACAGCTCTGAGGACAGAACTATAGCTGCAGTTGCTTCTGGCCCCAGGCCCACCTGGTGGGAGGAATTAAGTGGTGGATCGGAGCAGGAGTGCACAGCCTGTGAAGATCTGAGACAGGTCTGGATTGGCAGTTCTTGGGGGAGAAGTACTGCTGCAGCAGAGCTTGCTGTGGAGAAATATCTCTGAAAACAACAGCATAACCCCTCGAGCTTGGGACAAAGTACACTCTACTCTACAAGAAGTCATACCCTGATGAAAAACTCAAGTGTCAAGTAGCTGGCTGGGAACATGGCCAGGCAGTGAAAATGGACTCAGATTCAGACTCTGACTTTACAATCTTTCTTTGGTGACAAAGAAGGCCAAAACATACAGCCGGAAGAAGTCAACAAAGTCATATAGCCTACATCAAAAGGCTCCAACAAAAACATGAATGGGGAGGTGGGGCAGAGCCAAGATGGTTGCTGGAAAGCAGGAAATTGAATGAGCTACCCACCAGGTCCCTACAAAAACCTATAAAAAATGGCTCTGAACAAATTCTAGAACTGCAGAACCCATGAAATAACAGAGGGAAGCAGGGCTACAGACCAGGACAGCCTAGATGATTGCTGGATGAGATCTATCATGCACAGAGCTAGGAGCAGAGCAGAACAGAGCTCAGAGTGCGTGGCGGCAAGACCAACCAGACCAGGAACCAGGTGGAACAGTCCCTAGAGCCCTGAATTAGTGATCTGTGGCAGTTACCAGACTTCTCAACACACAAACACCAAGGACAACAGAGAAGTTTAGTGGGAAAAGCTGTGGGGGACAGAGTGGAGAGAGTTTGCTTTTAGGCCACCACCCCGGAGGCAGCAGGGGTAGTGCAGCTACAGAAGTACAGCTTCAGTTGCTTCCAGCCCCAGGCCCACCTGGTGGGAGGAATTAAGTGGTGGATCTGAGCAGGAGTACAGAGCCTGCTAAAGATCTGAGTCAGGCCCAGGTTGGTTCTTGGGGAAGGAGGAGTGCTGTTGCAGCAGAGCTGGCTGTATAGAAACAGCTCTGAAAACAATGGTGCATCCCCTCAAGCTTGGAACAAAGTACTCTTTACTCTATGAGCAGTCACACCCCGACAAAAAGCTCAAGAGTCAAGTAGTTGGTTGGGAAAATGTCCAGGTAGCAAAAACAGACACAGATTCAGTCTCAGACTTTGGAATATTTCTTTGGTGACAAAGAAGATCAAAATGTACAGCCAGAAAAAAATCAACAAAGTCAAACAGCCTACACCAAAAGCCTCCAAGAGAAACATGAACTGGTCTCAGGCCATGGAAGAACTCAAAAACAATTTGGAAAAGCAAGTAAGAGAAGTAGAGGAAAATTTGGGAAGAGAAATGAGAGTGATGTGAGAAAACCATGAAAAACAAGTCAATGACTTGCTAAAGGAGACTCAAAAAAATACTGAAGAATATAACACCTTAAAAATATCCTTACTCAAATGGCAAAAGAGCTCCAAAAAGCCAATGAGGAGAAGAATGCCTTGAAAGGCAGAATTACCAAATGGAAAAGAAGATCCAAAAGACCACTGAAGAAAATAGTACCTTAAAAATTAGATTGCAGCAAGTGGAAGCTAGTGACTTGATGAGAAATCAAGATATTATATAACAGAACCAAAGGAACGAAAAAATGGAAGACAATGTGAAATATCTCATTAGAAAAACCACTGGCCTGGAAAATAGATCCAGGAGAGAGAATTTAAAAATTATTGGACTACCTGAAAGCCATGATCAAAAAAAGAGCCTAGATATCATCTTTCAAGAAATTATCAAAGAGAACTGCCCTGATATTCTAGAGTCACAGGGCAAAATAGAAATTGAAAGTATCCACAGACCACCTCCTCAAATAAATCCCAAAAAGAAATCTCCTAGGAATATTGTTGCCAAGTTCCAGAGTTTCCAGGTCAAGGAGAAAATACAACAAGCAGCCAGAAAGAAACAATTTGAGTATTGTGGAAACACAATCAGAATAACCCAGGATCTAGCAGCTTCTACACTAAGAGA
>CM053623.1:360494955-360510288 GCA_028646595.1 Phalanger gymnotis
AAAAAAAAAAGAATTATTATTCCATTCTCTCCCTACTACTTTACATACTCAGTACAACTTGCTATGCAGTAACCTTGAATCTTGCTATGGCTTATAGAATAAAACATAAACTTTAAAGACCATTACAGCCTGGCTTTAATCTATCTTTCCATCCTTCTCATATATTACTAACCTTCTTACAATCTCCATCCTAGCCAAAATACCTTTCTTCTTGTTTCTCACACTCCTCACTACAGCTGTCATCTATTCCTGTTATTCCTATCCACTATCCTCATACCTGGAATGTACTCTCTCCTCATCTATATTTCTTCAAATCTCTTCTTTCCTTAGCTCAAGGTACTCCTCCTGCCTAATGCCTTCATAATACTCCCACCCCAGAGTTAGTAACCAATTTGGAAAAGTTCTTGGTCTTTCTTTTGTGGATATTATTTTCCATTCTGTAATGATAGATAGATAGATAGATAGATAGATAGATAGATAGATAGATAGATAGATAGATAGATAGAGATACAGATACAGATACAGATATAGATATAGATATAGATATAGATATGCACATATATGGGGGGGAGACGGAGAGGAGGGAGGGACAGAAAGATGAAGAGTCTACTCTGACTCTTCATGTAGTATTTCATTTTCTCTTTATATTCCCAGAGCCTACTGAAGTCAATGGTACAAAGGATGTGCCTCATGAATGATTGTTCATTGATGATTTCTATTTTATAGCCAAGGAAACTAAGGCAAAGAAAAATTAATTAAGTCCCCTGGGCCCTAGATCAAGTCGGTTTTGGAACTGTAATTCAAAGCTAAGTTCTATCACATAGAACTTATGATTATGAGAAAAGGCAACATTTTTTTCTCTTTTCTATATTTAAAGATCCTTATTTAAATAACAAGAAACCATACATTATCTTCATTATAACTAAGCAATTTTCAGAAAAACAGATATTATCAAAGTGGCCCCTGTTGTTTTCCAGTATTAATAGCTATCATATTGTTCTACACCTATAAGGATGATATGGAAAAAAAAATATTTCAAATGATTTATTCTTTTCCTCTTGTGATCATGTTATCATCTTCTTCAAACCCCTTTGCTATGTTTCAACTAATACATTTGACTAATGGACAAGAAAGAGTCAATAATAATTTCCCTTGTAAAGGAAAGTAAAAGTCAGGTCCATGAGACAAGTACACAATTGATTCAGGACACAGAATTTTCAAAATGGCACCAAAATTAACTAAATACAACCAGCCCAAGGCCAAGTGTGAAGCGAAGCTTAAAGAAATTGTCTTACAAGTATGATGTAGTAGAAAAGAAAATGCATCAAAAAGATGGAAGACACAGGATAAATCCTGGCTTTGCCAATAATTTACTCTGTCACTTTAAGGAAATTGTTTCACTTTTCCGGAAATCATTTCCCTCAACTTTAAAAATGTGGAAGTTTGATTGGATAATATCTAATGCCTCTTTCAACTATAAGTATTATGAGCCCTCACTCCATATACATATGTTTGTATGTAGGCATATATGTGTATGTTTGCACATATGTATACATAAAGGCTTATTGTGTGGCTAAAGACAAAGTCCTGGATAACTTTTACAATAAAAAAGAGTTGTATAATCCATGAGTCCTTACTTTTACATTTCACTTCAAATCTTAGAGAGTTTGTTAAGCTTTATAACTAAATTATAAATATGATGGATGGATCTTAATTCTCTGGTACAAAATCTTAGTCTGAATTAAAACATACTGAAAAAAATTCAATTATGTTATTTCCTGGAAGGTTATAATAATACTAGTTAAGATTATTTAAAACAAAACATATTACATTTGATGATAAAAAATGAAAATACCAATTTATAAATGTATAAGTTGGTATGATTCTGACAATTTCAAATAGATATAACAACATATCAGAGAAATAATAGAATTAAATGTTTAATTTTAGCAAGAACATTTTAGTAATAAAATAATATAACATAGAAATTTAGTAGAAAATGATAAGGGTAGAATGGGTAGACTGAAGGTCAAAAAAGAAGAGGAACTGATGCTATATTGTCAGAGATTCTTCTCTTTGCTCCACCAAAAATCTATTAAAGAAAGCCTAACAGCCTCCTAGACAAAAATATGCCCCTGGATAATTTTGAAAATGACCAGTAGGATTCCTGGTCTGCTGAACCTCAATTAATTATCTTGAAAAAATGGAAAGCAGAGGGAGAGAAAAAGAGGGAAAGAGAGAGAGAGAGAAAGAGACAGAGAGATAGAGACAGAGACGGACAGACAGAGAGAGTTGGGAGACAGACAGAGAGAGCCATTTAGCCATTCAGCCATTCATCCACCCTGGACATTTTCTTATCACCCCACTTGCCACTGAGCCATCTAGATCACTGAACCTCCAAATACCATTTTTTGTGACATTTAATCCACTGAGCTTTGGAACTTCCATGTTGAGTTTAGCTGATGGGGAGTGAATTAGTGTAAATGCATATATTTTCTATCTGGCTGACCCAAGAACAAACCATACTTCACATATGACTCAGTCACCTATCCCAGGCAACCTTTCTTGACACCCTCCCTGTTACTAATATATATCACCCTACCCTCAACGTTCTACCTACTCTCCTAAGAAACATAATTCAATTAATATTAGCATATCTTCTAAAAAAGCCATATTGAATTTTGTATGGATCTCTTCACCATCCCTGTGAATTTCTAGGCCTAAATAGCTTTTCTTGACTATCACTCCTCTCCATGTGTTTATCTACATATTAAGTCATAAACTCCTTGAACACAGGGTCTCTTTTGCTTTCATATCTGTATCTCTAGCACTTAGCACATTGTTTGGGACATAGTAAGGGTATATAACAGATTGTTTTAACAATCTGGCTAGCAGCTTCTATGGGGGGACCAGATCCACTCACAGCCAGCACCCAGAAAGCTGCCGGACAGCCAGAAAGCCCAGGTTCTTTTGATATGCCTTAATAAGGAGAGCAAGGTTAAGGGGTTGGCAAGCTTACTTTAATTCAGCACACAAATATCATTCACCTAGTTCAGAGAAAAAGCCAGCACCCTGAACTTCAGAACAAAATACAAGCAAATTACAAACTTCAACAAACAGACCTTGTCTGATTCAAATCAAATTCAAATCCCAATACATAGTTACCAGAGTTCAACAAAGTCTCAGCATCTGGGTTTACAAGCTGGAGGGCTCCTTAGCTACAGCTGCCCGGAGTCTTAACATCAACACTGTCTCAAGAGCCCAACATCTGGGTTTCAAAGCTGCGGGGCAGTTTGCAGCTTGCCCAGAGTCTCAACACTCTTAACATGAGTGTTCCTCAAAAATCAAATGCCAAGCTCTCCTCAGTTATATCCAGGTTTTGGAGCCCTGAAGGCTTTGACCTCACCCAGGCTGAGTCTGGGAAAGGATGACAGAGCTAGTAAAGAAAAAGATATTAACAGACCAGAATGATGTCCAAAATGTAAGTCAGATGGAAAAAAAGTTTGGTCTGGTCCTGCAACTTCATTGATGCAGAAAGTTTCCAGTGTGGAAAAAGCCCTCTACTTCTATAGGTTAGCAATTGTTCTACAATTTAGAGTCTCAGAGTTGCTGGGGGCACTGGCAGGTTAAAGTGGCTTGTTTCTCTGTTTCATGGCTTAGTACCTTGTCATTACTCCAAGTTTGGGGCTGAGCCCTAAATCCTCTTCTTTCCAAGAAGTTCCCAATTTTCAGGAACTATTTCTCCTCTCGTTTGAAGTCTAGGTTCAAAAATCCTCCGAAAACACAGCATCTTCCAGGAAATTACCCTTCCTCCAGCTAGGAGGAAGGTTTATATGATTCCTTCCTTTTGGAGAGTCATATATTTGGGTGGCTTCATGCCACTTCCTGAATGCCATTTCATGAATTACATAGGTGGAAACATGAATGACTGCAAAACACCTCTGCTCTTACCTACCTATGTGCTATTAGTAGCACCCAGAATGTTTAAAACCCCAAGAAGTTATATTTTCTGTATAGAAATAACAGTTGTAGCTCTTCACCTTAAATCATTCCTTTGACTTTTTCCCTTTTCAATTTGTCTCTGCCATACTAAAATTCTGTTTAGCAAAACACCCATAAAAACAAATCAACTCACTATGTATGCAAACATTTTACTTATCTTCTTTCTGCTTTTTGTAGGATTCTTCAATAGAAATTTGTGGGAAATTTTGTTAAGTCTCACATATTGAAGGAACAAAATCCTGTAAAGAGATTGGTAATTATAAAGTTTTGCTTATTTTTCAAAGTAGTGTGGGACTAGAATTTTCAACTTTATTCCTTAGAAGTATTGTGTCTGTGTTTCTTTTCTACTAAAAATTTTCCAAAAGCCAATATTGAAATAAAATTTTAAGTAGGTCTGCTAAATAAATGACCCTCAAAAGCTGAACTTTCTTAAATTCTGCTTGTCACATCACTACATTTAAGACAGTTCAGAGTTAGGATCGCCAAAGTTTTCAAAGTCTATAATTGTAGGATCAAAGAAGCTAGAATAGAGAATTCTTTGGGTAATAATTTACTTTGGATCTATGATATATACAACTTTTATTCTTAAGATATTCTCATTCAAGGGGCAGCTAGGTGGCACAGTGAGTAGAGCACTGGCCCTGGAGTTAGGAGGTCCTGAGTTCAAATCCGCCCTCAGACACTTGACCCACTTACTAGCTGTGTGACCTTGGGCAAGTCACTTAACCTCAATTTACCTGCCTTCCTCCCTCCAAAAAAAAAGATACCATCATTTAAAGCATAAAATCCAGTCAACTACTTGCCTTAAAGTCTTACATTTAAACATAAGCTTATAGCCTAGGACACTTCTAACTCTAAAAGCTATTTTCCTCAGTTTTGGAATTGCCCCAGCTAATTACTTCCAGCTTCCAACTTCATTTGTTTAAGTATTCTCCCATACTAGTCATAATATTCAGTGTTTAACATCCAATTAAGTTAG
The DNA here is from genome assembly GCA_028646595.1 of Phalanger gymnotis. Taxonomy (NCBI): domain Eukaryota; kingdom Metazoa; phylum Chordata; class Mammalia; order Diprotodontia; family Phalangeridae; genus Phalanger; species Phalanger gymnotis. Next base: position 360,499,937 of record CM053623.1, read on the forward strand.
CTAATTAGTTTTAGATGTGTTTAAATGTGCCTGGACCTCTCCTTCTGTATTCCTTCATCTCAGAGGTGGGTCTCTTTCAAATGGTCAGGATTGGCCGAATGCCTAAACATTGCCTCTAAGAAAAAATTTTCCATGAAAAAGAAATGTACATACAACAGAAAGTGAAAAAAACAGAAAGCACAAATACAGATAAATAGATGGAGAAATAGAAGGACAGAGAGATAGATGATATAAATGTGCACATATGGAGGAGGTAAATACTATCAGTATATGTATATGTATTTACTTTTAATTTTTTTCTGTATCCTTCTTTCCAAAATTAGATTTTGTTTGAAAACCCAATAAAGAAGTCTTTAGCATAAAAGGCAACTTGAGAAGATAAACCCTAAGCTTTCAGAGCATGATAGATACATTTGTCCCAAACTTTACTCACATAATAATAATAACATAGGGTGGTGGTTGTGATGTTCTCTTAGTCATATTTTTGTTTAGTATTGTAAAATCTGAGATACTTTCTATACCTTCAGCATTTCTACCTTGCTCAGATACTTTGTAAGTCAATATTTCAATGCCTCCAAAACTGTATTGCCTCTGGCAGGCCTTTCCTCTATTTTCACTCAGTCCAGTCTGTTTACATTTTCACTTTTTGATTTCTTTCATGCCATTTTTATCTCTTCTATTTGCATGTTCAGGATTCTGATGCTGTAGTCCAAGTGAGGTAGTCCTATTGTGATTGACAGTAAAAAAAAAATAGTTTCCATGTCAGAATTTCTTCCCAATATTTCTGAGGAAATGTTTGTGTTTCTGAATCACAAATCCTAGTTAAAAATCGGCAGAGGAATCAGGAAAAAGGATTTTAATTGTTCTGCTAGAATGAAAGATTGACAACATAGAAACAGCATGTGTTCAATAGAACCACTGACATCAAGTTGAAAACAAAAGAAGAAAATGCTGACATGCTAAGTCAAAGTTTAAGGTCTTTCGTTTCAGGATCTAGGATAGGAGTTGTAAGTAAGGAGTATTTTGTTATTCTTTCTTAGAGTTTAGTTCTCAAGATCCATGGTCATAGTTTCCAGATGTTAGATAATATTTCCCAGAGTCATGACTTGTAAAAAGTTTTGCTGCAACTGCACAGTGAGATATGGGGGTGACATAATGTGATTTTTACTCTGCTTGTGCTGAATGACGATATTGTTAAAGTTAACCTGTGTGGCTATTGGTGACGATATTCCTTCTTTATCTGTTGTCCTATAAATCAAGTAGGCACTGTTCAGTAACTGAGGAACCCATAGGCATTTGGGTAATGCATAGAGGAATGCATGTACCTGCCTTGATCGGCCCCCATCGAGGCTTGGGGGTAATCTGTGTTTGCCTTAACCATCCCCAGTTGAAGCTTGAGAAGATTTAGGAGAGGGCACAAGCTGGAATGCTGTGCCTGTCTCAATTGACCCCATCGAGACATAGGGGTAGCTGCCTCTCCTTCTCACCATTGCCTGAGAGAAGGGTGGTTAGGGAATGCTGTAGGAGTTGGTGCTCCCATTATCAGCAACTCTCTCTGAGAAGACTAGAATAGAATAAAGTAAACTAGCTTATCTAACCCATTTATAACTTCATTCCTGATCTTCCTGTCTGCCCGTATCAAGAGTGAATTTGTGCTAGAACACCTGCTAGCAGCCCTCCTGTGTGTTTACCTGTCTAACAATTAGTGTTAGTGCAGTTGGGCTTACCTGTTAAAGGCTGGAGTCCAGAAGGTCTTACAACACTCTCGTGTGTCCTGTGAAACAGGAATCCATAGGAGAAGAACAGTCACAGTCTAGCCATTAGTCCTGATTTTAAATGTTGCCATGTTATAAGAGTGTGTTCATGCCTTTGCTATCAACAGTCAGTATAGACTACAATTCTTTGTAAATAATATTAAACTCATTTTTTCCTTCTTTTCTTTTTTTGTGAGGGGGTAGGAGGAGGCAATTGGGGACAGCAACAAAGTGTCCAAGGCTGGATTTGAACTCAGGTCCTCCTGACTCCAAGGCTGGTGCTCTATCTGTTTTGTTGCTTAACTGCTCTGAAATTAATATTTTTTTATGTATTAAGTCAAAACTTAGTTATCCATGATGATAAGTGAAGAGCATGAAGAACATCAGAAATAATTTAAAAACATAAAGGAAATTATTCAGCTTATTGTCAGATATATTTTAAATAATTTTCACAATATGTTTAACAGAAATTTCCAAAACTTTTAGTATAACATTATAACAGAAAAATGTTTCACTCTTTGTTATTGTGGTCACTCATTATTACTAAAAATGCAGAAATAAAATGTTATGATAAATAGAAAATAATGTGACTTGTGGAATCTTCAAGAATTCATGAGAATTCTAATTCTAATTTTTCATTCCTGAATCCTGAAGATTACTATATGTCAGGAACTTGGAAATACTAAAGTTATTATGCACATTATCACAGTTTTTTTTAATTGTTGTCCTTCAGATTTTATCCTTACTAACCTTGAGATAATTTTGCATACTTGACTACTTCACCAAGGTTTCTGTTCAGTTGTTTATTACTGCTTCCCTTTATTTTCAGAGTTGGCATTGCTCCTAATCTTCCATTATCCCTCTTCATAAAATTTGATAAATGAGTTTAAAGTCTAAACTGGTATTGCCTTTGGTTACCAGCTCTCCCTTTTGAGCAAGTAATTCAGTTGTTTGCTGACTAAGTTATGTTTTAGGCTCTTTTCATCTCCAAGTTGTGGCAACTGATTTACAGTGGTTATACTTCTACATAAAAATTTTATAATAAGTGTCATCATTGCTGCTGTCCATTTTTCATTTTACATTAACAAAAACTTATTTAAATAGGTCAAGATTTAAGGGTTTTTTTCCCTAAAGTGTATGCCATAACTTTTTCTTATCCTCTCTTTTAGCTTTATACTAATGCTGATTTTTAAGAAATCTATGGTTTGATTATATTGATACTCCATTCAGGAATTACTCCAAAATCAATAATAAGTCTTCTTTTTGCCTCTTAAATATAGACAATTTAATTTTTGTGACATTATGTAGTGCTCTCCGTGCTTAGCATCTAACAGTCTTTTTCCTGAAGGAAATATTTGTATTTATTTGTATGAGTGCATGTGTGCATGTATGTATGTGTGTGTATAATCATGCAACTACTGTATAATCTTCAGTTTCTCTTGCTACTTATTTCTGATGCATCTTTTCCATATATTTCTCTCCATCATCATTTAGTCCTGCTTTTACATGGAGGTCACAAATCATTGAAGTGTAGTTGGTTTAATTTGGAGGGTCTAATCAAAATTTTCAAATAATTGTTCTTTGTCTTCATCCCCTGAAACCGGTATTGTTACATAAGATGCAATTATTTTCATGACAGTCTTTGTGCAAATACCAATCATGAGCCCTGCCACATCAGATGACCAAATGTCCCATGAAATTATATTTCTTTTGTTCCCTTTTAGCTAGTTGACATGATAATGTCAACTCTGCCCACTCCTTTCTTGGCCTATAAAATGAGTGCCTATGAGCTATTGTTCAATTTAGCTGCAACTACTTTTTTCTGGTTTCATTGATAATGAAAATATAAAGATTGATCTGATCAATATGATGAACATTTTCAAAAATGGGTTTTTGTTCACGTCCTCTGTTTTTACACATAATCGTATACCCAGTATCCCTCCCTCAGATCCTCTCAGAGCATCATCCCATACAAGAAATATTTTTTTAAAGACAAGAAAGAAAAGAGAGTAAAAGAATTCCCACAACTAACGACTATATTAAAAAAGTCTGAAAACGTGTAATGTAAACACCTATGTATCTCCCATATCCATAAAAGAGTGGATTGATTGTGTCATCAAATATGTCTTCATTTGATTCATGCTTGAGCTTTAAAATTTCATTACATTCACTTTTGATGTTTTTTGTTGTATAGTTCTTTCCACTTACATTGTTGTATTTATGTTGCATGTTGTTTTATTGTCTCTGCTTATTTTGTTTGCATAATTTCATATAGATCTTTCCATGCTTCTCTGTATTCATCACATATGTCATTTCTTATAGTACAGTAATATTCCATTACATTCACATACCACTATTTGTTTAGTCACTACCCTATAGATAGCATCTGCTTTATTTCTAAAATTTTATTATCCCAAAAAGTGCTGCAATAAATCTTTTGCCATATGTGTGGACTTTCTTCTTATCAAAGAAGGGACAAAATTTATATAGTATTTTAAGATTTCTGAAATGCTTGACATACACTGTCCCATTTGATCTTTACAATTATATACTATTATTAAACCCTATTTTACAGATGAAAACATTGAGATTCAGAGACACTGCATTACTTGTATAGGGTCACACATCGAATGTCTGAATCAGAATTCAAACCACCTACATACATACTTCCTTAAAACTTCTTCCACTTCTATCTAAGACAAAAACAAAATAACTATGTTTAAGTTTGGAGAGGACTAGCAACTAAGTATTCTCTAAATGGGATTATTTTTGCTTAATCAAATATTTTTTCTGATCTACGCAAACCTAATCTTCACAATATTTTAGCTAATATATGTCTCTCTGTCTCCCTACAATGAGGCACTGACTTGCTTTAAAAAAAAATAAATGGAAATACATCTTTTCTGTGTATTAAAATTTCATTAGGGATTCTAAGACAGCATTTACAGTGAAACTCCATTGTAACTGAATTTTCAATAGAGCAGAATTTGGTACAGGACAGTCTATCTTGGGCCTTGTTCAAGAGAATTTAATTAGTGAAGTACCAAAAGGACCTCATTATAAAGCTATCAATCCTATAAGATTATCCAACATTATGGACACTAGAGACAACATTACCTTGACACTCCAATGTGCCATGGTTTTAACAGTGTTCAATTTCCAATAATTGCTGTTGCTGAAAATGTATTCCAGCTGTGAATACAGCAAAAATCCCTAATATTTCAAAAGATTTATTCTTCTCAAGAGAGTTTATATATAAAATATATTTTCCTCTACAGTCTCAAACCACAGTACTAATACAACTCCAAGCACAGAGGGGGAAAAGTGCTCAAACTATCCCATTATCCAATGAACTATTTTCTCTCTGTTCACCCTAGTTTCTTATTTCTTCTGTGACAAGTCTGCCATTTTTTGATATTCTAGTTTTACCATTGCCTATGGCTTTTGCATGGGCAGATTTATTTGAACTCTTGATTAATTTAAAGGGAGGTTAAAACCATAAGCCATTAGGTTAGAAGGGGCCTTATTCCAACTAGTTCCTCCCCATCTGTAATGATGAAAACTTTCCAACATTCTTAATAACTGGTCATCCAGCTTCTGTTTAAACATCTGCAGTTGAAGAGCCATTTTGAACAACTTTGATTGTTAAGAAATTCTTTCTTATAATGAGATTCAAGTTCAAAGCCTGTAAGTTCTGCCTACTGGTCTGAGTTTTTCTATCTAGAGGAAAGGCAAGTTGAATGAATGTAATGCCTTTTCTACATCAAAGGTAGTGATCCTATTCCTAAGTAATCTTTTACATATTAAGCATCTCCAGATACTTAAAACATTTCTTCAATAATGTAAAAGCAGTTCCCTGAACCCTCCTGAACCTCCTCATGTGTTCTCCAAAGAAGATTGTAGCATTTTAACACAGGACATGGTACAAGGGGCCATAAAATAAAGAAGTAACCAAAGAGAAATAGGCTTAATCAAGGAATGCTGATGTGAAGATATGAGTTCTGAATCAGGTCTCTTTTGCCTCCCTGTTTCTCCATTTCTTCACTTGATGAGATAATATACACAAAATATGTATTATTTCTCACAAGGATGTTACATAAATCCAGAAATACATCATTTTGTTAGGCCATGATTATACAATATATAATCATGTATTAAAACTTGATAATAATAGCTAACATTTATATAGCACCTACTATGTGCTGGGCACTATGCCAAGCACTTTACAATTTTTTTTTCATTTCATCCTCACAAGTCACAGAGATATAGGTTATTATCATCCCCATTTTACTGTTGAAGAAACTAAGGCAAAAACTAGTTAAGTCTTGCTTGGGCAAGTCCCACACCTACTAAATATCTGAAGTAATATATAAACTCCAGGCCCAGTATTTTATCCTTTCTGTTACTTAGCTGATTGTGTTTCCACATTCATTTTGATTGGACAAATGACTATCTGGAGAAACTAAGAGTTAATTAGAAATAGCTACCACTCAATTCAAATTTCAGAATTCAAAATCTACAACTCAATAATACTTTAGCGAAGTTTTGCATGCATCACTATTCATCATTATGTATACATTCCATGTACATTGACTTTATTGATCTGAATATCATTGGTTGCATTTAGCTGAATTTAAGCCATAGACCTACAATCAGAACTCTCTTTTATGTGTGTGTGTGAGACAGACAGACAGAGAGAGAGAGAGAGAGAGAGAGAGAGAGAGAGAGAGAGAGAGAGAGAGAGAGAGAGAGAACCCTGATTACACCTTGATTTTAGCCAAGCCTGACTGGAGCTAGGTTGGAGTGGGGTGGTCAGCCTATAGTTGCATTAACATGTTTTGAAAATAATGATTTATAATACTCCTAACTATTCCCCCTTAAGATATGTTAAAATAAATGGAAAACTTTTCAAATTTTGACATGCTATGTTATTAATATAATATGAAATGAAAGGTTGTCATACTGAGCACAAAGGAATATTAAATAATCATTCAGATGGAAATTTAAACACTACTTTATTTCCTGATTTATACTTAACAATATTTTTCTCCAGATATAGTTTCAATTAAAAGTCTTAAATATATCTCTTAATAAGATCAAAAAGATACCTAGCAAGTTGATTTGGTTGATCTCTATCATGTTAAATAAAAATGATAAATACAATAGTCCATTATGTGCTATATTACTCAAGATTCAACTTAATATGAACATACAACAGCTTTGTCTTTGTTATATCTAAGGTATAGATAAAGAAATTAAAACTAGTTAGCTTGCTGATAAAAGAATGAAAAGTAACTATAGGATAGTATTGGAAACTTGAGGAAATTCCAGAAATAAGGACTGTCAAGAAAAGTTTTTATATGTTTACATTATTCCAGGAATAATAAATACTAGACTCAATCCTATAGGACACAAAACATCATATTAAACTCATGAGGAAATGATCCAATTTCTTAATTTTACAGAGAAATAAACTAAGGCCAAAGAAGCAAATTGACTTGCCAAAGGGCACATAAGGTAGAACTGGTATTTCAACCTATGTCCACTGATTCCAAATGTTCTCTTTAATTCCCTCACTTTCTGTAATCTTCAATATTTCCATATTTATTGATTTCTTCATTCCCAAGTGTCCCTTATCAAAAAAAATGACTAGCTTATATTATGCCCAACTAAAGCCCTATGGGGAAAATTAGCTAACTAGCTAGCTAGCTAGATAAATAGGTAGGTAGGTGGGTAGGTAGGTAAGGTAAGGTAATTTGTACGTTTACCTTCATGTGCTCTCTTCTCTATTCTTAAAACTCTATAATCTGTCTTCCATTTTCACCATTCAGCTAATATTTCTGCAATATTTGACAGTGTTCACCATGTTGTACTCCTGGAACTTCTCTCTGGGTTTTCTTGACACTGCTCTGTCTTACTTGTATGTTTCTTTCTTTTTCTACTTGCCTTTTGTCAAAACCTTACCCTTATCATATCTACCAACTGTAGGTTCTGGGCCCTATTCTCTTTTTTTGTCTATGCTATTGGATCTAATGAGATCACCAAATTCAACACATTCAAACATCATCCCTGTACAGATTGCTCCTGTATCTATATATCTAGCTCTAGTCTCTCTCCTGAGCTATAGTCTTACATTGCAAACTGTCTATTGGATATTTAAAGCAGGATGTATAAAAAGCATCTCAAATATTTGTCCAAAACAACCCATTATTTTTCTGCTTTGAGCCCATACCTCTTCTTAACTTATTTCTGTTGAGGACTCCACCATCCTTCCAGTCACTCAGGTTTTCATCAGTGTCACTCTTGACTCCTTACTTTTACACTCATACGCCATCAATTGTCAAATCTTGCTGTTTCCATTTCACAGCCTATCAGGTGCATGTTCTCTTCTCTCCACTCTAAGAACCATCACCCCTATTCGAGCTTCATCACCTCCTGCTTAGCCTTCTAATTGACTGTCTACCCCTGTCTCTTCCCACTTAATCAATCCTCCACACAGTTGCCAAAGCAAGTCATTGCTCTATTTGTTATATAAAAGTCTTTGAACCCTGAACCTTTCTCAGCCTCTCACAGATTACTCACTTCCACACACTCTACCATCTATCTGTACTGGTTTACATGATGTTCCTCATATAAAAATACTCCATTCATATTCCCATCTTCCTCCCTCAAAAAAAAAATACTCACTAGTGCCCTTCCTCAATAGGATGCCTTCTATCTATTCTGTATGTATCACTTATGTGTCTATTTATTTTTGGTTTGATTGTTCCATCACCATGCAAGCTACTTGAAAGCAAAGGCTTTTTTCATTTTTATTTTTTGCATCTACAGCATCAAACCCTGTGACTGGTCTATAGTGAATTTTTTTTAATTTTTTTACATTTTTCTTCAATTACCTATAAACAAAAATGTTAACTCTTTTTAAATTTTGAGTTCCAGATTGTCTCCTTTTGTCGATCCCTGCCCCACTCCATGAGAAGGCAAACACTTTTATAAAAATTAAGCATATTCAGTCATGCAAAACATTTCCGCATCAGCCATGTTTCAAAAGAAAACACAGACCAAAAAAAAGCAAAAATAAGAATGATAAATAAAGTTTTAAAAAGCATGCTTCACTCTGCATTAAACTCTATTATTTTTTCTAGAGGTGGATAATATTTTCCTTCATTAGTCCTTCGGATCTTAGATCTGAGGTCTTAGATCACTGTATTGTTGAAAACAGCTAAACCATTTACAGTTGATCATTATACAGTATTACTCTTACTGTGTGCAATATTCTGCGGGTTGTGCTGGTATCACTTTGTATCAGTTCATGTACGTCTTATCATGTTTTTCTTAAAGCATCCTGCTCATCATTTCTTATAGCACAGTTGTTGTACTCCTCCTCCTCTTTTTCCTTCTCCTCCTCCTCCTTATTCGTCTGTCATTTTAATCGTGTCTGACTCCTCGTGACCTCATTTGGTATTTTCTTTTTTTGAGGGGAGAATCAGGGCAATTGGGGTTAAGTGACTTGCCCAAGGTCACACACCTAGTATGTCAAGTGTCTGAGGCCAGATTTGAACTCAGGTCTTCCTGACTCCAGGGTTAGTGCTCTACTCACTGCACCACCTAACTGCCCCTATTTGGGATTTTCTTGACAAGGATACTGAAGTGGTTTGCCCAGGTAACAAATCTGGAACAAGCAGGGTTAAATAATTTGCCCATAGTCACAAAAGTAGTAATTGCCTCATGCCAGATTTGAACTCAGGGAGATGAGTCTTCCTGACTACAAACCTGGCACTCTATACACCGTGGCACCTACCTACTCTTAGTACGATAGTATTCCATCACAATCATATACCACAGCTTATTGAGCCATTCCCCAATTGATAAGAATCCCCTTAAATTCTAACTCTTTGCTACCACAAAAAAGCTACTATAAATATTTTGTACGCATGGATACTTTTTCTTTCATCTGTTTGGTATACAGACTTAGTAGTCATATTTCTAGGCTAAAGGTTAAGAACAACCTTTTGGGCATAGTTCCAGATTGCTATCTTGAACGTTTGGATCAGTTCACAACTTCGCCAACAATGCTTTAATGTCCCGATTTGTTTCCACATCCTTTCCAACATTTGTTATTTTCATTTTCTTTCATATTAGCCCATCTGATAGATATGAGGTGGTACCTCAGAGTTCCCTTAATTTGTATTTCTCTAATCAATACTGATTTAGAGAATTTTTTCGCATGACTATAGATAGGGTTGATTTCTTCTAAATACTACTTGTTCATATTCTTTGACTATTTATCAATTGGAGAATGACTCATATTCTTAAATATTTGACTCACTTATCTACATGATTGAGAAATAGGGCCTTTATCAGAGAAAATTGTTGTAAAATTTTTCTCCCAGTTTCCTGCTTTTCTTCTAATTTTGGTGCATTGGTCTTGTTTTGCAAAAACATTTAATTCAAAGAAATCAAAATGATCTATTTTACGTCTCATAATGCTCTCAATCATTTATCCAATTTGACTTCATCTTTTTTATTTTTTTTATTCTTAGTTTGCAACAAACAGTTCTACATAATTTTGAGTTCCAGATTTTCTTCCCTCCCTCC
>CM053623.1:360510788-360538480 GCA_028646595.1 Phalanger gymnotis
GAGTAGCTGTCTGACGATCCAAAGCCTGGGTGAACTGGTTAATTGCTGGTGGAACTTTCAAACGCTTGTAAAGGATAGACCTTTGACGCTGCAGTCTGATGTACCGAGGCCATTTGACAAATCGAGTAAGGTCCCTTTTGGGCTGGATGTCCTGACCAATGCCAAAGTTCTTGGGCCGCTTCTCAAACAAAGGATTGACCACTTTCTTGGCCTCCTGCTTCTTTACTACTGCAGGGGCCGGAGCCACCTTCTTCCCCTTGGCCTTCTTCCCTTTTGGCATCTTGGCCGGCTGAACGAGAAAAGCCGAAAAGATTATTTTTAAATGACATATCTTAAATTTTATAATTTATTGTAAATTTGTGGGAGTTTTTCCTGCATAGAAATTTTGACGACAAAATATTGCATCATATAACCATATAGTATCATATTATAAACCAGTCATTATATGAACATATTCCTGCAAATGCATGCTGGACATTCCAATAATGCACTACATGCTCACCGGCCAACTGTTGCTTGTTAAGACCTGTCAGCAAACTTGACCACTGTTTGCTTATAACTTGCATTTTGTGTGTTTATTTGGAAAACAATGTAATCATTATGACTTTAATTTTGTTACAGAACAGATGAGACACGTATTAACAGCTTTTCAAAGTTTTCTTCTCTTATTTCCTTATGCTTCCACCACTCCCTTATTTTACTCAGTACCCTCCGATTTCATCGGAGGCTAATGCCCCCCCCCCATCATTCCAACACCCCCCCCCAGTGGGCGGTATTGATGACTTTGGGAACCTCTGTTTATGGATTATCTAATTCTAGATCTCTAAAAGGCAGTTGCTGATGTGAAACTGTAGCTCAGAAGAAATGTATGTATGTATACACATACACACACATACATATATACATATATCTGTACATATGTATACATATGCCTGTATATATGTGTACATACACATTGGAGTTGTATATTTAAAGATTTGAACCCAGAGAAGTTGGTAAGAGTAACAGACAAGACAGTATGAAGTGATAAGAAAAAAAGTCCTGGAGAGATTCATGTAGGACACCCACGGTTTTTGGATGATGTGAGATAAATAAAAATGTAGCAAAATAGACTCAGGAGTGGTCACACAAATAAGAGAAGTAGGAGAGAGCAATGTAGTGAAAATCCAGAGGGTAGGTAGAAGGTCGTTATCAATAGTGTCAAAGTTAGCAAATAGGTCAAGAAGGATCAGATTTGAGAAAATGTCATTATATATGGCATTTAAGAGATCATTGGCAACTTCAGAGAGGGTGTAAATGGTATTGCTGTCAAATTGCAATACAGGATGAAAAATTGGAAGGGCAAAATATTTAGTCTTATAGTTCAACCCTTTGACTTTTATAAATATTGACGCAGTTAGTATGGTAGAAAAATTGTTAGATGAAGTTAGGAAGGCAAAAGTTAAAATACTATATTTGATATTTTGAATGATAGATTTAGATTCATAGGGAAACTTTAAAGTCATCTACTTACAACCTATCTTCTTGCATTTGCAAAACTGAAGAGTAAAGAGTTTATATAATTTATCCAAAGTCACATAAGTAATAAATGGACAAGCCAACATTCTAACCATGGTCATCTGACTCCAAATGCAGTCCTCTGTCTCATAGCAACAGAGATATTTTATGTGAGCCAGCACATAATTTCAGTTTCCTCACACATAAAATGTGGGTAAAAACATTTGTAATACCTACATTCTAGGGTTTTTGTGAGAATCACATGATCTAAGATGCAGAAAGTGCTTTGTAAACTGTAATGGATTATACTGATGTCAGTCATTATTATCACAGATAAGAAAACTAAGCTCCAGAGTCATAAGTTACAGAGCCAAGATCTGAAGCTGACCTTTTACTGCCAGTTCCACTGATACAACTAAGATCCTATGCTGCAATCCATAAATTGGCTTTGAGGAACTTGGAGCCCCAAGACTTTTGGGCCTTCCCAGAACCCAATCCAAATAGAATGCAATTGTGCAAGAATATAGTCTGGAGATGGGGAAGGGTAAGGAGCTAGAAAAAGGAGGGAATAGAGGAAGAAAATTAATTAAGGAACCTAACCATCACTCGATTGGCAATGTGCTCCATGGTACAAGATGGAGAAGTTGCTCGAAATACTGTGTGTTCTCTCTTGCAGTTGTCAGCTTTGTCTTTGGGGCACTTTGCTTCTCTTTGTGGTGTTCGCTGATGTCACAAGAACAATCCAAGCATGTTCTTTGGAGACAAAAAATGCTTTCTATGATTACTTAATTATAGCTGGTAGCTGATCCCTTGCAACTCAAAAGGAAAGAAAAATTGGGGTGAAAGATGGTGTTGGTAAGCAAAATGGGCTCTTAGCACTTAGTTCAACCAAGTCCCCTTGAAGAGTTTGGCCTTCGTTTCCTTGATTAGATTTGGGTGTCCTTGGTGCCTCCTTGCCTCAGGGGAGGGCCTAGTTTACACATGAGTTTGAGTGACATGTTTGGGACATGGGAGGCTTTTAGACCACGTGGGTTCAAGTCGCCTCTTTGTGATGATTCTAGGTCATGCCCTTGACCCTGAAAAAGATATAAAACCAGGGATTGGCTTTCCCTTTTTTAGAGCTCTTACCCACAGCAGTGGTGGCACGAGTGACTCTGAGCCAGCCCTCATAATGAGGTTCCGGGCTGAACCAAGATGTTGGTAATTATGAATCTGTATTTGGTCTGTCTGTCAATGTTTGTAATTTGTTTGGGGCTCTCACCCGTGGTGGTGCTGATGTGGAGACTCCAGGCAGCAGTAGCTAAGAGCCCTCCAGCTTATAATCCAGATGCTGAGACTTTGTTAAACTCTGGTAACTATGTATCGGGATTTGAATCAGACAAGGTCGGCTCTGTCTTTGTACTTTGTTTGTATTTTGCTCTGAACTTCAGGGTGCTGGTCTTTTCCCCTGAACTAAGTGAATGATATTTGTATGCTGAATTAAAGTAAGCTTGTCAACTCCTTAATGTTGCTTTCCTTACTAAAGCAGATCAAAAGAACATGTGTTTTTTGCAGCATGCTGGTAGTGTTGTTGTAGTTGGGCTTGTGTTGGTCTTTCACCCCCCACAACAGCTGCTAGCTGGATTGTTGAAACAAAGATCAGGATAAAGTCAGAGAATAGAGGTATGTTTTGGTCTCAGTGCAAATATTACTAACAGGATACCCTAATGTAGAATGGCTTTGTCTTCCTCCTTTGGTGTTTGTTTGGCATCTTTTCTTTGTTTTTGTTTTTTTTTTAAGGCAGGATTTTCAAGTCATATATTTTACAATTATGTATAGCTTTGCTTGTTAAGGAATATTTTAATTTAGCTGTTTTCTAACTCTTGGATATCAGTATCTGTAAGCACAAGTCATAATTTGATGTTCAAGTCACAATTTTATATTGGTTGTCTTTTGTGGAGCCTATTCATTTGAAGTTGCATTTGTTTAGGGGGGCGGGGAAGGTGATCAATTTAAATAGTAAGCAAAATAAAAAAATAATTTTCTTAAAATGGAAGAAGAATATTATTTCTCCTCACAGTTCTTAATTTTCACACTACTTCACCTCACGTAGGAAAGAAATTTCAATACATTTCCCTGGGCCATCTAATTAAATTTTGTGTTCGTGTGTGTGTGTGTGTGTGTGTGTGTTTATTTTTTTTTAAATTTGTTACTAATTTATTTATAGCATTCTTTTCTTTTTAAAATTTTGAGCTCCAATTTGTCTTCATCCCAACTCTATTTCCTCAGTGATAAGGCAGGTAAAATGTTATCAGTTTTAGATGTGAAATCATGTAAAACATATGACCATATTTGTTGTTCAGTCATTTCAGTTATGTCTAACTCTTTGTGACCCCATTTTGGGGTTTTCTTGACAAAAATACTTGAGTGGTTTGTACTTTCTTCTCCAGTTCATTTTTATAGATGAGAAACTGAGTCAAAAGGGGGTTAAGTGATTTGCCTAGGGTCACACATATCTGAGACTGGATTTGAACTCATGAAGAAGTCTTCCTGACTTGAAACCCAGTGCTTTAGCCATAGAGAGACAGACACAGAGACAGAGATAGCTATCAATATATGGTATGTATGTATGTATATACATATATAAATACAAAATATTTTTAAGATAATGTCATAAAATTAAGCTTTATTTTGCATGTTCTCTCTCTGGAAACATTTTTCATCATGAGTCTTTTGTAATTATCTTGGATCATTGTATATTGATCAGAGTAGCCAAGTCTTTCACACTTGATCCTCATTACAACATTGCTGTTCCTATGCACAACGACATCTCAGTTCTCACTTTACTTTGCACGAGTTCACATAGTTCTTGCCATTTTTTTCTGAAACCACTCCCCTCGTCGTTTCTTATAGCATAATGGTACTCCAACCACAAACATATGTCAAAACTTGTTTAGCCATCCCTCAGTTGATGGGTATCCTCTTCGTTACCAATTCTTGCCACCACAAAAAGAGCTGCTATAAATGTTCCAAATAAAGGTCTTTTCCCCTTTGTCTTTAAGCTTTTTGGTGTACAGACCTAGTAGTGGTATTACTGGGTCAAAGGGTATGCACAGTTTTGTAGTCATTTGTTACAGAGTGATATCAGAATAATTAGACTAATTTATTACCTCACCAATAGCTTGTTAGTATACCTATTTTCCTTCATCCCCTCCAGCATTTTTCATTTCTTATTGATGTTGTTTTAATTTGCATTTATTATTCAATAGCTATTTAGAGAATTTTTTCATTTGACTATAGATAGGTTTGAATTCTTGTTCTGAAAACTGCCTGTTCATATCTTTTAACCATTTGTCAATTGGAGAATGACTCAATTTTATAAATTTGATTCCGTTCAATATATACTTGAGAAATGAAACTTTTATCAGAGAAACTGGCTATAAAAATTTTTAATGTCATTTCATTGTCTCTAGTACCATTTAGCAAAATGTAGTTTCCCTGATTATCTCTTTTAATTAGGTTTATTCTTGCTTTTTCTTGGTATGAGACCATTATTGTTACTCCTGTCTTTTTTTTAACTTCACCTTAAGCATAATAGATTTTGCTTTAGCCCTTTATTTTGACATTGTACCTGTCTTCCTATTTCAAGTGTGTCTCTTGTAAACGACATTTTGTTGGATTCTGCTTTCCAATCCATTCTGCTATCTGCTTCCATTTTATGGGTGATCTCAGTTATGATTACTGATTGTATATTTCCCACCATCCCATTTTCTTCTATTTATCCTTTTCTCTCTCTTTTGCTTCTGACCATTGCCTCCCATAATCCACCCTCCTATCTATTATATCACCACCCCTATGTCTCTAATCCCCTTCATCCCTTATTTCTATACTAGGCAAGATAGATTTCTATAACCAACTGTGTGTGTATGAATATGTATGTGTGTATACATATATGTATGTATACATACACATATGTATATATTTGTATGCATATGTGTATGCATATATATTCTTCCATCTTTAAACCAATACTGATGTGAGTGAGATTCAAACATTACTGCCACATCCCTATTTTTCCTTAGCTATAAAAGCACTCCTTGCATGCCTTTTTATATGAGAAAATTTTCCCTATTCTACTTCTCCCTTTACCATTCTTTCATTGTGTCCCTCTTCTCACCCCTTCTTTTTTTTTTGTTCTTTGGAGATCATAGCAAGTGATTGACTAACCATCATTCCTTCCGTCTATATTGACTCCTTTTAGCTACCTTAATAATGATAAAATTATTAGGGGTTACATGTATCATCTTCCCACACAGGAAAAGTAAAGTTTAATTTTGTTGAATTCCTTATGATAACTTTTTTATGTTTGCCTTTTCCTACTTCTCTTGAGTCTTGTGTTTCATGTCAAGTTTTCTATTCAACTCTGGTCTTTTCATCAGCAATGCTTGAAAGTCCTCTATTTCATTAAATATATACTTTTTATCCTGAATGATTGTACTCAATTTTGGGGAGTAAGTTATTACTGGTTGTAATCCTGCCTTCTTTGCCTTCTCAAATATCATATTCCATATCATCCACTCCTTTAACATGGAAGGTGATGAATCTTTTGTGATCCTGACTGTGGCTCCATGATATTTGAATTGTTTCTTTGTAGAGGGCCAGCTCTTAGAAAGTCCATTCTGGGATGTAAGCACAGGCCAGGCTTTCCCTGAGGCCTGTTCTTGCCCTTGGGCTGATAACTCCAAACGTGGCTCTCCATACCCCTCCTCACCATACAGTGCAGTTTAGGAGGAAGGCTCTCCAAGCCTCCTCGGTATACGTGTGCTCTCTCCAATAGCCCCACAGTAAACATGTGCTAAACACCACCTGTGGACTATTAACACAATATTGTTTATGACAAAAGGGGAACAAAAGCACAAGGAAGTCATGCAAAGGAGAACTAAGCAAGAGGAAGTCATGCTGTATAACACATGCCTCCCACATGAATTTGTTGATCTTCTTGCCTAAAAAGGTATATAAGCCTGTCCCTCTGCATAATAAACAGAGCTGCCTTTTACTTTTCCATCTGGCATGTGTTTTCTTTTCACTCTCTGCAGCATCCTTTTCACTCTCTGGTAGTCATGGCCATTAGTGGCAAGCAGCAACATTTCTTTCTGGTTGCTTGCAATATTTTCTCTACCTGAGACCTCCATAATCTGGCTATAATATCCTGGGAGTTTTCATTTGGGGATCTCTTTAAGACGGTAACCAGTAGATGCTTTCAATGTCTGTTTTACCCTTTGGATCTAAGATATTGCGGCAGTTTTCTTTTATAATTGCTTGAAATATGATGTGTTGGCTATTTTTTGATTGTGACTTTCAGGTAGTCCAATATTCTTAAAGTATCTTTCCTTCATCTATTTTCCAAGTCAGTTGTTTTTCCAAGGAGACATTTCAAGTTTTTTTTTTCTATTTTTTTTTATTCTTTTGACTTTCTTTTATTGTTTCTTGATGTCTCATGGCATCGTTAGCTTCCACTCACCCAATACTAAATTTAAGAAATTAATTTCATCAGTAAGTTTTTGTACCTCTTTTTTTAATTTGGCTAAATTTGGCTTTTTAAGGAGTTCTTTTTCTTGGTGAAGTTTTGTTCCTCTTTTACCATTAGGCCGATTCTATTTTTTTTTTGTTATTTTCTTCTATATTTTTCATGTCTCTTTTACCTAGCATTCTTATTTCTTTGACTTTTCCAGGAATTTTTGTTGGGCTTGGGTCCAATTAGCATTTTTAAGGCTTTGTTTGTTGCTGTTTTCACATTGTTGTTTTCCTCTGAGGTTATGCCTTGGTGTTCTCTGCCACTGTAGTAGTTTTTTAGAATCAATTTTTTGTTGTTGTTTTCTCATTTTCCAGTCTATTTATTGACTTTGAACTTCATGTTAAAACTGAGCTCTGCTTATCTGAGTGTGGGAAGTCACTGTCCCTAGCTTCATTTTTTTGTACATCTGTTTGCAGTGCTAGTTTTGTGGATCTGCACATTTTTGGTGCTTCCAAGTTGATGTGATCCATGAAGAGGTATGGTCACTGCTCTCCTGGTCTGTGCACTTGTCTTTATCCTGCTCCTATGCAGTCACAAGTACTAACAGTCCTCTTGGCCCTGGAGCTGTGATCAGGTTCCCTGATCTCCTGTAGCCACAAGTTCTGGTGCCCCACACTACCCTTGGACTGAGAACAGTGCCCCTGCTCCTTGTGACCAACCACAATGGCTTCCCTCCAACCCAAGAAATCTGACCCAGAAGTAGGTATGGTAACAGAGGTGCCAACTAGTACCAGTTTCACCCAGAGTCAGCAAAAAGTTTTCTGTAATCTCTTTCTGACCTGATCTTATCTGACCTGATCTGATCTTATTCCTTACCATCTTTGGTCTGAGAGCTCCTGAAGCTGCTCATGCTGTTACCACCATTTCTCAGTCATCTCCAAGGCCTACTGCTGGTGCTACTGCCGTGTGCTGCCTCACTTCCTCTCAGATGTCACAGACCTCTCTTGCCAACCTCCTAAGTTTTCTTAGGCAGGAAAAAGAAGTCTCATTCTAACTTTTTGTTGACTCTTGTGTTCCACATTTTGATTTAGGAATTATTTTAAAGTTATTTGGATAATATTGGGAGAATTCAGCTGAATTTCTTCCTATACTCTGCCATTTTACTTTACCCCACCTAATTATTTTTTTTCTAAAATACACTTTTATTATATTAGTCCACAAAAAGCCTTGCTGACATCCTTTTCCAGATTTATTTTACACTATTATTCTACAAGAAAATTCCAACATAACCAAACTGACTTTCTCATTATTTCCTAAAAATGTTTGTGCTTTCTCATCCATTATACTATTTTTCCATGCCTGGATGTTCTTCCCCAACACCTCCTTGCCAATATAAATCATACTTATATTTTAAAGACCAAGCTCAAATCATACCTTCTCCATGAAGCTTTTGCTGACCGTTTCAGTCCACACTAATTTCTCCCTTCAGAACTTCAGTAGGATTTATTCTTTATATGAATGTTGCCAAACTCAAATAGAAATAGGGACCATTAAACCCTACATAAAGATCCCTGTAGGCCCACATTGACTTTAAAAATACAAATTAACATTATGTTTTGTTGTATTATTAGTTTGTTACGTATTTCCCAGTTACATTTTAACCTGGTTCCCACAGAGAAATGTTTAAGACTTCTGCTTCATACCACACATTTTGCTTTTCATATACTGTTTTTATTTGTTAGATATCTTTTGATATATGTATCTCATATCTCTGCAACTAGACTATAAATGCAATAAAAGAAGAGATCATCTTTTTTTTTAAATATTTGGAGTTTTTTCCTCTAAAGGTTCTGCCTAAGAGTTCCCTGATGTTATTCAAAAATAAAATCATATACTAATGAGCAGAAACCCTGCTGATTATGTACTTTGCCTAACACCAGAGGGCATTTTGAGGTAACTTCCAAGCTCTCTATGACTCTCCCAGATTTGGCTACCTTTCTCACCTGGCCACAAAACTCTTTTAGGCACAACTTGCTTAATTAGTCTAGGAATGCAGCATTTTTGCATGTGTATTTATCAAATTAGACTTTTACAATTAATAACTGCTCCATTTTCATCCTGCTTAGGGGAAGGGGTGTCTATTTTTTTCCCTGGGGCATTAGAGTGGAATTCATTCACCAAAACAAATGAAAAACAGTGAGTTGTAACTCCACTTTCAAAGAAAAATGGGGAAAAATACAATAAAAGCTAACATCATGTTCCTCTCAGACCCAAGTAATCCCTAACCAGTCTCTAAACATTTTCCTCAAATTTAGAATTAGAAAATTATAGTTTAGATGCTTATAATCAGATTTCCCTCTAAGCTCCTCCACAAAGAACCATCATTCTAAGGAAGGTATCAAGTACCACCCAAAACTTCTATTTAAAGCCAACTCTACTTGCACCTGGATGAGTTCTAGTTTGTATGAATTTCTGTATGTGCTCGTTATACCTCCTTTTAGAATGTAAACTCCTTGAGAGTTGGGATTGTTTCATTCTTTGCCTTTGAATCTCCATTGCCTTGAACAGTGTTTAATAAATGCTTGCTGACTATTGATTGACAATTTCCAATAGCTTTTACTTGCTTCCTACTCTAGGGCTAAAAGGGACATTAAATCCTGCCCTCCAGCTGCTTCCAAGTTGACTCCTAAATAACCCAATTATCATCAAATGTCCCCTTGCTGACTATTCAGTGATCAAGGCTAAGCAGAGCTGGGCTGAAGGGAAAACCCTATTTTTGAGAGAAAAAAAGCTCATTTCATGACCATCATAGCTCTGTTTTTTTCTTACTTTTTGTCTCCTCTATAACCTAAACTTTTAACCTGGCTGTACCCACCCCTGGACCACTTTTTGACATTGACCGAATACCTGAAGCTTTTTGAGTAACCTCTCCAAACTCTTTTGTAGCGCTCTAGAATTTTAGAATGCAAAAGGACTTATACAGTCATGTAGTCCAACCTTCCCATAGAATATCTAGAAGAAACTAAGGTCCAACAAGTTAGTGACTTAGCAGAGAAAATAGGGCTAATTAATGGCAGAGTTGAGCCCAGGTTTCTCAATCCCCCCCATCAAAACTTGTCATGTTGTTAGAGCAGTTTTTTTATGCATGGTAGAAACTTAGTAAATGTTGATTGATTGTAAAAGAAAGAGAGTTTTCTCCTTTCCATCTATCAGTAAATTTCTTCTTTTGACAAAGTTTACATAAAAGAGAAAATCATTACCCCATTTCTGGAAAACTACAGAGCTGTCAGCAGAGAAGCCAACCTGTACTCTTTCAGTCTGCGAGCAGTTTGCACCAGGAAATGACCAGCAGTTTTGTCTGTCTGTGACTGTCCATAAAACCAAAGTGGTCATTTAATAGTATATTCCGAAATTGGCCCTCTAGAACTTGGAGAGACAGTGATGGAAGGGGCATTGAATATAGAGTCAGGCCCCCAGGTTCTATATCTAATAGGTTTATGGTTATAGGTAAGCAACTTAACCTCCCTAAACCTCAATTCTTTCATCTGTAACATGGGAATGATAATATATTCATTATCCACTTTCCAGGATAGCGCACCTTCACAGTGACAGATATACTGGGCTTTCTGTATAGCCCCAAATGAAAGGAAGCCTTTTTTTAACAGTTGTAAAACTAGCAGGAAGAATCTAGGACATATCTATGGTAACAAAAAAAGGTTCTGCTCCTGTGAAAGCCCAGTAGGATATGAAGCTAATATATCACCAGGCTTGAAGGATGGAAGTGAGTCCTTAGTGTTGTAATATGTTAGGGTAAAAGGAATCAGTGAGGCAGACTTTATTGTTATGCTTCATCCTTGCCCTGAACAGCAAAAGACTGGCCTTGTCCAGACCATACTTGTTTACTGGTTAACCTAAGATGTACAAGGAGTCTAGGAGGTGCTGATCCCAGAGACTTTCCGGGTCTAACGATCATCAAGCCCTGCTTCTGCATAGAGATTATGCCCTTATGTGAAAATACCTCTCTGATAACACAAAAGGATCAATTAGTTTCATTTCTCTTGCTTCCTTTTCATAAACACTGGCCCTATATGATATGTAACCCATAGAGGCCCAGGGGAACTGCCTACCTTTTTCAGCTCTTCTCTCTGCTGGATAACTTGATAAACTTCTTTCTAAAAGCTTTTTTTTTCAGTTCTGGATTTGTTCTCTACGAACACCAGACAAATATTAATGTTTTCATTGCAATTGCAAAGGACATAAACAATGTCTGGTTACCATTTCCCCAAAGCACAATATGTGATACTAGAGGACAAAATCAAACTTCTTTTTACCACCTAATCTTATTCTGGATCCTTGAGTGTATCTGCCACCTGCATCCAACAACTATCTACTCTATTCTCATGACCTACCATGTTATAAGAGATGTTTAATTCTCTTCCAGTGAATAAATGTCAGCTATATTGGAACAACAACAAAAAATAACACCAAAGCTATGATTTTCAAACTGTTTTCTGAGATTTTGGGAAACCAAACTTGTTAGAGGCATGTCTAATGCCAATAGTCTCTTGATTCAGGTTCATTGGTGAAATGAAATGAGGCACTCATAGGTCATTGAATAGTTAACCCAAAGAGGTTTACATTGCCTCAACACATCAAGAATACACAAGGACACAGGGACATTTAGCTTTTCTGGAAGCTTACAGGACCTCTTTTCTTCATGTGAAAATGCAGAATAAAGTGGTAATGTGAGTTTTTCTGAAATCTACAAAGTCAACGGTTCCATGATTCTGCATGAATGAAACTGTTTATGCCTTTGGTTGAGTAGATAGCTATTCAGCAAAGTAGGAGCCAATAAGGTCCTGAGAGAATTTTGCTTCCTTTTAAGAAGAAATAATCCCTGATTCAATAGGGAAGGAGGTATGAGCCTAACCCATATTTTAGATAATGCTATTAGATAATAGTCCCATGATACCACAGTAACCTTTTCTCCCAGTATATATAATTACTGAACTATGGCTTAAGTAGAGAAATCATATAGCAATAAATCTAGGGGAAGAAAAATGCTCAGCAACATCTTCTAATGTTTATAGGATAATAAAACATTGGAATGTGAAGCTAGGAATAGTGATGATATGTTGGTGATAATGATAACTGACATTTACAAAGAGCTTTAAGGTTTGCAAAGCACTTCATATATATTATCTCATTTCAGCCTATTCAAATTCTGTTTGGATCAAAGTTATATCGCTATCTGTACCTATCTATTCACATACCCATAAATGTAAACATATACAAATATATTTTATATCACTTTAAATGCTTCATGTATAAATGCCACAAAAGTACTTGCCTTTCCTTACCCTGCTCCCATCTTTCTAAGCTCCAAACTGAGTGATTTAAATGAATGAAATGACAGTGTTTTGGTTTGTCCTCCTTGACTCATATCCCTATAATGGCTACTGCTGTGTTTTTGTTCTCAGAACAGCTCTGATGCATGAGATTAGTTTCCAACAGAGGAAGAGCAGAAGATACATGCTATCAAAGTCAAGTGATGCTCAATGGGATCTGAAGCCTCATTCCACATGATCTTGCCACTAGGTAAAAATGTTGTCAGATGAAGTTCAGATAAAATACTCCTACTGCCCTGACTTGAATTGAACTCCAATCTTTTATTTGAGTATGTACTTTATATGCCCCATGTCTGATAAAAAAAAAGAGTGAGAAAAAACTCCGTGTTGAGAATAGGAGAATATGGATATGGTAGACTTATGCAGAGATTTTCCCCCACCTTTTAAATCCCATAATTCTGCATCCAGAAAGCATTTTTTTGTGTGGGCTAAGGGAAGTGGAAACAATTTTACTCTCCCTTCTCATCCTGCTACCTCAGGACTGGCCTCCTGTCTAATCTTCTGTAATGTCTAAGATGCAAAGAACAATCTCTTTATAAAATTTCTTGAATGGAATTTGGTGGTAAGTAAATTATAAATGATCAAATGAGAGCCATTCATAATCACCTTTACCTACTTGGGTTTGATAATTGTGTTCCAAATGGTAAAATCCCTTTATCCATTATTAATGCTAAACTGGCTAGAAAGACAATTTTTTTTTAAAATTGCTATTTCACAATGTACAAGGACTTCTCTTGACCTTCCACATAGGAAAGTTATAAAATTGTGACAGAGAGAAGACAGATAGCCTTGCCTCAAGAGCAATGAGAAAATGCACTCACTACTCTAATAATCAACTGAGGTTCTACAATTTCAGGAAGCCCAGGAGTATCAGAAAAGGAAGAGAAAAGAAAAAGAATCTGTCTATTCCCTCCTAAACCCCTCCCCACCCTAGACATGAGAAATGGAAAGAACCTCCATCTCCCAGCTTCCTCTCATCTATCTTTTGGCTCCACTCTAACAGTGTTCCTGAGAATAGATTTTTGAGTGCTTTTTCTTGCTTGGTTTCAAATGACACCAATAATGAAACTCCAACCATTTCCCTTAGGAGATGTATAATAGAATCCATTGTAAGCAAAGTTACCTCATACCCAACCTAAATTTTCTATTGTTCAATTCCCTTACATTGTTGATAATGATGCAGCACAATCTAGTATGTGAAGCACTCAACTTAGACACCAAAGACCTGACTTTCTTGTGATGATCCTATGACCTACTATGGGAATTTCTCCATTGGTTAAATAGAAGATAATGATTACACTTTGTGACTCTCACAGGGCTGCTAAGTCATTATTCTTATGTGTGTTATAAACTTTTATTTCCTGAAAAGAAAAGAAAGAAATGTACTACTTAAGTCTGGCATTTTTTCCAGACCTTGAAGCACTGGATTTGTCTAACAAAGCACAAAATATCTTGAAAAAAAAGTAAATAGTAAGATAATTAAACACTTCTTATTCACTCTTACACCCATTCACATATGGATTTCTTTGATAGGCATTTCTTTAGTGCTTCTTATATGCTAGAAACAATACTAGGTGCTAGTAATTCAGTCAAAATGGGAAACAGATGCTAGTCTCAAGGAATTTACACTATGATCTTGGGATTTCTGTGATGTGTACAGTCTTTCTCTTCTCTGTCTTTCCTGTAATCTGGCAGAAGAGGAAGGAGGCTGCTGGGTATGCAGAGTAGGGATCTAGAAAAGAAAATATTGAGGAAACTTCAATAGGGAAAAACCTAAAACTTCAAATAGGAAAAGTATATTCTTTTACCTAGGGCAACAAAGTGGTAGAGTAGATAAAGTGCTGGGCCTGAATTCAGTATGACTCATCTTCATGAGTTCAAACACTTCCTAGCTATGTGATGCTGAGCAAGTCATTTAACCCTGTTTGCCTCACTTTCCTTATCTGTTAAATGATCTGGAGAAGGAAATGGCAAACCACTCTAGTGTCTTTGCCAAGAAAACTCCAAGTAGGGTCACAAAGAGTTGGATACAACTGAACAACAACATTCTTTACCCTAAACAGGACTGTTTTTTGCTACCTTTCCCTTAAATAAAGCCCTTTCTACTTATATTCCTCAAGTTACAAGCTCAAATCTGCACAAATATAATCTCTGATGTATTTTTGTGCATTAAGCAAGGAGCCAAGGGAAAAGAAATTCTCCATTTTGCTTCTCTAGCATCACTACAAAGAATTGTGAACCATGAGTATGGCTGGGATTACTTTGCTTATTCACATACTGTCTCTATGTATATTCTAGGAGTAGGCCAAACCTAATGAGGACTATGTGATCTAATTCCAAGGAAACTGGGAAAATCTCTCAGGCTCAAAATGTTCCTTTAAACCAAGTGTTTAAAATTATACCATGTAAGATTGTTTCATATGCCACCTCTAGAAGGGGGCCAGATAAATTAGATATATCTTGTTTGAACCCATTAACTTTTTCTTTACTTTTTTTAACCTACATTTCAGAAAGCAGACAACTGATGGAACTAGTGCTGTCTTCCAAAACAACCAGCCAAACAATTTAGGTGTCTTAAGTGTAATTGGTTAAGCCACAACTGTGTTTTCATTCAATTCTGTTCTATTGAATTTGAATCAACAAAGTCGTACTGAGTACATTGTATCTGTGAAGAAACTACTAACTGGTGGGAATTATTAAAGGCAAGAATTTTAGACTATAGGAGAGGAAAAACAATATGGACAAAAGTATCATACTACCTAGGAAGTTGGCAGGGGAGAGAGAGAGAGAGAGAGATCAAAGATAAAATATTCTAAAGAAATTTGAGGAGAGATCAATTTCACCTCCTAGGAGTGGGGAAGATTATATGAATCTATGGCCAAAACAGATCCTTGGTGGTATATCCAGACATGAGACTTAGATGATCATCTTGCAGGGAGAAGTGAGACAGGTAGTAAGAGAAAAAGGGGGAGAGAAATGTCATGGAATTCCGAGGAGGAGAGATTATCCAGATTATCCAGGAGGAGGGCATGGTTAACAGTGTCAAATACTACAAAAGGATCAAGAAAAATGAATACTGAATTAAAAATTCATCAAATTTAGCAAAACAAAGATTATTAATAAGATCAGAGAAAGTAGTTTCAATGGAGTAGTGGAGATAGAAACCAGGTTACACAAGAAGAAGGAGAAACAAGAAATATAGATAACTTTCTGGTAGTTTGGCCACCAGCTGGAAGAAAGATATAGCATGGTAACTTGAAAGGACAGCAGAGTCAAGTAAAAATTGTTGCTCTTTGTTTGTTTATTTGTTTTAATGGAAGAGATCTGGGCAAATTTGTAAGCAACAGGGGAGGAAACAGTGGATAAAGAAAATATTAAAATTAGAGAGATAAAGGAGATAATTAAAATGGCAAGACTGAAGGATATTGGATGGGAAAAAAGGCATAAGTGGAGGAGAGGTTTTTCTTGGCAAAGAGAAGTTCTTCAAAGACTAGAGGTGGAGAAAAAAGAAGGTGCTTATGTTCAGGAAATTTCAGATAGAAAATTGGAGAGAAGAAGGATGTTGATGTTTGAATAAATTTTAGACTTTACGTTAATATTTTTTGGAAGAATGTTGGATCTATAATCAAAAGACCTGAGTATGGCATCAAAATCACAGAGATACAGGATCCCCTTTTTTCTTATCCATTGCTGTCTGTTTAAAGTAGGTTGTTTGCCTTTCTTTGATTTCAAGGAATGTCTTCCTTACCTACGATTCTTCATAGATCACCAACAGTGATGATACCTTTATTGATGATATTTTGCATTGAAAATACAAGATAAGGTAGGGGAAAATGATAGAGATGGAATCAAGGGAAAGGTGGAAGAGCTTGCTTTGTCTGAGAAGAGAATTGTTTCTTCTTACATAGAAAAGGAAATGCTGATGAAAAGTCATTTTTGATTTTTTGAAGTGTGAGGGAAGTTGAAGAAGCCCCTGCCCAGTGACTTAGACCTTCTCAGTTAATTAGGAGACAATGTCATCTGCTGAGAATAAAAAAGTAAAGCAGGATTTTTTTCCTTGAGGAGAGTAAGCAAAATTTGGGATAGCTGATTTAGAGTCAACAAGATAAAAGAAAACTGGAAGATAGCATGTTGTGGAAGAAAGATTACTTGAGCCAGAATTCAGGGGACATGAATTCAAATACTGGCTTTACCATTTACTGACTAGAGTCTTGTGTGAGTCACTAGGCCTGCTTCCTCATCCAAAATAGGATTAATACTAGAAGACCAATAAGGATAATTCTAGCTTTAAATATGTGATACTGTGACTGCTGGACGGTGTTGAAGCCCAAACTGAGGTTTTGCAGCACAACTTCGTAGTAGACTCAGTACAATTTTGTAACTGTCTGTAGCAACAATTTGGCTAGCAGCTATTATGGGGTTGGAAGACCAACACAAGACCAACAACAAGAAGGCTGCTAACACAGGTTCTTTGATCTGCTTTTCTAAGGAAAGCAATTTTAAGGGATTAACAATCTAAGCTTTATCAGACATACATATATCATTCACTTAATTCAGGGGGAAAAGATTAGCTCCCTGAACTTCAAGGCAAATATAAACAGAAATTATTAACATCAACAGACAGACCTTGTATGATCAAATCACAATTCAGTTACCAGAGAAGCACCAACATCTATCTGGGTTACAAAGCCTGGGGGCAGTTACAATGGCTTACCCAGAGTTTCAATGATCCTTCCATGATCAAGCCCCAAAAGTCAAACACCAAGCTCTCCTCAATTATATCCTGTTCAGAGCCCTGAGGGCTCTGACCTCACCCAAGCTGGATTTGTGAAAGTTCCCCAACCCCAGCATCACCTCATATACAGGTCAATGACTCCTCATTGCCTCCTTGCTGAGAAATAGCTTATAAATACTCCAAAACAAAGACAGCAAAAGATTCCCACCCATTCAACCAAAGGGAAGACTAGGTAGTCTTAGCATCCTAAAAGGGAAGAAAAGCAAAAAGTCTGATTGCCATAAAACTGTCCTTTGTAATAATTATCTGTCTGGCAGTGGAGAAAGGAGATGATGAGGGTTACTCAGGTTTCGAGGTAGCAAGTTGAGAATACAAGAAATTCATGTATTCTAGAGGAGTAGCAATCACATTGTCAAAATGTTTGATCTTTGGGTTCTGGCTGAATAGAGAGTGTTAAAAGTTAAGGAATGCGTAATTAAGATTTTAACCCCTTAAAATATATTATGAACGCTATCTCAAGAACAGAAATGCTTTCTATGTGTAGTTTTTAGTTATGTTGTAAGTCTTGTCATACTTTAAGCATGTTTCTTTTTTTTCTATTCTCAGTAGAAATGATGAATAGCTTATTTCCCTGTTTGTTATACCTTTAAATTAAAAATAATCATTGCTCAGTTACTTTCAAATGATCTGATTTTTTGATAAGTATCTAAAATCCCTGTCTTTTGCATACGTCTCATTCTCCTACTTTTAATCATTTCTTTGAAAATTCTTGGAATCCTTTCCGAGTTATACACAGTTCTCTCCAAGCCAGAAAATGGACACCAGACTCTAATAAGGAAATAGAAAATTAATTTTGCAGAAACATAAAGGAATTAAGAAATACAGGTTTGTTATATATGTAATTTGAAGAGCACAAAAGGAAGAAGAAAATCCTTAATGTTCAACTTCTTTTGTAATGAAAAATTTTTCTCTTATAAATGTGTTTTAGATAATATGAATGCAACTTATAACCTCATACAAGTTCACTGATTCACCAGAAATATAAAGTTTTGTAAGTGTCACTTTTCAAGATTTAATAAAGTCTTTTCCATGAAAAAAAATTGTCTTGGGTGTACCAGGGAACTCTTAATACATACCAAGGCTTCTGATGAAATTGAATCCTTCCAAGTACATGTTAGTCTTACCTTTACTTTTATTCAGTTCTAAGATTCCATTTTTCCCTAAGGCTACTAAAGTGATTCCTACAACAACAATAACTATGTTTGTCATAAACATGGGAAAGGGGATAGGTTTTAAAATGAATCCATCTCTATCTCTCACCTATTTTCTTTTCTATTGGAACAATATTGTTGAGCAAACAAAGCAGGTAAAAGCTATCAAAATACAGCACATCAAAATGTTTTAGAATTCTGAGTATTTTGTTCTCTCCCCACAGAAGTATCACTTAGGTTTTAGAGGAGGTAGAATGGGAAACTTCTGAGAAGTTGTGATTCATTTAGAAAGTCTAAATTCAATGTATAGTTCATAATTTTGAGACTACCCAAAGGAAGAAACTTTACATAAAAAAAATTCTACTATCAAAAATTAAAAAAACCTTCCCCAAATACATATCTGACTGGAATGAATCAGTTGGATTGATTCTATCTCAAAGAAAATATGATTTTGCATATAAATATGATGTATATAACAAACAGGTTTACCAGTTAAAACCCCCAGAGGCAGAGCAGGTCATGGGCAAATAAGCATAACATTTTAATTGAAAAATATATTCTTGTCAACATAATAATTATATTAATAGTAAGAAAT
Organism: Phalanger gymnotis; assembly: GCA_028646595.1. Taxonomy (NCBI): domain Eukaryota; kingdom Metazoa; phylum Chordata; class Mammalia; order Diprotodontia; family Phalangeridae; genus Phalanger; species Phalanger gymnotis. Next base: position 360,529,729 of record CM053623.1, read on the forward strand.
TTATTGTATTTCAACCTTGTCTTCCTATTACAAAGGTTTTATGAGAATATCACTTGTGAAGACCCCCATTATATTGGATATGGTGAAATAAAGATAAACCTTTCTAACCTCTACTGTATTGAGCATGATAACAAAGTTAATTCACTCCAAATTAGCCAATTGTTTCTACATATTTTCAATATCAGTAAAACCAAATATTTGCTCTTCAATTATTTTGAATAAAAGGTAGTCCTGCTTCTTGTGTTAAAAGAAAACTGTTGTTCTTTGTCCTTCACTTTTGAAGAGGACCGATGATATCATGGGGTGATATCTTGACTCCTGTGTGACTTGAATTTAAGTGAGGCAGAGTTACACAAAGTTGTTAGTCTCACTCTCTCTTCCAGGGTCATCAAAGTCAAGTGGCAATACAAAAGTCAGTACAACTGGCAATGGCCTGGGAAGCAGTGGATGACCTTGGCATTGTCCATGTCTGACCAAGCTCTAAGCACTCTACAACATCTGCTTCAGTCACTTTCATGACCAGTGGAACAAATTGTTCCTGTCCACCCATTCCACCAGGGAAAGTCTTCACATACTTAGGTTTAACTCACCGATGTGTTTGAGTCCCTTTGGTTGCCTTCAACCTGTTTAAGCCCATTTGCCAAGACAATTTACCAGGGTGTGGCCACTGCACATGCTACACCTTTTTTGAGCCGCACGAGAGAGTTAAGTGTCAGGTGGATACGAAAGGTGTCCTGGAAAGGCCTCAATAAGCCCTCACACCAGAAAGGTTAGTACTCCTTGAACACCTTGTATACCACAGGAAAAAAAAAAAGCTAAATATTATCTAAAATGACAGCATTGTTCTTAGAGAGAAACAGAAGGATTTTGGAACACCAAAAACCAAGTCTTTCAGTTGACAATGAATGTGGATGATAAAGGAATTTGGAAGTGAAAAGCAAGATATCTATATTGTATCAAAGAACCTTTCAGAGTACCCTCATTTTCTTTTTAGACAGAATCTTTTCTAGAGATGAGTGTAAATAAGGATGTATTTTGGTCCGTGTATTACATTATTAATCAAAACTGTGGTTTTTTTTAAAGAAAATGGGATGGAAAAAATGTCTTACAGATAACATCTAAGCTAAATACCACAGAAAGGAAGGAAGAGGAAGGAAGAATAGCTATTGAGACACTCAGAAGTCCACAGGAAACAAAATTCAAGAAAGGAAAGAGTAGCAAAAACAATGACCTTATTGTCTATTAACAAAAGCCCACAGCTTAGTCAAAAAACAAAAGAAACTAGAAGTTTAAATTCCAGAAGATAAATTTGACCTCGCAGGTATCCCTGAGAAATGGTGCAATGTGATAAAACCCATAATGGGAATGTTTCTTGATGAATATATTTTATCCAAAAAAAAGAGGTGAAGATTCTGGGAAAATAGGTGAGATAAAAGAGGCAAAGTAGGTGAGATAATTTCGAGCTTTCCAGATTTCCCCCACAAAAAGGAAAAACTAATGTCTCAGGGTGAATGTAGATTGGTAAAAATAAACAAGAGTTGGGGTAGAACAGTGGTCCTCCTAGGGCAGCTCAAAAAAGATGTGAAGAAAAATCCCAGGACCAAGGTTTGATCTCTGTGAAACATTAACATATCTAGGCTAGTTCCACTGAAACAACCAGTGGCCAGGCCTGGAGCTCTCTGGATTGGATCAGGTCCAGCAACAGGAATTTTTACCTCCCAGACAGTGTGGGAAGTTGGACATCTGAGCCTAAACAAAATATGAAGAATGAAAAAATAGAAGAGAATCTGAAACACCTCATAGGAAAAATAACTGATCAGGAGAGCAGATCAAGAAGAGAAAACATAAGAAAAATTGGATTACCTGAAAGCTATGATCAAAAATCAAATCCTAATAAAATAATACAAAAAATAATTAAAGAAAATTGTCCTGAAACATTAGAACAGGAGGGAAAAGCAGAAATGAAAAAACATCCACCGATCACTACCTGAAAGAGATCCTACAAGGAAAACCTAGAGGAATATCTTAGTCAAATTCTGAAACCCCCAGCTAAGGAGAGAATATTGCAGGCACCAAGAAAAAAAATCAGAATCAGAATCCCACAAGACCCAATAACAGTGACATTAAAAAAAAAACACACAAATTTTGGAACATTATATATCCAAGGGCACAAGAACTGGAGTTGTGGCCAAAAATATCATACTCAGCAAAGTTAAACATAAGCTTGAATGAAGAAAAGAATGTATATTCAATGAGTTGCCAGACTTTTAGGATTTTGTTGGAAAAAAAATCTGAACTCAATAGAAAGTTCGACATACGAGACACAAGAGAAATATAAGTTATACATTAAAGATTAATTAAAAAGGACACAATAAGGAGAAACTGTTTACTTTTTATATGAGAAAATGTAAAATGTTTGTCTTTTTAAAACTTATTTATGTTTAGTTTTCATCACTTCCTTTTATAACATTTTGAGTTCTAAATCTTCATCCCTCCTTCCTCTCCCCAAGATGACATGCAATCTAATATAGGCTATACAAGTACAATCACATTAAACATATTTCCACATTAGTCATGTTGTGAAAGAAGAATCAGAGCAAAAGAGAAAAATCATGAAAAAGAGAAAAAAGGACAAAATAGTCTGCTTCAATCTGCATTCAGATTCCATAATTCTTTCTCTGATTGTGGATAGCATTTTCCATCATGAGTCTTCTGGAATTGTCTTCGATCATTGTATTGCTGAGAAGAGCTAAGTCTAACAAAGTTGGTCATCACACAATGTTGCTGTTACTATGTACGATTTTCTCCTGGTTCTGCTCCCTTCACTCAGTATCCGTTCATGAAAATCTTTCCAAGTTTTTCTGAAATCCACCTGCTCATCATTTCTTACAGAAAAATAGTATTCCATTACATTAATATACCACAACTTATTCAGCCATTCCCCAATTGATGGACATCCCCTTGATTTCCAATTCTTGGACATCACAAAAAGAGCTGCTAGAAATATATTTTGTACCTGTGGGTCCTTTCCCCACTTTTATGATCTCTTCAGGATACAGACCTAGTAGCGCTATTACTGGATTAAAGGGCATGCAGATTTTTATAGCCTTTGGGCATGGTTCCAAATTGCTCTCCAGAATGGTTGGATCAGTTCACAACTATACCAACAATGCATTACAATTTCCCACATCTCCAACATTTATCATTTTCCTGTTTTGTCATGTTAGCCAATCTGAATGGTATGATGTTTAAAATGTATATCTAAGATTGTTATTAGTAATTGGGTAGTTTGAAAGAAAGATTGGGTAAACCTGAGTATGACTGATTTTAAAAAGTAACCATTTAGGAAAAGGTAAAAGGAGTGATTATTGTATACAAATAAAGTGCCAGAGGAAGAATTGACACAGAGGAATTAGATGAGTGAGGAGAGCTAGTAGTTCTGGAACCCTATTTTCTTCAGGAATGAGTTAAAGAGGGAACAGTACATATATATATATATATATGTATATATATGTATGTGTATATATATATATATATATATATACATATATAAATCTTCTAAATTCAGAAAGAAATAAAAGGCTAGGGAGGTGGGGAGAGGACAAGAGAGGGATTTTAGAAGGAACCCTACTCATATCAGATCTGGATTAAAAAGGCAACGACATATACATTTAGAAGGTAACAAAGGTCCTCTAATTTTATAAAGAAATAACAGTGTTAGGGAATAGGATGGGGCATATGGAAGAGTATTCAGATTAATAGGAATAGGAGGATAAAAGAAGGATATTTGGAAGGGGGTATATTAAGTAATAGGTGGGCAAGGTAGGGCAAGGGCAGATGTAAAGTAGAGGAGTCAGAAGGGATAAGAAATAAGAGATACACACAAAATAAAGATCAGTAGTAGAATTTATTAGGGAAAAAAGCAGTTAATAATCATAATTTCAGACAAAGCTGAAGCTATTGTATGTTTAAGCAAAAAAGAAAAAAGGGAAATTACAACATATGTCAGCCATATTAATCAATATTATTTTAGACTATTTAAAACAACTAGACAGTATAAGGTTGGAATATTGCTATGGTACAGGAAATAAGTTGGTGGACTTAGAAAAATATGGACTTTTTCTTATGAAAGAAGATGTTATCCATCCTCAGAGAAACAGAGGACAAATAAGTACAGTCTTACATAGGTAGATATGAATGTATATGTCTATATATGAGTATGATTATAGGTATCTAAATTATATATATATATGCATGTAAGTGTATGCATGTATGTCTATATGTATGTGTGTATGTATATATGTTTGTGTGTATATGTGCACGTACACACACACGCGCACACACACACATATATATATATGCGTGTGTGATTTGTATGTATGTGTATCTATGCTTAATTGTAGCCTTCTTGGGGAAGGGTGGAGGGAGGAAGAAGAGAGGGAAAAAAGACAAAGGAGAAAGTGCACAGCAGAGAACAAAAGAAAACTTACAAGGAAGCAAAGAAATAATGGACCGCTCTGAACACAGTGAGTAGTTTTTATTATATTGACTTTCTTGAAATGGAAATTTGTTGCTCTATATTTTGAATCCTCTCTCACATTCTGCTGTGCACAGCTCAATGCTTTTTTTTTTTCTTTTCTTATTTTATACCCCAGTTTTAATATTTAAGTTTATAAGGTATTTCTTTTTCTTTTCTTGTGTATTTAAGTTTAAAACAAATTAATAAAAAAAGAAAGAAGGTAAAAGACGATGACATAACAATGTTATTGAATATTTAGAAAGAATACTAGTGAGAAAATTCAGGAAACAGTGCAAAGAGCATGGTGGAAAGCATTTGGGTAAAGAGATGGAAGGAGAAACAAGTGAATTTTTCATTGAAGTATACTGCAAATCACTTACACGGAAAGAGGAAAAAACAATTCTTGTGCAGAGTCAAGATATGCTGATGGAAGTCAGTTGCTGAGACATCTCCTGGAGTTCTCTTTCTATCTAATGCAGAGTAGCTAAAAGGTTTTTTCAATTGCTTTAATGAAAATTTAATCTTTTGAAAGGTAGAAGAATGAGAAAGAGAAAACCCTATTCTGGATGTAATTCTCACTAATGGACAAACTTGTTGCCACAGTGGAAATGACAGGAACCCTATAAGGGGAGGGAGGAGTGACTGTTCTATCCTTATGTGTGTGATTTGCATATGTATATATGTGGATATGTATATATATATATATATGTATATGTGTGTGTGTATGTGTGTGTGTGTGTAATTCGTTTCTTTTTCCTAGTTGTTCATATATATATATATATATATGAACAACTAGGAAAAAGAAACATAAACTTTTTTTTCTTTAATAACAATAATCTGGATACATATAGGTGTATATCTTGGCAAGTTAACTTAGATTTTTTTCTGTGACAGCCCTCAGGATATTCCATTGACCTAAACTTTGCTGTCTATTTTCAGTGATTCAATGTATCTATGATCTCATGTGAATATTCCTTGTTGCTGTTTTTCAGTCATTTTTTGGTCATTTCTGACTCTTTGTGACCCCATTTTGTGTTTTCTTGGCAAAGATACTGAATGATTTGCCATTTCCTTCTCTAGCTCGTTTTACACATGAGGAAGCTGAGGTAAATAGGGTTAAGTGACTTGCCCACAATCACACAGCTAGTAAGTGCCTGAGGGCAGATTTGAACTCAGTGAGGTGTCTTCCTGATTTCAGGGCTGGCACTCTATCCACTGCACCACCTAGCTTCTTTAGATTAATTCAAATTGCAACCAATTCATACCTTGTTATCCTGTGTAATTCTTGTGCATATTTTTTCCACACATTCTCCATAGAGGTTTCACTTAGTATGTCTACGGCTGTGTTTTTACATTATGAAATAAATGGCCTCAAGTGCATAGTTTGTGTTTCCTAACAGACAATTACTTTAGATTCAAGCTACTCTGTGGGTCTACTCTCAGCAGTTCACTTTATCATTCAAAAGCTATAAGGGAGAGAGATGTTTTTCAGCTATGTATGCTTTTTGTATGAAGATTCATTTCCAGCTTGGTTGTTAATTAAAAAGCTTTTTGTAAAAAAAAAAAAAAAGGAAACTGACAGTTATCCAAAAAACTAATTAAACACATTTGCATGTTCCAAACTGGAGGAAGGATCCCTCCTTTATACATCATCACACAAATCTAGAAAGAGGATCACCAGCATTCCTTTTTAATTGCTGTTAGGTGAAACATACTATGCGTGGTCTATGGTTGGGCTCTCATTGGCCAGTTCCCCTTGCCCCACCTATCTTACACTTATAGTAAAGAAATCTGAAAAAGAACCATGGGAAATACCTCAAAGCAAAGTTAATAAAGAAAGAATGATAGGGTACACACTATCTATGACTATGTAAGAGACTTTTATATCTTAATATTTATGGATAAATGGACAAAAAGGAAGATAAAATGGACAATGAGAGATTAATTGATGAGTTGTTAGGGACATTTCATATGTCAATAGCAAAACATAAAAATGTAAATATAAGGTATATTTCAGAGAATATATATCAAGATGTTAATATAATAAGAATATAATTAATGCATATTTCAAAGAAATAAAGAATAGTTAAATTCATTAAAAATATTAAAAATTAACTATATAAGTAAAATATAGAGATAAGTATACAATAGGTACTGTGAAAAAGATTTGGATTTTCTTTATGGACTGTGAGCTCACAGTGAAGTGTGACAGCCCTCACATGCTAGTGCAATAGTAGACTTCAAAGTTACAAGAACAGAACGAGTTAAAGCCCTATTGCTCTAATCAGATCACATCTGAAATGTTGTAATCAGTTCTTGCTACTACTTTTGTGATAGACCTTAATAAACCAGTATCCTTTCAGAGCAGACCAATCAGTATTTTGAAGGAAGTAAATACCATGCCATAGGATAGTTGAAAAAACAAAGCAAAACAAAATTGGGTGTTTTGGATAAAGAACCTTGCAAGGGAAAAAATGGCCATTATCAAATATTTGAATGATGTGTATGTGGAAGAGAGATTGCACTTGCAGTGCATGGTCCTTAGCAAAAATAGTGTAAAACTGCAGAAGAGGTTCAAGAAAGAGAAATATTAACAATAATAGCTGTACAAAAGTGAAATGAGCTATCTCTGGAAGTAGTGAGTTCCTCCTTCACTTGAATTCTCTAAGCAGAAGGTAAATACTGTTTGTCTGGTATTATATATTGGATTTGATGACCTCTTACATTTTCTGAAATACAGTTTAATCAACATAATTTTATGTTCATTTGATTATTCCAAATTTCAAAGGGACTGTAATCCATCATTCATCAATTTTCATAGTACGTTCCTATATACAATGTTTGGGCAATAGAACAAAATTTTAGTCATTTCAAAACCTTTCCAGGAAACTGTTTTTATGTATAACAAAATCATTTATGACCTCAAAATATTACCTCTTCCTCATTAAAATATGGTGCAGAAAAATGTTAATTGAAAGTTTTGGTTATTTGGATTTCAACTACTCAGTCTTTTGCTTATTCAGAGAATGATTTCTGCACTAAAGAGTAGTCTCATTGCTTTCTTTAGCAAATATTTTCTTAGGTAAAGTTTTTTATGAGCAAAAAAAAAGATTATCACCAACTTTTATACATAAAATTTCTTGAATTCTAGCCACAGGTGAAAATTATTGCTTTTATGCCAGTTAACCTTAAGTTTTTGCATCTTAAAGAAAAATCAAATAAGATGTTCCCTTGACTTTGTGCTTTTATCATTTAATATATATTTACAATGTTGAATCTTAGAAAAAAATATATTTCCCCTCTTTCATACTATGTCCTTGAATATTTCATCATTTACTTGGAATCCTATAATGCATCAGGATTAAGTAACAGTCACTTTGCTCTTGATTTCTATATTATTTCATTAAGGCCCAGTCAGCCATTTAATTTTAATTACCTATTATGTGAAAGGCACATAGTAATAGTTCAGGGGAAACACACTAAGAATAATTTTAAGGAAAAAATATAGCATGCAACTGAAGGACTTTACAATCTAGTAGGGAAGAAAGGGACATAACACATGAAAAAAAGCTCCTCTTAGCTCCATGTGCATGGCTATATACCTGTTCAACAAAACTTCAATCTGGTTTCAGAAACTTACTGACTGTGTGACCCTGTGCAAGTCATTTAATTTCTGTTTGCCTCTGTTTCCTTAATTATAAGATAAGGATAATAGCAGTATCACCTTTTTTGGGTTGTTTTAAGGATCAAATGAGATAATATTTGTAAAAGGACCTTAAACAGTGCCTGGCAAACAGTAACCACTGTATATAGACTTATTGCCTTTCTTCCTGTCCCATTCCCACAGCTTCTCAAGCACTTAAAGTAATCCTGTGCCTCTCCTGTCCTTCATGAGTATCAGAGTCTAAACAACTGTACTCTTTACTCCTCGTTCTCCACTTAAATGAAAGCAACATGATCAGGTTTTTTTCTTAGAAAAGAAAACAGAGTACTTTACTACACATTCTCTATCTCCACAGTAATGCAGTGATGCTGACTTCATTCTTCTCCTGTGTTCTTTTTTAACATAATGGATTTTAGTGGTAAAACATTTCCTTTGAATAGCTTAGGAGAGGGAAACATGAACCATTTCTTTTCCATGCCTACATAAAATGTTTCCCCTTGTTTGTTCTTTTCAAAATGTTAGTAGCAGTATTATAAATTTAATAGACCCATTCATCATTTTCCATTTCT